>LR738712.1:151112018-151367414 GCA_902687465.1 Secale cereale | reverse complement strand
GGGGCTACACCGGACCCTGCTAGGCTACTTCGTTTACATGGTCCGGCTCAAGGTGTCGGTGACGGAGCCGGGCCGATCGGTCTGCCGCATTAGGGGATGGAAGGACGACAGTCGGCTCGTGTGAGTAGATTTTTGCAGGTTAGGGTTCTTCATGAGCGTTTCGGTCTTTTTAAGTCGATTCCTTTTTCTTATAAGTTCGCTATTGTTCCGCGGTCAATTGTGGTCTCCTCTACGTGTTGCGGACATTCGAGCTGCTCTTCTTCGTTGCTCCTCGATCGTGTTCTAGAGTGATGGGTGGGATTGGCCTCGTAGGTGGGTGTGTCCCCTTCAGCTCTTTCCATTTCCTTGTTTTGTCATCCGTCGTCCGTTTGTTACTTGCATCGGGTGTGGTTTGTGTATTTCCATGTCTTTCTTGTCACTGAAAGGTTCCTTTCGCTCATGGTCTCTTTTCTTTGATTTTGTGGTTGGAATTATTTGGGTGGGTTGTTTTTCTAGTTCTAGATGTTCTTCCGCTTCCTCCTATCATAGGTTTGGTTTGGCTTTTGTCTGCCTTTGGTTCATTCGTGCTTGCTCACAGTGCTTGTTTTTCCTGTTGTTGCCTGTCGGTGCATGTAGGGGAGCCAATCGCGACTTGGTCTTCCCAACCTGATGGTGCTCCAATGTCTTCTCATCTGTGATAACAAAGATAAACATGCATAAGTTAAAAGTGTTGTTCTAATCCCGAACTCATGTTAGCTTGGGTGAACATTAAAATGAAAAGGATCTGAATTATTTTGTGTGAACCAGTGACAAATGTTTTGATAGCTTGCAAAATTTCATCATGAAACGACATTCGTAGAAAATGTGAAAAAGAATGCATATGCTCCAAAATGTGTTTGAAAATAACATTTTGGAGCATGACTTTTTTGCCACATTTTCCCGGAATGTCATCTAGTGAGGAAATTTTGCAAGTTATCCCAACATTTGTTAACATTTCACACAAAAAACATAGTTTATATATATATATATATATATATATATATATATATATATATATATATATATATATATATATATATATATATATATATATAGGACTCCTTTTCTGTACTCCTGGGAATATGTACTCCCATTCTTAATATACCTCATATACGCATTAATTATACCTCTTTATCATTCTCAATATACTTCATTAAATATTCTAAGATATCCCAATACGAGTTTTGTTAAAAAAATATAATCTGCGGCGTACTTTTGGTAATATACCTTTTTCATGTACAAACACATCAGTATATACGTAAACATTTTAAATATGTAGACTCGCATGAATTTTTTCATGAAAAAATCATTTTGGGGAATCTAATAATTACTAATGAAGTATATTAAAAATAATAAAGATGTATAAAAGATTCATCTATATGGTATATGAGGAGCGGGAGTACGTACTCCCAGGAGTACACAACTATTTTCCTATATATATATATATATATATATATATATATATTACTATTCACCCAAGCTCACATGAGCTCGGGATCAGAACAGATGCGTCCTACATAAGTTAAAGTCTTTCGAAAGACTTGGATGTTGAGAAAGATTGTTGAAGAAGGTCTTATTAAAAATGGCCAGCCTCATTGGTACTTAATTTAATGAACTCGGTAGCACATGTAAATAGAGTTACCAAGAGAAACCAAGTTGGAGGTTATTGTGTCTATGAAAAAAAACAAAATTCTTTGCCATGCATGGTGTATAGCTTTGTGCTTGTTCCATGGCCCTGTCACTTCATACAGCCTGATACGTTTTTGTGCGACTTCACCACCCTTCCTGGGTTTATCAGAAGGGAGCTGAAGTCTGTGAAACACGTTTAATAAGTTTATGTTTGATGAATTATTCTAGAGAGCCTTCTTAGTATATTCTACATCGAACCTTCTTAATATATTCTACATCGAGCCTGTTGTTTGACAAATGTTTATAGTAATATAACCGAAATCAAATAGTTGCACTTGGAGTATCACATGGATCAAACTCACTTTGACCCAAAGTCTAACTAAACTTATTAGGGACTAATTAAAATGCACCTTTAATATGGCAAGCTTCATTATGTTTGTGCAATATGACATGCTTTATTTTTTTGTCGTATCATTTTCTCCTTTCCTTTTTGGTTCTTATCGATAAATTTTGGAAACATTACGTCGTTCGAGGAACTAAGTGACGACTACTTCGAGGACTAGACTTATAATCAACTTGAGGAGACAACAGGCAAGTATGATCAATACCTTGGATACTATTACTAGCTTTGCTTGTTAGATGTCTTGATGCTATTGTTTGATCTCTTTACCTGCCACATTGTTTAGTCCTTCCAAATTTTCATGATACAACCTTTAATGCCAACTTGTAAGTGCATCCGTCCCCCTTTGTGATTTTGGTGTATTGAAAACTTATAGGTTAAGGGTCTAATGTGTTTGTGAGTATACACGGGTACTATAAGTCTATGAGGAGTTTGATATTTACGAATAAAGTCAACCCCTAAAAATGTATGTCTTCAGTTGAAGACTTTGGTTTTCTTGAAGACTTTGAAAATGAGGAAATTTGTGTGACCTTGAAGACTTGGATATTCATGCGAGGATTATGAAGCTTGAAGACTTTTGTTTTTGTAGTTTCATTTTCTCTTTGTTGAGTCATAGGAAACACTGTACTGTTAAAGGGGGTCAAGGTAAAACTAAGGATTTCCAAGTGATGCTCATCTCAAAGCCTACACTACCCAATCCTTTCGAGTGAAGCCATTGGAAATCTCATATAATTCAGTCAATTTCTTCAGTGATAGAGACGAAATTTTTCTGTTCTCTGAGGAATTTGTTCTGACTAAGGAGTTAGGAATTTAGCAGTGCGATTGCTTACAAGTGAGGAACATGATAGCCCTGAGGAATTTGAGAGCTCAAATTTGCGACCGGTGCTATGCTATGCGTCAACTGTCCCAAAATATCCTATCCACCTAACGGTCATATCATCGAAGGGCATTTATGTCTTATCATGTCGGTCTGCTCCCTAGGCTATAAATAGCCGCCCCTATAACCACTAGCTGGTTGGCTGCTCCGAGAGAAACTAACACTTGTCATTAGAGCAACCCCTCCTCCGAGGACTTTGAGCGAAAATCATCAAGTGAGGAAAAACCCAAAACCCCACACTGGTACACGTCGGTGCTATACAAACGGTTTTTAACACCTTTCCACGACGACATCTGGAACCGTCGCCAAGTGAGTGTGGGCGATATGGGTGTCCTTCCCACACGACCCAGAAACTGTCGTGGATAGGGAGCCTCGATGCATACATCTATCCCTATATAACTGTTTCCAATATCTCCAATATCCCAAACGCTTCATCCTTACTACTCGTTTGTGCTCACATTGTCATCGCAGTCAAAGTTTTGTGGTTTTACCTAAATCTAGGCAGATTCCAGGCAGGGCAGTTTTCCAGGTAGATTCAAGGCACGGGAGTTTTACGATGCCTCGCACATCGCAAACAGTTCATGATTATAATTTGTGTACGATGGGTAGACAATCACACACATTTAGTTTCACGCATCGTATGTGATAGTGTCTAACATCACACACGCTTTGCAAACGGCAACTGTGTGAATGCTCGCACACGTTCCTCTCTGTGAACCGTCTCGGATTATGGTGTATATCGCAAACGTTTGTGTTTTACCAACGTGTGTGCCGTAATGACATGCACAACGTAATTTCGCCCTAATTTAATTGCTGCTATTTAAAATTGTACCTAATTTAAACTTGAAAGTAGGCTATAGCTTTATTCATATCCATCAGCCATCAGGTTCAAACAACCAATGCATTACTCAATTCACAGGTGTAAGGGCATATTTCTCCCTAAGAGTTTTGGTGATTGATGACAATGCTTTTGCGGACTAATCGTGTGCTCTAAGCTCCTACATGTATATCTCACTTAGGCACAAGACGATTGATTGCCCCTCGGATTCGATTGAAGACGGTGTTTCCTTTTTGCTCCCTGTCGGTGGCTTTGAGTAATAGGAAAGCCGTACTATTAAGAGGGGGTCCGCTTCGGAAAGGTTTGGGTGGAATCAACACATACACATCTTTCTATCGCACCACCTTTCCCTTGCTTCTCTGGAGTTCCAACCGGTTATTATCGTATATGCAAACCATGCTTCTTAACTAAATCATCTGCCTGGCAAGCGGTAGTACCGCTCAAATAAGCGGTAGTACCGCACAGGCATACGGTAGTACCGCCTGCCGACACGGTAGTACCGCTCCAACGGTAGTACTACGTCTCCAGAGCGGTAGTACCATATATCTGGCCCGGCGCTGATCCTAAGTGCAGAAGTAGATGCGGAAGTAATTTTTTACTTCCGCATCCTATGCGGTAGTATCGCTTACTCCAAGCGGTAGTACCGTGTCGCATTTTGCTACTACCGTTTTCCCTGCGGATGTAGCCGCGGATGTAATTTATTTCATCCGTGGTTGTCAATCATCTCGCATGTTTTTGCCTTGCAGTAGTACCGCTCTCGAAGTGGTAGTACCGCGCAGTCAGCGGTAGTACCGCGACTTACGTGCGGTACTACCGCGCTCTGCGGGCTGAAAACGCACATAACGGTTGGATTTGCTCTCCCACTATATATAGGGGGTCTTCTTCTCCAAGAAGACTTACCTCTTCCCCCACTACTCCATTGTTGCTCCAAAAGCTCCATTTCCGCCCGATCTCTCTCCCTAGCCAATCAAACTTGTTGATTTGCTCGGGATTGCTTGAGGAGGCATCGATCTACACTTCCACCAAGAGATATTTGATTCTCCCCACTAATCCCTTGCGGATCTTGTTACTCTTGGGTGTTTGAGCACCCTAGACGGTTGAGGTCACCTCGAAGCCATATTCCATTGTGGTGAAGCTTCGTGGTTTTGTTGGGAGCCTCCAAGTTGTGGAGATAGCCCCAACCTTGTTTGTAAAGGTTCGGTCGCCGCCTTCAAGGGCACCGCTAGTGGAATCACGGCACCTTGCATCGTGTGAGGGCGTGAGGAGAATACGATGGCCCTAGTGGCTTCTTGGGGAGCATTGTGCCTCCACACCGCTCCAACGGAGACATACTTCCCCTCAAAGGGAATGAACTTCGGCAACACATCCTCGTCTCCACCAGTTCCACTTGTGGTTATTTCTTACCTTTACTTGTGCACGCTTTACTTGTCTAATTCCTATAGCATGCTTGTGTAGTTGTTATCCTTCTTTCCTTTAGTTGTCATCTTAGTAGAATATCTAGACAACTTACTTTGACGTTTAATTTTAAGTGGTTAAGAAAAGCTAAAAATTGTTAGTTGCTGATGGCTTCTCGCCCCTCGTTGGTTACCCCAAGTGGAAGGTGTGAGATGCAGTGTAGCGGAAGTTTTCCCTTGGCAATACCAAGGATCGATTTCCCTGAGACTCCTAGTTTCAACAAGAAGGTGTCAACTGCTAACGGCGCCAGATATTTAGCAATCAACGTGGACGTGCACACAGATACAAATAACTTTGCTCCCAACGAGTACAGAGAGGTTGTCAATCCCTCCGGCCTTGTAGTTTACAAAGGATCAAACACAAGTGATAGTAGTGATAGATATTGCTGCAATAGTAAGTAAAAGCGTAAAGTAAATAGCGGATGTGATCAATGATGGTAATATGGACCAGAGTATCTCTCTCCCAAAAGACGATAAAACTGCTATGTGAGGTAAACGAATTACAGCTGGGCAATTGACAGGACCATGTGCGCAAACCAATGCCGACTAAGTTGCAAGAAAGGTAGAGGTTCAAAGCATGGGCGGTACGCCAAAGTAAGTAGACCAAAATCCATCTGCATCTACTACTAATCATCCACCTTGAGATATCTATCCAGAACATCTCGCTGGTATTAAGTTGCGAGTCCCACCCATAGTGTAAACTCAAAGCAACAGACAACTGCATTAAAAGAACTTTGCATAAAGTAAACAATCCTTGCACCCGCGGGCACAAGCACCATTGTTTTCCCCCTTGTGGCAACAGCACATCCCCTAGACTCATGTTTCTGTTACTCAAGCTAGTCATCGAGGGGCATGAACCCACAATCAAGCATAACGTTCCCTCTTGGAGTCACTACCTACTACTTGGCCAAAGCAATAAATAACAACGGAGAACATGCAAGAATTACTTACGAACATAAATATAAAAGAGGTGAATCAAATATATTACTCAAACACAATCTGAACATAATCTCATAATCCATCGGATCCCAGCAAACTCATCATAGCAACAGCATAAGGATTACATATGTGCCTCGATCATGTAGGGCAGCTCACGAGGACTAATTAGTGAAGCACAAGAACGGGAGGAGAACATCACATAGCTATTGGTCATGGACCCATGGTCCAAGGGAGACTACTCACAACTCATCCGGGAGGCGTCCATGGTGGTGGAGAAGCTCCCGGTGGTGATCCTCCCCTCCGGCAGGGTGCCGGGAAGAGTTCTCCTGGTGCTCCCGATCTTGGAAGCGGCGGCGGCGGCGGAACAGAGATGAGATCGCGAAAAAGAGTTCCCGTCTCGAGGGTTTCGGGAGACGGTATAAATATATGCCAAAGTGGGGCATCAGTGGAGCCTCGGGGGGCCCAGGCGCCCCCCCGGCGCGGCCTAGGGGGGGGCGCCACCAGGGCGCCTGGGGCCCTGGTGGCCCCCCTCCGGCTGTGCTTCGGATGCCTGGTAGCTTCTGGAACGCTAATTTTTTATATAATTTTTCCGGGATTTTTCTGGCAGTTCTCGTAATGGAAAAACCTGAAATACAAAAACAGCCGAAAACAGAAACTGGCACTGGGGTGCACTGAGTTAATAGGTTAGTCCAAATATGATCAAAAGTGTATGGAAGTGTATAAATATCATAGCAATATCATCCAAAAGAGGCATGGAGCAAGCAGAAATTATAGATACATTTTGGACGTATCAACATCCCCAAGCTTAATTCCTGCTCGTCCTCGAGTAGGTAAATGATAACAAGAATAATTTCTGTGGTGACATGCTATTAACCATATAGGACTTTTTCACAGTCACATGACAAAAGCTTACAGAGACAATGAATCTATAGTAATTAAGTTGCCTCATGAGAAAATCACAAAGAACTGAAAGTTTTACAATATGATACTGAAACATCAAATAGATTTGCAATGAGCATGGTGTGCAAATATGATAAAGTTATATCTAGCTTGCCCCCTTTAGTGAAGCAAAACATAAATGCAGGGGCACCTCCAAGGTTTAAGTGATGACTAGATACAATGATTTCAAAATAAACAATGTCACAATCATGCAAAAGACAATGCTACTTTGGGACAATGCACATTACACTCAGAATGACAATCATGCTCTCAATAGTTGGTGCTTTAAAAGAAGGTGGAGACTCTCGAACCGTGGCTTTTGTTGGCAAGGTTGAAAACCCGTAGTCGGAAACAAAGACAAAACATGTACCAGAGCTCTTGGTTTTAAAACAGAGGTAATAATTTTTTTTTTAGATTATGCATGTTTCGTCAACGAATGCTAGCAGACAACTCAATCACTTCTTGAGATGGACAAGTTTCGAGGAACAGCTCCCGAATGAGGACGATCACATCCTCTTAATCTCCTTTGTTTATCACTGCCAAAGTTTTCTGATTTCTCATGAACAAAGCGTGAAGGAGGGTTTGTTTGTTATATTATCTTTTTGAGCCGGGCGCACTCAATGCCAGTTCCTTCTCGTATTATGGGTTTGCACATTATACATGCAATCCCGGGGTGAAGCTTGTCCAACTTAAAAATATCATGAATTAACTACTACTTCCTCATGAACTTACAACAGAGGCACAAAATAAGAATGATTTTTCTTTGAATAATTTCGAGATGGTACATGCAAGTCTCCGTTAGGAATGGCAGGTAAATACCATGTAGGAAGGTATGGTGGACTCATATGGCATAACTGGTATAAAGGAATGTTGATGCACAAGCAGTCAGTCCGCTTAGTACAGGCGAAGGTTAGCAAAAGACTGGGAGCGATCAACTAAGAGAGCAATGACGGTCATAATCATGCAGAGCGACAAAGCAACATTGAATCAGGCATGGAAGTTATATCGCTACTCAGAAACAAAAGATCATCAAGGCTTGACAGACTTTCTTTACAGTCTTAAATATGCGTGAGCATACGCCAAGTCAATCAAAATAAATTCTTTGAAGGAAGATATTACTAAACCATACTACATCATAGGCAAAAAAATCATGTTGGTATTCCAATAACACATTGGGAACCCCCCAGCTATTTGAGACTAACCATAAGAAAACATGAACTACTAAGCGCCATTATGCACGTAGCATCTTTATCATAGACATATCAACCAATGCAACAGAAGCAAACTCTCTTAATAAGATAATCATGATAAATAAAGAGAGTTCAAGCAACCAACTAAACAAAAGCTCTTTAGAAAGATAAGCATGAAAGTTAAGAGCTAAGCACGATAGTAGCTATTGAAAGACAAAGAACACACACAACAAAGATAGACATGAAAATTCTATGTTATGTTCTAGGTAGAAGTGGAGTGTGTTTCTCTCCCACCTAAAGAAAGCTGAGTTCCGACTCGTTATGAAAAGCTAAGGAAAACTAAAAAGGAAAACTAAAAGCAAGACGCTCCAAGCATAGCACATAACACATGAAGTGATAAAAATATAGTGGAACGAAAGACGAACTGATAATGTTGATGGAGAAGGGGATGCACGGGGACATCCCCAAGCTTAGACGCTTGAGTCTCCTTGAATATTTCTTGGGGGTGCACGGGGGCATCCCCAAGCTTGAGCGTTTGACACTCCTGAATCTTTTTATCATCTTCCCTCGCACACTTGAAAACTCCCTTCATACATAACTCATCATAATCTGATTAGCGAGGTTAGTACCCATAATAAAATAATTGTTCCTTGCTGGAAATAATGATAGTCTTGAAGGTCTACTGTTTCTCAAGATTGCCAAAAGGTTTTTGCAAAGAAAAAGCAAGCTCTAGGTTTGCAAAATGAAGGAAAGACAAAACAGGACAGAATCTCTGAATAACAGAACAGCAGGTAGTAAATGATTTTTCCGGGCACTTCTGCAACTCTAATCAAAAAACTCAGAACAGATGCACGAAAGACAGTTATATAGAGCACGCTGTCGAAAGAATTCAGACCAAAAAGATGATCTGGTGATTTTATACGAATTTTTCTATCCAAGGACAGAATCTATTTCCTGGACAGCACGTCACAACTTTTGAACTTTCTTGCAATCAGAGGCTACACTTGGCACAAAATTGAAAAGCAAAGATACAATGATGATGCTACTGTAGTAACAACATCAAGACACAAAAAAAGCAAAATAAAATTTTTATTCATGTGGGCTGCCTCCCAAAAGTGCTTTCTTTTATGCCTTTAAGCTAGGCATGAGACTCTAATGATGCTCTCGTAGGAATAAGAGTTGAAGAACAAAAGAGAGCATCAAGAAGCAAATACCAAACACATTTAAGCCTAACATGCTTCCTATGCATTGGAATATTGCAATAGAATAATTCATTGAAGCATAAAGCAATAAGCATAGGAAGGCAAAACAAGTGTAGCTTCAAAACCTTCAACATAAAGAGAGGGAACTTGATATCATTGAAATATCTATAAGCATATGTTCCCTTCTCATAATAATTTTCAGTGGGATCACGAATAAACTCAACAATATAAGCATCACATAAAGCATTGTTACCATGATCCACATGCAAAAAAGTGTCATTACTCTTCATATAAGCAAAATCTTTCTTATTAGGAATAGTGAGAGTAAAGCAATCATAACCATCATGGTAATCATTGTATTTAGGAGGCATATCATAATCATAATAAATTTTATCCTCAATAGTAGGTGGACTGAAAACATCATATTCATCATTGTAATCATCATGTATAGGAAGCAAAGTATCATCAAAGTAATTTTTCTCTTCAAAAGTTGGGGGACTAAAAATATCATGTTCATCAAACGTGTCATCCCCAAGCTTAGAGCTTTCCATGTCATTAGAAATATTGATATTCAAAGAAAGCATACTAATAACATCACCACCATCATGATTGTTATGCAAATAATAAAGTTCCATAGGTTTTTTAATTTTCTCTTCAAACACATCATGTACCAAAGCAAGGTAGAGCTTATAAAGCTCTCTCATATTTTTGTTGTTTTCCATTAAGCAAAACTAGTGAAAAGACATAAAGAAAACTGAAAGGTAAACTAACAAGACTAAAAAGCAAAGATAAAAGATAGCGTGCAACTCCCCTATCTTGAAGAGTGGAGTCCCCGGCAACGGCGCCAGAAAACTTTGCTTGATGGCTTCTCGCCCCTCGTTGGTTACCCCAAGTGGAAGGTGTGAGATGCAGTGTAGCGGAAGTTTTCCCTTGGCAATACCAAGGATCGATTTCCCTGAGACTCCCAGTTTCAACAAGAAGGTGTCAACTGCTAATGGCGCCAGATATTTAGCAATCAACGTGGACGTGCACACAGATACAAATAACTTTGCTCCCAACGAGTACAGAGAGGTTGTCAATCCCTCCGGCCTTGTAGTTTACAAAGGATCAAACACAAGTGATAGTAGTGATAGATATTGCTGCAATAGTAAGTAAAAGCGTAAAGTAAATAGCGGATGTGATCAATGATGGTAATATGGACCAGAGTCCCATGATGTTCACTAGTGATGTCTCTCTCCCAAAAGACGATAAAACTGCTATGTGAGGTAAACGAATTATAGCTGGGCATTTGACAGGACCATGTGCGCAAACCAATGCCGACTAAGTTGCAAGAAAGGTAGAGGTTCAAAGCATGGGCGGTACGCCAAAGTAAGTAGACCGAAATCCATCTGCATCTACTACTAATCATCCACCTTGAGATATCTATCCAGAACATCTCGCTGGTATTAAGTTGCGAGTCCCACCCATAGTGTAAACTCAAAGCAACATACAACTGCATTAAAAGAACTTTGCGTAAAGTAAACAATCCTTGCACCCGCGGGCACAAGCACCGTTGTTTTCCCCCTTGTGGCAACAGCACATCCCCTAGACTCATGTTTCTGTCACTCAAGCTAGTCATCGAGGGGCATGAACCCACAATCAAGCATAACGTTCCCTCTTGGAGTCACTACCTACTACTTGGCCAAAGCAATAAATAACAACGGAGAACATGCAAGAATTACTTACGAACATAAATATAAAAGAGGTGAATCAAATATATTACTCAAACACAATCTGAACATAATCTCATAATCCATCGGATCCCAGCAAACTCATCATAGCAACAACATAAGGATTACATATGTGCCTCGATCATGTAGGGCAGCTCACGAGGACTAATTAGTGAAGCACAAGAACGGGAGGAGAACATCACATAGCTACTGGTCATGGACCCATGGTCCAAGGGAGACTACTCACAACTCATCCGGGAGGCGTCCATGGTGGTGGAGAAGCTCCCGATGGTGATCCTCCCCTCCGGCAGGGTGCCGGGAAGAGTTCTCCTGGTGCTCCCAATCTTGGAAGCGGCGGCGGCGGCGGAACAGAGATGAGATCGCGAAAAAGAGTTCCCGTCTCGAGGGTTTCGGGAGACGGTATAAATATATGCCAAAGGGGGGCATCAGCGGAGCCTCGGGGGGCCCAGGCGCCCCCCCGGCGCGGCCCAGGGGGGGGGCGCCACCAGGGCGCCTGGGGCCCTGGTGGCCCCCCTCCGGCTGTGCTTCGGATGCCTGGTAGCTTCTGGAACGCTGATTTTTTATATAATTTTTCCGGGATTTTTCTGGCAGTTCTCGTAATGGGAAAACCTGAAATACAAAAACAGCCGAAAACAGAAACTGGCACTAGGGTGCACTGAGTTAATAGGTTAGTCCAAATATGATCAAAAGTGTATGGAAGTGTATAAATATCATAGCAATATCACCCAAAAGAGGCATGGAGCAAGCAGAAATTATAGATACGTTTTGGAGGTATCAGTTGCCTATTCACCCCGCCCCTCTAGTCAACCATATCGATCCTTTCAATTGGTATCAGAGCCTCGTCTCTTTTTAAGGACTTTACCATCCAAAGAGTATGGGTGACAACGTAGTCGAGACGGAGGACCATTCCGGTGGAACTCCGTCCTTACCTACATCAGATGGGGGAGCCTCGGTCTCTCGTGAGGAGTTCAATGTGGCCTTGACCACATTGAAAGAATCACTAGCGAGCGAGGTCAAAGGCATGTTTAAATATTTGCTTGAGGGGCTTAAATTATCCACCACACCGTTGGAAGTGGCTCGTCCCGCTACCAACGTGTCGAAGGCTAATCCCGACAAGGGAGAAGCTAGTAGTGAACAAGCCCCGGTTACTAAGAATGGGAGTGGGAAATTTGCCCAATCCGCTCCTCCTACTCACTATGGAGGACCCGTTCCCACACCTCATTTAAATTCCGTTGGTCCCCCTCCCAAGTTTATCAAAAATTCTGATTTTGCTACTTGGGTGTTTCGTTTCAAATGACATATTAATCATTGTTCTACTAACCTTTGGAGAATCATTGAGCAAGGTTTTTATCCGTATGATCCCGACAACATGACTCCAAGGGAAACTGCAGATCATCAGTTCAACGAGTCCGCTCTTTGCATTCTTCAAGATTCCATCCCTCTTGAAGACATTGCTCAACTTTGACCCTTTACTGTGGCCAAGGAAGCTTGGGAGCATGTTGGCACAATGTACAAGGGAAGCACCAGTATTCAACGCTCCAACTATGAAGTGGTGCAAGATGAAGCTGATGAGTTTTCTATGATCGAAGATGAAGATCCTCGTGAACTTTATCGAAGATTAACTATCCTTGCAGTATCTCTTCGAGATCATGGCAGTAAGGATACGGATGACAATTGGATCAAGCGCAAGTTTCTCAAGGCCATGATGCCCTACCATAAGGCCATGTCCTCTGTCATACGTCAGAGACCGGACTTCCATAGCTTATCCTCAAATGAAGTGTTGGATGAGTTTGTTGCCATGAGGATCTTGGACGTGACCACCGACAATGCGGTCTTAAGAGCTCAACGATCGAAGAAGCCTAATCTTGCACTGAAGGCCAAGGCTTGTGTGGAAGAGGAGGAAGTGGAAGATGATGATGAGTGTAGCCCCGAGGACACCAAATATGCCTATCATGAGCACATGGCTCTTGCTTCAAGGAATTCTGGGGCAAGAAGAACACAAGATCCAACTTCAACAGGAACAACTCCAGTAGCAACAAGGGGAAGCAACGAGTGAGGACATGCTTCAACTGTGGAAATGTAAGTCACTTCGTTGTGGATTGCCCATATGAGAAGAGAGAAGACATTGGAGGCAAGCTTATTCGGAAGGACAAGTCAAAGTCCTATCCCAATAAGAACGACTTCATCAAGAAGACTCCTCCGAAGGTGTTGGTGGCCCAAGAAGAATATGTGGAGGATGATGATAATGATGAAGACGATGAGGTGACCACAATGGCCGCAATTGCAATTGCGACTACTCCACACTCATCTCTCTTCGACTCACCAAATGAGAACATCACCGCCAAGTGTCTCATGGCCAAGGCCACCAACAAGGTAACCCCAAACATCAATAGTACTATCTCTTCTAATCCTTCATTGACAAATTATATTGATGAGAGTGAGGGTGCTAAGGAGGGAGAAAATGAATTCGAGTTGTTCATAAAAAGTCTCAAAGGCAAACCCAAGAAGCATTTTGTTGCTCTCTTGGAACAACTCGGGGAGGCCAATGACATGATCGAGGCTCACGAGGAAACCATTACTAAAATGGAAGGACATAGTCGAGACTATGCTGATGAGATATCGGATCTCTCTAACGCCTTATAGGAAGAGCGTAGTCTTCGTTTGGCTCTTGAGGAGTCACACAACGATGGTCATGCTAAATTAAAGAAAGATCTCGATCATGCCTTAGTTGTCTCTCGTGTCCTTAACTCCGAGAAGGCAAAACTTGAGGTTGACCATGCTAAACTCAAAGAGGAGTTTGACATACTTGACAAGGCTCACAAGGCCTTGAATAGTATGCATGCTACTCTCAAGGAGTCTCATGATCAACTCCAAGTTTCGCTAACCAAGGAAAAGGCTATCTTTCCTCGCATGGTTTTAATTGATAATGCAAATGCTACTAACCCCTGTTGCGAGCATGTGCATCTTGTTAAAGAAAATGCCGAGTTGAAGAAGCAACTTGAGAAAGGTCTTGTGACTTGCATTCAAGGTGAGAAGAACCTCAACACCCTTTTGAGCAATCAAAAGGAGGTTGTGGCAAAGGAAGGAATTGGGTTTGTTCCTCATCCCAAGAAGATGAAGAATGACAAGACCAAGCAACTACCCCCTCTCAAACAATCGTTTGTGAAAGAAGGAGAGGGCACGTCAAAGAAGAAGAAAAGTGGTGGTGTCAAGAAAAACTCCACTATACCATCAAACATGGTCGGCGACTTTAATCCTTCATATGTTTTATGTCGTGCTAATGATGGTCATGTGTTTGCTAAATTTGTTGGTTCTTCATATGAGTACATTGAATGGTCCATTTGGGTTCCTAAGACCCTTGTTACTAACCTCAAAGGACCCATTACCAAATGGGTACCTAAATCCAAGCATTGATCTATTGTAGGAGTTTGCTTCCGGTGGGGGATCATGGTTGCTCGATAACGGAGCCACAAATCATATGACCGGAAGCAACGACTTGGTGGTGGACGTGCATCTCGGTTCATCTATGGCCACCAATGTCGAATGGGGTGATGCTTCATCTTCTAAGGTATTGGGACTTGGCAAGGTTGTTGTCTCTCATGATCTCACGATCGAGAAAGTCATGCTTGTTGAGTCCCTTGCATACAATTTACTTTCTGTACGCCAACTTGCACTCATGGGCTTTGCTACATTCTTTGATATTGATACCGTGGCCCTCTTGTGGAGAAAGACTCTTAAAGTAGCCTATGTTGGGCATGTCGATAACGGCCTTTATGTGGTTAACTTCTCGAAGCAACCCACTAAGGTCGCGACATGTCTAATGGCTAAAGTTGATGTGGGATGGCTTTGGCATCGCCGGTTGGCCCACGTCAATATGAGATCTTTGGAAAGTCTTCTCAAGGGGGACCATATCCGAGGACTAACAAATGTTATCTTTGCCAAAGATCGTGCTTGCAGGGCTAGCATTGAAGGAAAGTTACATGAGAAGGCTCACCCTCCCACGACTATCATCTATTCAAAGAGACCCCTAGAGCTCCTACACATGGACCTCTTTGGGCCTCCATCTTTTGATAGTCTTGGGGGTAGAAAGTACTGCTTGGTGATTGTGGATGATTACTCAAGATACACCTAGGTATACTTCTTCAAGAAGAAGAGTGAGACCCAACAAACTGTCATCAACTTTGCAAATGAAGCTCAACGACAACATGAAGCAAATATTTTGATGATCAGAAGTGACAACGGCACCGAGTTCAAGAACTACACCTTAGATGAGTTTCTTGGTGATGAGGGGATCAAACATAAATATGCAGCCCCATATACCCCTCAACAAAATGGTGTAGCGGAGAGAAAAAACCGAACTCTAATGGATGCGGCAAGAACCATGATGGCTGAATTCAAATCTCCATACAACTTTGGGGCCGAAGCCATCAACACCGCTTGCCATGCATCAAAGAGTCTCTATCTTCGCAAAGGCTTGAGCAAAACTCCATATGAGATTATTACTGGTAACAAGCCCAATCTCAAGTACTTCCGGGTATTCGGGTGTAAGTGTTTCATTCTCAAGAAAGGTGTTCGTTTGTCTAAATTTGAATCTAGAGCTCACGAGGGCATATTTGTTGGTTATGCTACAAACTCTCATGCTTACCGTGTCCTCAACAAGTCCAATGGACTCATTGAGGAGACGAGTAACGTAGAGTTTGATGAAAATAACGGCTCCCAAGTGGAGCAAAGTGGTACTTGTGATGCAGGTGATGAAATTCCTCCTCAAGCCATAATAAGAATGGGTGTTGGATATATCCTACCCATTGAGGAACCCCTTGTGGCCAAAGGAGAAGGACAATGTTCCACTCAAGTGGAACCATCACCGACTCAAGACCCACACGCTTCCGAAGAACAAAGTGAAGGCCCTCAACCTGATGAACAAGGCCAAGTGCAAGATCAATCCCAAGTTGGTGGAGAGCCTCCAAATGATGCACAAGGCCAAGTTCTGTCCCCCGAGCAAGATCAAGATCAAGAGGAAGCTCAAGATCAAGATCTAGCTCCTGACGACGCTCAAGATGATCAACTCAGTGCTCCTCAGTTAACTCTTGAAGAGCAATTAGAGCGTCGTGCTGCAAAAGTTGCCTCCAGGCTTGCTTCCAACGAGCATCACATCAAGAACATTCTAGGAAGCATCAAAAGGGGGGTAAGCACTCGTAGACAATTAGCAAAATATTGTGCTCATCAAGCCTCTGTCTCCTGTGTTGAACCTCAGAAGGTTTATGAGGCGCTCGAAGACCCTGATTGGCTCAATGCCATGCATGAAGAACTCCATAACTTCGAGCGCAACAAGGTGTGGCGTCTAGTGCCAAGACCAAAGGAGAACCATAATGTCATTGGAACCAAATGGATCTTTAAGAACAAGCAAGATGCTCATGGCATTGTCATCCGCAACAAGGCGCGTCTGGTGGCTCAAGGCTACTGCGAAGTCGAGGGTATCGACTACGGTGAAACCTTTGCCCCCGTTGCTCGTCTTGAATCCATTCGTTTGTTGCTTGCCTATGCTTCCCATCATAACTTTAAATTGCAACAAATGGATGTGAAGAGTGCATTTCTTAATGGTCCTATTAATGAGTTGGTGTATGTTAAACAACCCCCAGTGTTCGAGGATCCTAAGTTCCCCAATCACGTGTACCAACTTGATAAGGCACTCTATGGCCTTAAGCAAGCCCCACGTGCGTGGTATGAGAATCTTACCGAGTTGTTACAAGATCGTGGGTTTGAAATTGGGAAAATCGACCCCACTCTTTTTACTAAGAAGGTCAAAGGGGAGTTGTTTGTATGCCAACTATATGTTGATGATATTATCTTTGGTTCTCCTAACAAAGCTTTCAATGATGAGTTCGCCGAACTCATGACCACACATTTTGAGATGTCCATGATGGGAGAGTTGGAGTATTTCCTTGGGTTTGAGATCAAACAAAGAAGAGAAGGCATCTTCATCAAACAATCGAAGTATACTCAAGACATGCTCAAGAGGTTCAACCTAAGTGATGTCAAGCCGGCTACTACTCCAATGCCAACCAAATGCCAACTTGACATTGATCCCAATGGTAAAGCGGTGGATCAAAAGGTATATCGCTCTATGATCGGATCCTTGCTTTACCTTTGTGCATCTAGACTAGATATTATGTTGAGTGTAGGAATTTGTGCACGGTTTCAAGCCTCACCTAAGGAGAGTCACTTTGTGGCTGTCAAGCGAATCTTTCGATATTTGGCTCATACCCCAAACTTTGGCTTATGGTACCCGAGAGGAGCAAACTTTAACCTTGTAGGGTTCTCTGATTCTGACTGGGCGGGAGACAAAGTGGATAGGAAGTCCACATCGGGAGGGTGCCAATTTATTGGTTGCTCTCTTGTTAGTTGGTCTTCCAAAAAGCAAAGTTGTGTATCTCTCTCGTCCACAGAAGCAGAATATGTGGCTGCTGGCAGTTGTTGTGCTCAACTCTTATGGATGAGGCAAACTTTAAAGGATTACGGTGTCACTTGTGACAAAGTGCCTCTTTGGTGTGACAATGAAAGTGCCATCAAGATTTCTCTCAACCCGGTGCTACACTTCAAGACGAAGCATATTGAGATTCGGTATCACTTCATTCGGGATCACATAAGGCAAGGAGAGATCGAGCTTCACTACATCAACACTCATGATAACCTTGCAGATATCTTCACGAAGCCATTGGATGAAGCAAGATTTCGCGAGTTAAGGCATGAGCTAAATATCATCGATTTGAGCAATGTGGTTTGAGTCTGTGCACACACCCCTCACACTCAATATAGCTATCCTATCTAGATGTAGGCATGGACATAGGGGGAGTATTGTTCTCTCAATGAACCGTTCCTCCCCCCATTATGCATAAACTAATCAAGTCTTTATCATTTGCCATACATAGTTGGTGTAAATGCTTCAAGTCGAGTATTGGTCATGGGCCCAAGGATAATTCTTCGCGGTGCCACATCTATGAACTCAAACATAGGTGGCCTCGGCCACCGCCCTCCTCTGAGGAATTGTGTTATTTGCTTTGCTTATGCGTGTGTTTGCTTTTCTCTCTTCTTGGCTTAAAGCCTCGTGTCAAAACGTGCAAGCTCTTGGAGGAGCGATACTACCGTTCTTGTTTACGGTACTACCGCAAAGGGGTTACGGTACTACCGCACGTCCAGCACGGCAGTATTTATTTACTGCCGCTGGTAGGGCGGTACTACCGCTTGGCGAGCGGTACTACCGCACAAGCGGTACTACCACACATATTCGAACGGGTGGGGGTTATAAGCAGGCAGGGGGAGTTCCAACTCCCCCATACCCATTCACTCCTAACCCCCACGTCGTCCCTATCTCTCCCTCTCAAGAACGCCGCCGGAGGACCTCGCCGGATCTCCTCCCTCGGCCACTCTCCTCGCATTCCGACTGGTGGGATCGCTCCCCACCACGCCCTCTTGCCATGGATGAAGGTTTCTCCCCTTTTCCCCACTTCTTGTTGCCTTGTTGTTGATTTTTAGGGTTAGGGGAGATGCTTAGTGTTCTTGTGTTCTTTGTGTTCTTATCCATGGAAGTTTAGGATGTAGGAGAGTGTTTTTGCACTAGAAATGCGAATATGTATGTTGCTACCAAGTTACTATGATCAGCCGTAGTACCGCTAGTCGATCTATATGGCCTTCTCTAGATCTGTTCCTCTCAGATCTGTTCCGTGCGGTACTACCGCTGGAGAACCGCGGTACTACCGCCCGATCTGGTCCAGATCAGCTCTGACCACAGCGGTACTACCGCTGTCCTCAGCGGTACTACCGCTCTGGCGGAAGTAAAATTTTACTACCGCTTGCCGAGCGGTACTACTGCTCCCCAGCGCGGTACTACCGCTCCGCAAGCAGCACTATTTTTTTACTTCTGCTCCTGTACACGGAAGTAAATTCTTACTACCGCAGAGTATGCGGTACTACCGCATCCACCAAGCGGTACTACCGCTTACTAAGCGGTACTAATTTTTTTACTTCCGCGTCTGGCCAGCAGTACTACCGCTTGTGTCATATTATCTTCGTAGCATGTACACATTCCTCTTTCTACTGGTTTCTTGTACTTTTTGAGGCTTTGGCATTGATTCTCATTGTGTTTTTGTCGTGTTCTTGTGGTTGTGTTTTTGTCGTGTTCTTGTGGTTGTGTTTTAGGTGGTGGCTCCGGTTTCGACGCTCGTCGTACCAACCCTGTCCGCGACACCGGGTCCAAGCGTCTGCGCAACCCCAGTGATGTGGCAGAGGGCTCCAATCCCCAGCGTAGGTACAAGACTGCCGCCAACAAGCAAAAGGAATCTTCAATGACTATGGAAGAAATGCTAGCAAATGAGTTCATGGCACGGAGGAAGCACAACCCCTATGGAGAACCCCGTGCTCAGTTTCCTGGAGATGAGCTTTTCTGGACCAGGCAGCAGTATCGCATCTACCAGGAGGTGCTCAAGAGCAAGACCAACTTGTACGTGGATGCTCACTGGGTGGATGTGGACCATATGCGGAAGGACACCAACCGGGCCTACTTTGCCGAGGCTCTAGATCTGGTCGAGCAGTTGGGACTTGAGCACATCATGACCTTCCAGAATGACTTCGATCCGGAGATTATTGCTCAGTTCTATGCATCAGTCCATTTCCACACCAAGGATGATCGCCCAATGACATGGATGACCAATGGTCACAAGATGACTTCTTCTTGGAAGGAGTTCATGGATCTTCTCCAGATTCCTGACGAGGGACTCCACAGCCCAATTGGATTTCGGCCTCACGCCAATCCTGAATCTGCCGACAAAGACAAGGTACTACCATTCTATGTGGAGAAGACTCTTGCTAGTGGCAAGAAGACATGGGTGTTGAACCCCTTTTTGGACATCATGTATCGGATCTTTCGCAACACTCTGTTTCCTCGCGTTGGAGACAAGGACAAGGTCCATGCCTACCTGGTTGACATGCTGCTGATGTGTGAAGAGGCTCGCACGACCCAGACTCCACCACTTGACATATCCCATATCATGTGGAATGAGCTCCGTTTTGCAATCTACACTCGCAAGGTACCCATCTATGGTCCATTCTTGTTTCTGCTGATCTCCAAGACTTGGGAGAAGCTATACCCTGATGAGGAGTTCGAGGCCGACTGTTTCCGTCATGATCCCATCCGTCTTCGCATCAAGACTCGATGGGCCAACACCACCACTCGTGCGCAAGCTACTGCAGCCCAGATGGGCACTGATGAGGAACCTGTGGAGGAGGTTGATGATGAAGGCCCTGGAAGATTTGCTCCTTCTTCCTCCTCTACTGGGAAGGATCCTTCTTGGGCTAAAAAGCTTAAGCAAAAGATGAAGGCCCTCTTCTGCATGCAGGCTCAAGGTCAATACAGGGCTCATGTGACTGACAAGAAGACACGCCAGCGTGACAAGAAGCTCTTGGCGGTCTATGGAGAGGGCGTGTCAAATGGGTCCGAGGATAACATCACCCCTGAGGCAACTTGGATGGCCCGTCAGGGGTACAAGTGGTCTGAGTCTGACGAGGAGCGTCAGGAGGAGCAGCAGGGATCTGATGATGAGTACGATGACTGAGTTTCTCCAGGGCTGCCACCCTTCTTAGTGTCCTCTTTCCCCTTTGTGGTGTATCGATGACAAAGGGGGAGAGAGTGATTAGCGTCTTGTGTCTTGTGCCAGTTGCGTCTTGTGCCAGTTGCCAGTTGTTTCTTTTCGAACTCTGTCTATTTGCGTGCTTTTGTGTCGTGTGCGTGAGGCTATCGTATGGTGTAAGACATATGCTTCTCTATCGTTGAACTCGTCGTTATGTCTTTAATTTTATATCGAGAGCAGTTAGTTTACTTTCCCTTGTTTATGAGCTCTGTGGTATATAAAATGTATTGTATGTGTAGAATATAGGGGGAGCACTGAACCCAGTATGTGTGTTGTGCAGTCCAAAACACAATCTTGTGTAGGCACACATCCAGGGGGAGTTCACCTATATTCTAGTGTTAGGATTGCATACTCTCTTATTTTATCCCTGCGAAAATCCCGTATTGTCATCAATACACCAAAATGGGGGAGATTGTAAGGGCATATTTCTCCCTAAGAGTTTTGGCGATTGATGACAATGCTTTTGCGGACTAATCGTGTGCTCTAAGCTCCTACATGTATATCTCACTTACGCACAAGACGATTGATTGCCCCTCGGATCCGATGGAAGACGGTGTTTCCTTTTTGCTCCCTGTCGGTGGCTTTGAGTAATAGGAAAGCCGTACTATTAAGAGGGGTTCCTTTTCGGAAAGGTTTGGGTGGAATCAACACGTACACATCTTTCTATCGCACCACCTTTCCCTTGCTTCTCTGGAGTTCCAACCGGTTATTATCGTATATGCAAACCATGCTTCTTAACTAAATCATCTGCCTGGCAAGCGGTAGTACCGCTCAAATAAGCGGTAGTACCACACAGACATACGGTAGTACCGCCTGCCGACATGGTAGTACCGCGTCTCCAGAGCGGTAGTACCGTATATCTGGCCCGACGCTGATCCTAAGTGCAGAAGTAGAGGCGGAAGTAATTTTTTACTTCCGCATCCTATGCGGTAGTACCGCTTACTCCAAGCGGTAGTACCGTGTCGCATTTTGCTACTACCGTTTTCCCTGCGGATGTAGCCGCGGATGTAATTTATTTCATCCGTGGTTGTCAATCATCTCGCACGTTTTTGCCTTGCGGTAGTACCGCTCTCGAAGTGGTAGTACCGTGCAGTCAGCGGTAGTACCGCAACTTACGTGCGATACTACCGCGCTCTACGGGCTGAAAACGCACATAATGGTTGGATTTGCTCTCCCACTATATATAGGGGGTCTTCTTCTCCAAGAAGACTTACCTCTTCCCCCACTACTCCATTGTTGCTCCAAAAGCTCCATTTCCGCCCGATCTCTCTCCCTAGCCAATCAAACTTGTTGATTTGCTCGGGGTTGCTTGAGGAGGCATCGATCTACACTTCCACCAAGAGATATTTGATTCTCCCCACTAATCCCTTGTGGATCTTGTTACTCTTGGGTGTTTGAGCACCCTAGACGGTTGAGGTCACCTCGAAGCCATATTCCATTGTGGTGAAGCTTCGTGGTTTTGTTGGGAGCCTCCAAGTTGTGGAGATAGCCCCAACCTTGTTTGTAAAGGTTCGGTCACCGCCTTCAAGGGCATCGCTAGTGGAATCACGGCACCTTGCATCGTGTGAGGGCGTGAGGAGAATACGGTGGCCCTAGTGGCTTCTTGGGGAGCATTGTGCCTCCACACCGCTCCAACGGAGACGTACTTCCCCTCAAATGGAAGGAACTTCGGCAACACATCCTCGTCTCCACCGGTTCCACTTGTGGTTATTTCTTACCTTTACTTGTGCATGCTTTACTTGTCTAATTCCTATAGCATGCTTGTGTAGTTGTCATCCTTCTTTCCTTTAGTTGTCATCTTAGTAGAATATCTAGACAACTTATTTTGACGTTTAATTTAAAGTGGTTAAGAAAAGCTAAAAATTGTTAATTGCCTATTCACCCCCCTCTAGTCAACCATATCGATCCTTTCAACATGTACATATGTTTAAGAATTACATAAGCACCAAATAAAGAATGATGAACCAGGGTTCTATACTTGTAGTATTACAGATGGTAAAGAAAGAGGCGACAGACATTCCAGTTGCTGAACAAGGTGAAGCGGAATGGCCCTATTGTGCTCTCCTGGATGTAGAAGGCATGCAGGACTCTAGTCCAACCCCTTGTGATGGTCGGCCGCCAATCATGTAGTTTGAGAGGTAATCTTGAGTAAACTGCTTCAGGATCCACTACAAAAGAAAAAAGATTCAGATATTTTCATCTAACACAGCTCATTACGGGCAGTAAAAAGAAGGCTACAGGGTTCTTACTTAAAGATCCAGATATTGTCATCTAACACAACTCATTACGGGCAGTAAAAAGAAGGCTACAGGGTTCTTACTTACCATCCTGCAGTTCACTATTGTCTTGCATAAAGTGTAAAAAATAGTTCGATTGACATATTTTGACCCATTTTAATAACAATCTTTATCAGTTTCCTCACTTGATGCTGGTTCATGAATATCTCATTGCTCCATACGCAGAAAGGGTCGAAGTGTGGATCTTTGGCAATGATATATGCACCTAAAAGCACCAAGTTAATATTAGAAGCTAAACAACAATTAAAAAATGATGTAGTACAACACTCCATCCATCCCATTATATAAGATTTTATTACATGTATATCTAGACTCCCTAGACATCATCAAAACATTAAGGTAACACTCTTCCTTGTTGCTATGTAGCCTGGGATTGCATATTTAGTCATTCAGTACAATGCATGTTGCTAAACAACAATTGAAAAACGAAAAAGCATGTTAACTGCAATATCCTTAATAGCAACCAAATATCGTAATTCATAGTGGTATTGTTGAAACTGAACTGCACGGCAAATAGTTGCACATATAGAGCATCACATTGTGAAGAACTGAAATAAACAAGTCATAAGGACATCTCTAGGCGATCCTTCAAAAGTTAAAGGACTAAAACCCTTAGTGGATATATATATACTCAAGTAATTTTTGGCCTTTTCTAGTCGACCCCCTAAACTTAAGGTTGTAAACTTCAATTTGATCAAGTAAAAAGCAGGTTCAATCGAAAGTAGCATGCATTCAAACATAAACATAGATAGTTTTGCATAACCGAACATACACTACGAGAAATATGTCAACTTGTGACCTTGACTATTAGGCACTGAATGGTCATTATTTTCCATTTGTGACCTTCTTGTGACCAAAAACAGATGGTCAAAAGCTGGCCGTTGTAAACTGAAATTAACGACCTTCTCTGTGAGAAGGTCATAGATGTTTACGACCAAAACAAAAGGTCATTGGTTCAACGACCTTTTGCTTTGGTCACTAGCTGTCTGCCCAGGCCACGTAGGATCCGACGTGGCAAGCTGATGTGGAAAAATTGCGACCAAATGAAAAGATCGTTGACAAGAATCAACCCGGTCCATTTCGATACTTTACATGGGCCGAGCCCAACAATTCAAACTTTCTATAATTTTTTCCTATTAATTTTTGGTTGACTTCATGGGCCAAGCCCAACATTGCAGCCTTTTTATTTTTGGGTCATGGCCTTTTTGTCTCAGCAGTTTCATTTTTCATTTTTTATAAAATTGGTCAGGTGGGTCCCTATTGTCGGGTTCTAGTAACTGGGTCCCATATGTCATGTTCTAGTAAGTGGGTCCCATCTATCAGGCTCATAGTCTTGATAATTCAACTAGTATTTAAATTGGCAGACACAGAAAACACACATGCTACTTCAAATGAGAGCAACCAGATCCTTACAAGTGTAATACAGTGGCAATCACAGTAATGGCTACAAGTGTATTACCATACTTTACAAGCTTTACAAGATCCTTACAAGCAATCACAAACTGGCACCTGCTCCCGTCATGAACATGCCAAACTCGTTGGACTACCATAGTCAGATGAACAACATGTCGAACTAGCTGGAGAACCATAGTTAGGGCCGGGAACAAACAAAACGGCCTTCAAGAAAACAGTCAACATGCCTTCCTCGGTCGCCCTGTTACATGAATCAGTAGAGAAGAATCAAAAAAACTGGGGCAAATATATTATGAACAGATCATTCAAGAAAAGGATAGTTATTTAGAATGATAACAAATTGAGCTAGTACCATGCTTTTTGTTCTCCAGCTAGTTAAAATGAGATACTCTCATACAAGAAAACAGAAACACAATATGAAAGCTAGCAGTAGGGATGTCATAGCGGAAATGAGTAAGCTATTTTGTATTTGAGAAACAAAAAAATGCACCAATAATTTTTCAGAAGGCAACTGAACTTCAGTGCACACATTTAGATAGAAACACGGGCTTGAACTATACACATTAATTAGAACAGGATCGAAAAACACCAATGTAAGCTATAATTGACAAGTACACTGCATGATTCAATTCGTCTTCCCCATGTAAAGCAACCAACAGACATCTAACATCATTATTTTACCGCAAAAGACCGGCCCATAGCAATACAAGCACTTAATTTAAGCACACAAGCACATTATAGCAGGTAGTAATAGAAGCACAGAATTTGAGCTTGCAAGAACATTATTGAAGGAAATATGCCCTAGAGGCAATAATAAAGTTATTATTTATTACCTTATATCATGATAAATGTTTATTATTCATGCTAGAATTGTATTAACCGGAAACTTAGTACATGTGTGAATACATAGACAAAACAGAGTGTCCCTAGTATGCCTCTACTAGACTAGCTCATTGATCAAAGATAGTTATGTTTCCTAGCCATAGACATGAGTTGTCATTTGATCAATAGGATCACATCATTAGGAGAATGATGTGATGGACAAGACTCGTCCGTTAGCTTAGCACTATGATCGTTTAGTTTTACTGCTATTGCTTTCTTCATGACTTATACATGTTCCTATGACTATGAGATTATGCAACTCCCGAATACCGGAGGAACACCTTGTGTGCTATCTCTCGAATATGAGCATCCAGGTTCCGCTATTGGTTATTGACCAGAGATGAGACTCAGTCATGTCTACATAGTTCTCGAACCCGTAGGGTCCGCATGCTTAACGTTTGATGACGATCGGTATTATGAGTTTATGTGTTTTGATGTACCGAAGGAAGTTTGGAGTCCCGAATGATATCGGGGACATGACGAGGAGTCTCGAAATGGTCGAGACGTAAAGATCGATATATTGGACAACTATATTCGGACATCGAAAAGGTTCCGAGTGATTCGGGTATTTTTCGGAGTACCGGAGAGTTACGGGAATTCGCCGGGGAGCATATGTGCCTTATTGGGCTTTAGGGGAAAGAGAGAGAGGAGGCTGCGCCCCCCAAGGCTCAGTCCGAATTGGACTAGGGAGAGGGGCTGCGCCCCCTCCTTCCTTCTCTTCTCTTTTCCCTTTCCTTCTCTCATACTCCTACTACTTGGAAGGGCTCCTAGTTCTACTAGGAAAAGGGGAATCCTACTCCCGGTGGGAGTAGGACTCCCCTAGGGCGCGCCATAGAGAGGGCAGCCCTCCCCCTCCTCCACTCCAGTTGATCTCAGCCAACCGTGTGCGGTGCCCCCCTCCACAGAAACACACCTCGGCCATACTGTTGTAGTGCTTAGGCGAAGCCCTGCGCCGGTAGCTTCATCTTCTCCGTCACCACGCCGTCATGCTGACGAAACTCTCCCGTGAAGTTCTACTGGATCAAGAGCTCGTGGGACGTCATCAAGCTGAACGTGTGCTAAACGCGGAGGTGTCGTACGTTCGGTGCTTGATTGGTTGGATCGCGAAGAATTTCGACTACATCAACCGCGTCATTAGACGCTTCCGCTTTCGGTCTATGAGGGTACATAGACATACTCTCCCCTCTCGTTGCTATGCTTCTAGTAGATTGATCTTGCGTGATCGTAGGAAATTTTTGAAATACTACGTTCCCCTACAGTGGCATCTGAGCCAGTTCTATGCGTAGATTATATGCACGAGTAGAACACAAGTGAGTTGTGGACGATACTAGTCATACTGCTTACCAGCATGTCATACTTTTATTCGGCAATATTGTTGGATGAAGCGGCCTGGACCTACATTACACGTATGCTTTCACGAGACTGGTTCTGCCAACGTGCTTCACACATAGGTGGCTGGCGGGTGTCAGTTTCTCCAACTTTAGTTGAATCGAGTGTGGCTACGCCCGGTCCTTGTGAAGGTTAAAACAACACATACTTGACGAATAATCATTGTGGTTTTTGTATGCGTAGGTAAGAATGGTTCTTGCTAAGCCTACAGCAGCCACGTAAAACTTGCAACAACAAAGTAGAGGACGTCTAACTTGTTTTTCCAGGGCATGTTGTGATGTGATATGGTCTAGACATGATGAGTTATACGTTATTATATGAGATGATCATGTTTTGTAAAGTTATCGGCAACTAACAGTAGCCATATGGTTGTCGCTTTATTGTATGAAATACAATCGCCATGTAATTGCTTTACTTTATCACTAAGTGGTAACGATAGTCGTGGAAGCAATAGTTGGCGAGACGACAACGATGCTACGATGGAGATCAAGGTGTCGTGCCGGTGACGATGGTGATCATGACGGTGCCTTGGAGATGGAGATCGAAAGCACAAGATGATGATGGCCATATCATGTCACATATTTTGATTGCATGTGATGTTTATCTTATTATGCTTCTTATCTTGCTTAGTACGATGGTAGCATTATAAGATGATCCCTTACAAAATTTCAAGGTATAAGTGTTCTCCCTGAGTATGCACCGTTGCAAAAGTTCGTCGTGCCGAGACACGACGTGATGACCGGGTGTGATAAGCTCTACGTTCAAATACAACGGGTGTAAGACAGTTTTGCACATGCAGAATACTCGGGTTAAACTTGACGAGCCTAGCATGCACAGACATGGCCTCGGAACACTAGAGACCGAAAGGTCGAGCGTGAATCATATAGTAGATATGATCAACATAAGATGTTCACCATTGAAAACTACTCCATCTCACATGATGATCGGACATGGTTTAGTTGATTTGGATCACGTGATCATTTAGATGGCTAGAGGGATGTCTATCTAAGTGGGAACTAAGTGGGAGTTCTTTATTAATATGACTAATTGAACTTTAATTTATTATGAACTTAGTCCTGGTAGTATTAGAATATCTATGTTGTAGATCAATAGCTCGCGATGTAGCTCCCCGTTTGTTTTTATATGTTCCTAGAGAAAACTAAGTTTAAATACGTTAGTAGCAATGATGCGGAGTTGTTCCGTGATCTGAGGATTTTCCTCATTGCTGCACAGAAAAATTATGTCCTTGATGTACCGCTAGGTGACAGACCTATTGCAAGAGCAGATGCAGACGTTATGAATGTTTTGACAAAAGCTCGGTATGATGACTACTTGATAGTTTAGTGCACCATGCTTTACGGCTTAGAACCGGGACTTCAAAAATGTTTTGAATGCCATGGAGCATATAAGATGTGCCTAAGAGTTGAAATTGGTATTTCATACTCATTCCCACATCAAGAGGTATGAGACCTTTGATAGTACTTTGCCTACAAGATGGAGGAGAATAGCTCAACTAGTGAGCATGTGCTCAGATTGTCTGGGTACTACAATTGCTTGAATCAAGTGGGAGTTAATCTTCCAGATAAGATAGTAATTGACAAAGTTCTCTAGTCACTACTCCAAGTTACTAGAACTTCGTGATGAACTATAATATGCAAGGGATGACGAAAGTGATTCTCGAGCTCTTCGCGATGCTAAAATTGGCGAAGGTAGAAATCAAGAAAGAGCATCAAGTGTTGATGATTAACAAGACTACTTTTTTCAAGTAAAGAGCAAAGGGATAGAAAGGGAACTTCAAGAAGAATGACAAGCAAGTTGTCACTCCCGTGAAGAAACCCAAAGCTAAACTCAAACCTGAAACTAAGTGCTTCTACTGCAAAAATGATCACTGGAAGTGGAACTGCCCTAGATACATGGCGGATAAGAAGGATGGCAAAGTGAACAAAGGTATATTTGATATATGGATTATTGATGTGTACTTTACTAGTGTTCATAGCAACCCCTGGGTATTTGATACCAGTTCAGTTGCTAAAATTAGTAACTCGAAACGAGAGTTGCAGAATGAACAGAGACTAGTTAAAGGTGAAGTGACGATGTGTGTTGGAAGTGGTTCCAAGATTGATATGATCATCATCGCACTCCCTATACTTTCGGGATTAGTGTAGAACCTAAATAAATGTTATTTGGCATTTGCGTTGAGCATGAATATGATTTGATCACGTTTGTTTCAATACAGTTATTCCTTTAAAGTCATAGAATAATTGTTATTCTGTTTACATGAATAAAGCCTTCGATGGTCATACACCCAATGAAAATAGTTTGTTGGATCTCGATCGTAGTGATACACATATTCATAATATTGAAGCCAAAAGATGCAAGGTTAATAATGATAGTGCAACTTATTTTTGGCACTGCCGTTTAAGTCATATTGGTGTAAAGCGCATGAAGAAACTCCACAGTGATGGACTTTTGGAATCACTTGATTATGAATCACTTGGTCCTTGCGAACCATGCCTCATGGGGAAGATGACTAAAACTCCGTTCTCCGGAACAATGGAGCGAGCAACTGATTTATTGGAAATCATACATACTGATGTATGTGGACCGATGAGTGTTGAGGCTTGCGGCGAGTATCGTTATTTTCTGACCTTCACTGATGATTTGAGCAGATATGGGTATATCTACTTAATGAAACACAAGTCTAAAACATTTGAAAAGTTCAAAGCATTTTAGAGTGAAGTAGAGAATCATCATAACAAGAAAGTAAAGTTTCTACGACCTGATCGTGCAGGCGAATATTTGAGTTACGAGTTTGGTCTTCATTTGAAACAATATGGAATAGTTTCATAACTCACGCCACCCGGAACACCACAGCGTAATGGTGTGTTCGGATGTCATAACCGTACTTTATTAGATATGGTGCGATCTATGATGTCTTTTACCGACTTACCACTATCATTTTGGGTTATGCATTAGAGACAACTGCATTCACGTTAAATAAGGGCACCATCTAAATCCGTTGAGACGGCACCTTATGAACTGTGGTTTGGTAAGAAACCAAAGTTGTTGTTTCTTAAAGTTTGGGGCCGCGATGCTTATGTGAAAAAGCTTCAACCTGATAAGCTCGAACCCAAGTCGGAGAAATGTGTCTTCATAGGATACCCAAAGGAGACTGTTGGGTACACCTTCTATCACAGATCCGAAGGCAAGATATTCATTGCTAAGAATGGATCCTTTCCAGAGAAGGAGTTTCTCTCGAAAGAAGTGAGTGGGAGGAAAGTGGAACTTGATGAGGTAATTGTACCTTGTCCCGAATTGGAAAGTAGTACATCACAGAAACTAGTTCCAGTGATTCCTACACCAATTAGTGAGGAAGCTAATGATGATGCTCATGAAACTTCGGATCAAGTTACTGTTGAACTTCATAGATCAATCAGAGTACGTTCCGCGCCAGAGTGGTACGACAACCCAGTTCTGGAAGTCATGTTACTAGACCATGATGAACCTACGAACTATGAGGAAGCGATGATGAGCCCAGATTCCGCAAAATGGCTTGATGCCATGAAGTCTGAGATGGGATCCATGTATGAGAACAAAGTGTGGACTTTGGTTGACTTGCCCGATGATCAGCAAGCCATCAAAAATAAATGGATCTTCAATAGGAAAACCAACACTAACGGTAATGTTACTGTTTACAAAGCTCGACTTGTTGCGAAAGTTTTTTGACAAGTTCAAAGAGTTGACTACGATGAGACTTTCTCACCCGTAGCGATGCTTAAGTCTGTCCGAATCATGTTAGCAATTGTCGCATTTTATGAAAATTGGCAAATGGATAACAAAACTGCGTTCTGTAATGGATTTATTAAAGAAGAGTTGTATATGATGCAACCAGAAGGTTTTGCCAATCCTAAAGGTGCTAGCAAAATGTGCAAGCTCCAGCGATCCATCTATGGACTGGTGCTAGCATCTTGGAGTTGGAATATACGCTTTGATAAGTTTATCAAAGCATATATTTTTATACAGACTTGCGGTGAAGCCTACAAGAAAGTGAGTGGGAGCACTATAGCCTTTCTGATAAGTATATGTGAATGACATATTGTCGATCGGAAATGATGTAGAATTTTCTGGAAAGCATAAAGGAGTGTTTGAAAGGAGGTTTTCAAAGAAAGTCCTCGGTGAAGCTGCTTACATATTGATCATCAAGATCTATAGAGATAGATCAAGACGCTTGATACGTTTTTTCAATGAGTACATACCTTGACAAGTTTTTTGAAGTAGTTCAAAATGGAACAGTCAAAGAAAGAGTTCTTGCCTGTGTTGCAAGGTATGAAGTTGATTAAGACTCAAAACCGGACCACGGCAGAAGATAGAGAAAGAATGAAAGTCATTCCCTATGCCTCAGCCATAGGCTCTTTAAAGTATGCCATGCTGTGTACCAAACCTGTTGTGTACCTTGCCATGAGTTTGGCAAGGAGGTACAAAAGTGATCCAGGAGTAGATCATTGGACAGCGGTCAAAATTATCCTTAGTTGCTGGATGACTCAGGAAATATTTGTCGGTTATGGAGGTGATAAAGAATTCGTCGTAAAGAGTTACGTCGATGCAAGCTTTGACACCGATCTGGATGACTCTGAGTCTCGATCTGGATACATATTGAAAGTAGGAGCATTTAGCTAGAGTATCTCAATGCAGAGCATTGTAGACATAGAAATTTGCAAAATACATACGGATCTGAATGTGGCAGGCCCATTGACTAAACCTCTCTCACAAGCAAAACATAATCACACCTTAGTACTCATTGGGTGTTAATCACATGGCAATGTGAACTAGATTATTGAATCTAGTAAACCTTTTTGGGTATTGGTCACATGGCGATGTGAACTATAAAGTGTTAAGTCACATGGTGATGTGAACTATTGGTGTTAATCACATGGTGATGTGATCTAGATTATTGACTCTAATGCAAGTGAGAGACTGAAGGAAATATGCCCTAGAGGCAATAATAAAGCTATTATTTATTTCCTTATATCATGATAAATGTTTATTATTCATGCTAAAATTGTATTAACCGGAAACTTAGTACATGTGTATAGACAAAACATAGTGTCCCTAGTATGCCTCTACTAGACTAGCTCATTGATCAAAGATGATTATGTTTCCTTGCCATAGACATGAGTTGTCATTTGATCAACCGGATCACATCATTAGGAGAATTATGTGATGGACAAGACCCGTCCGTTAGCTTAGCACTATGATCATTTAGTTTTAGTGCTATTGCTTTCTTCGTGACTTATACATGTTCCTATGACTATGAGATTATGCAACTCCTGAATACCGGAGGAACACCTTGTGTGCTATCAAACATCACAACGTAACTGGGTGATTATAAAGATGCTCTAGAGATGTCTCCGAAGGTATTCATGGTGTTGGCATAGATCAAGAATAGGATTTGTCACTCCGAGTGTTGGAGAGGTATCTTTGGGCCCTCTCGGTAATACACATCATAATAAGCCTTGCAAGCAAATGACTAATGAGTTAGTCACGAGATGATGTATTACGGAACGAGTAAAGAGACTTGACGGTAACAAGATTGAACTAGGTATTGAGATAACGACGATCGAATTTCGGGCAAGTAACATACCGATGACAAAGGGAACAACGTATGTTGTTATGCGGTTTGACCGATAAAGATCTTCGTAGAATATGTAGGAGCCAATATGAGCATCCAGGTTCCGCTATTGGTTATTGACCGGAGATGAGTCTCAGTCATGTCTACATAGTTCTCGAACCCGTAGGGTCCACACGCTTAACGTTTGATGACGATCGATATTATGAGCTTATGTGTTCTGATGTACCGAAGGAAGTTCAGAGTCCCGGATGAGATCGGGGACATGACGAGGAGTCTTGAAATGGTCGAGACATAAAGATCGATATATTGGACAACTATATTCGGACATCGGAAAGGTTCCGAGTGATTCGGGTATTTTTCAGAGTACCGGAGTGTCGGTGTACTGAGGTAGGGGGACCCCAGTACCCCAACTTGTGCACGGGCAGTTGCAGCTTCCCGCGGCAAGGTTTACTGCGTGCTCGCCGGAGACCTTCCTGCCTCCTATTAAACCATTCAAAAACAAAGTATACAAGACAGAAGATCGAGACCCCGGCAAGAGGAGCTTGCCGGGAAGGCCGTACCAGGCTCAAGACTGTTCCAATAACACAAGACCCTGGCAAGAGGAGCTTGCCAGGAAGATTAGAAGATATTGCCTCGGCGCTATGCGCGCCCCGGCAAGGGGCCCGGGGAGCGGCAGGTTCCCGGGCCCGGCAAGATCAAGGCCCCGGCAAGGCGCTTGCCGGGAAGGCTGCGCTGTGTGCCCGCGCTCCAGCTCATCGGCCCACGCGTCGCCCTGAGGCCTAACCAGGGACGCGTGGCGGATGGCTGTGCAGCCTGGGGTACACGGTGGCACACCACGGTGATAAATCCGTCGCCGTGGCGGACGGAGACGCTAAGGCGGAAGCTTTTGGGGTCGACGGCGACGGGCATTAAATGCCCTTGTCCCCCACTGTTAAAGTAGGTATAGACCACTGTTCTGTACTGTAGCTCCACTGTTCCCGCACTGTTACAACTACCACCTCTTTTACATTTTTACCCCTTTCTCCTACGTTGACACCTGTCGGTGACCCCTTTGCACTATAAAAGGAGGCCCATGCACAACGTGGAGGGGGTTCGAAACCTAGATTACTCTCAGGCACGGTGTAGCTGCTTCTTCAAGCTCCCGAGCGCTCAACTCAATACACAACCAAGCAGGAGTAGGGTTTTACGCATCCGTGCGGCCCGAACCTGGGTAAAACTGCCCGCGCGTCTGCTTCGATCTGCTCTTTGTGCTCCCTCCGCCCTCGTACCGCACAGACAAGGGGCTCCGGTCCCATAGGTGTTCGTGGCGGACAGTTTCCCCCGACATCTTTGGCGCGCCAGGAAGATTAGAAGATATTGCCTCGGCGCTATGCGCGCCCCGGCAAGGGGCCCGGGGAGCGGCAGGTTCCCGGGCCCGGCAAGATCAAGGCCCCGGCAAGGCGCTTGCCGGGAAGGCTGCGCTGTGTGCCCGCGCTCCAGCTCATCGGCCCACGCGTCGCCCTGAGGCCTAACCAGGGACGCGTGGCGGATGGCTGTGCAGCCTGGGGTACACGGTGGCACACCACGGTGATAAATCCGTCGCCGTGGCGGACGGAGACGCTAAGGCGGGAGCTTTTGGGGTCGACGGCGACGGGCATTAAATGCCCTTGTCCCCCACTGTTAAAGTAGGTATAGACCACTGTTCTGTACTGTAGCTCCACTGTTCCCGCACTGTTACAACTACCACCTCTTTTACATTTTTACCCCTTTCTCCTACGTTGACACCTGTCGGTGACCCCTTTGCACTATAAAAGGAGGCCCATGCACAACGTGGAGGGGGTTCGAAACCTAGATTACTCTCACGCACGGTGTAGCTGCTTCTTCAAGCTCCCGAGCGTCCCACTCAATACACAACCAAGCAGGAGTAGGGTTTTACGCATCCGTGCGGCCCGAACCTGGGTAAAACTGCCCGCGCGTCTGCTTCGATCTGCTCTTTGTGCTCCCTCCGCCCTCGTACCGCACAGACAAGGGGCTCCGGTCCCATAGGTGTTCGTGGCGGACAGTTTCCCCCGACATCTTTGGCCGCCGCTGAGGACGTCCGCCAAGGTAACTTTTGTAACTTGTCTTCTTGGCTTATCTCTTTTTTGGATATTTGCTTGAGTCTTGAATTTCTTTGTCTTCTTCTTCTTCATAGATCTTCCTCCTCCTGTGCCCATGGAGACAGAGGTAATTATCCTCGAGGAGGAGGACGCGCAGGGCGGCGGCGGCGATGCTCCGGTCGTCGAGGAGGTGGGCGAGGCCGCCGAGCCGGCCGCGCAAGAGACTGCTCCAGCTGCGGATGCAGCGGCCGGGGAGGGGGACGGTGGCCGCACCGCCGACCCGGAGGTGGCGGGAGCATCGGATGCTGCGCCGGCCACCGGTCCCTCCGCCGGCGAGGAGCAAAGGTTTTATCTCGAGGCCCCCAATGGCGTCTTCATCCAGATGCCGTGGGGGTCTTCGTCGCGGGCTCCTGCGGAGGGCGAGGCGTTCGACGGAGAGGTCGCCCTCGCCGGGGAACTTGGCCTTGGCGGGGTGGCCGCCCTTGCCGGGCTGCTCGTCCTTGGCGGGGTGCTCTGCCTTGGCGGAGTACCCGCCCGTGACGGAGCACTCTCCCTCGCCGGAGAGTCCTGCCTTGGCGGGGATGGCGGTGCCTGCAGCTCCTCGGCGGTGGTCTCCGGGCGCTCTTCCCGCTGCGGCTCCTCCTCTGCACGGAACAAGACAAGAAATGTCAAAACATGAAGATAAAGTCAAAAGCCTCAGACGTACCCCGACAAGCAAAAAGAAAGAACCCCAGACTTACGCTGGGGGCTGCGCTGCGGGCTGCGCTGGGGGCTGCTCATCGGAGCAGTGCCAGAGTCCGGCAGGCTCGGCTCCGGCGCGCCCTCCGTTGCCGCCGCTGCCGAGTCCTCCGCGACCTCGGCCTCGGGCGCCTTGGCCTTCTTCGCGGCGCGATGGGCCAGGGTCCTGAAACCAGAACAGAAGACAGAGTTAGCATCAACAGAAGCTCAAGACAAGAATTAAGAAGATGAAGAATCACGGGTCCTTACTCCTGGTCTTCCTCGTCGTCCTCGCTCAGGGCGGAGAAGTCATACTCCACCGTGGGCGCGTCGACGCGAGGAGCGGGAGGCGAAGACTCCCTCGCGCGCTTGGTGCTCACCGGGGCTGGGGGCTGCGAAGACCCAGCCCCTGTGGCTGCCGGCGCCCGGGGGGCGGGCGGAGCCGCTGCTCCGCTCCGAGAAGACCCCTGCCGGCTCGCTGCCGGCCTGCGGGGCGCCTCCGTCGTGGTCCGCGCACGGCCCGCCTCTGCTGCGGCTGGTGCGCCGGACGGCCTTGGCGCGGCTTGACTCCCCCGGGGAGCCGCCCGCCGAGGTGGCTGTTGCCGGGGCGCCTGCGCCCTTTCCCCCGTCGCCGCCTTGCGGAGGCGCTTTGCCGGGGACTCCTTCGGGCTTGCCGGAGGCGGGGAGCTCTCCGACGAGGAGAGGTCGTCGGCGTATAACTCCGTAGATCCGCCGGAGTCTTCGGCCTCCTCCTCCTCCTCCTCCTCTGCCTCGGCCGGCTCGCTGGGCCCAGCATCCAGCGCTGCGGCCCTCTTCCCTTTGGCGCCTCCGCCCCTCGCGGCGCCTCTGCTTCCTCCGGTGGTTCCCTCCCTTGCCGCGGCCTCCGTCGCGATCCCATGGATCCCGGAGTGCCTCAACGAGGGGACCCCGGCGAGCGCGTCGGGTGGGAGGTTCAGCAATCGGCGGATCTCCGCCTCTTCCGCCTGGGTGGACGCCTCTTCGGCCTCCGCCTCCTCCGGCGAAAACCCGAAGACTCCTGCCGCCGCGGCTGCGGCGGCCTCCTCAGCCCGAGAAGCTATGTAGGCGATTTCCTGCTCGGTGGTGTCCCGCGTATGCAGCTTGAGGTCCTCCTTGTTGCTCGCCACCTCGACGAGGTTGTCGTAGAAGTTGAGGACGTCGATTGGCTTCGGGGCGATCCACGAGCGGTCCAAGCCATGCGAGTCGCACATCGGCATCATGGCAAGGATTCGGTCCCTCGCGGCGTTGTTGCAGAGCGGCACCACTTCCCGGGGAGTCCTGAACCACTCGGGATGCGCCGGGTCGTACTTGAAGAGCTCTCGTACCATCCCGCGCAGCTCCAGAATGGTGAAGTTAAAATTAAGCCCGGGGCGCAGCCTCATGATGTCTGCCGGGCCGCCGTACAACCAGGTCGGCCTCTTCCGGTCCTGGAGAGGGGCGATGCGCCGGCGGAGGAAATCTGCGCCCACCTCGGCAACTGACAGCCGGGCCAGCCGAAGACGGAGGATCCGGACGAGGGCGATGTCGAGCTTGACGTCGTCGGAGTCTAGATCGCTCCAATCTCTGCCGCGCGCGATAGGCGTTGTGCGCGGCGCAGTGAAGGCTTGCGGCTGGTCCTCTACAACCCAGCACCACTCCGCTCGCCATTCCTCCCACTTGCCGCGGAGCTCCCCCGGCAAGTACGACCCCTTCTTCCCGAGACGGAAGACCCAAGAAATACATCCGGAGAGAGGGGCATCGGCCTCGGCTCTAGGGGTGAAAAAGTGTCTAAAGAGGGCTACGTTGGGGTGGACTCCTATGAAGTTTTCGCACATATGTGCGAAAACGGCCATGGTGAGGATGGCGTTGGGGGTGAAATCAAGCAGATGGAAGCCATACGTGTTCATGATATCACAGAAGAAGTTCGAAAAAGGAGGGCAGAGGCCACAGTGGAAAAAGGCAGCGAAGAAGTAATACCCGCCGGGATAGTTGTCCTTGGCGGCGGCCGGGTATGCTCGGGTGCGGGGATGCGCGTCGGTGCCCTTGGACCAGAACAAGTAGTACTTGTTCCAGAGTTCTTGCACGCCGAGCCTCGGCGAGAAGACGACGTTCCGCTTCCGGTAAGCAATGAGCTTGGCTGCTTGCTCGGATTTCTCCTTCTTGGACTTCTCCGCTTTCCCCTTGTCGGCCTTTGGGGCCATGGCGGACGCGGCGGGAGGAAGGGGACGAAGAGCTAGGCGGCGGCGGAGCTGTGGAGGCGGAGCGCAAGAAGGAATCTTTAGCAGGAAGAAGACGACGTAATGAGAGCACAGGGAGGGGAACCGCGCCCGCTGCCTCTGCTTTTATGGGGGAGTGGGGGGGCGTTTCCCCCTTTCCATTAAGAGATCGTGGGCACGTCCCATCCCACGGCGCCGCAATCGACGCGTGCCGTTACCGTGGGGTGCGGCGGATATGGAAGTGGATTCGGCGCGCCGCGGGCCGCGGGTGCCCGTGCACTGTTTTGGGCCTGGCCCAACAGCGCTCGGCACCGTGTGTGGCCCAGGCCCGGGGGCTCCTGTCGGTGTACTGAGGTAGGGGGACCCCAGTACCCCAACTTGTGCACGGGCAGTTGCAGCTTCCCGCGGCAAGGTTTACTGCGTGCTCGCCGGAGACCTTCCTGCCTCCTATTAAACCATTCAAAAACAAAGTATACAAGACAGAAGATCGAGACCCCGGCAAGAGGAGCTTGCCGGGAAGGCCGTACCAGGCTCAAGACTGTTCCAATAACACAAGACCCTGGCAAGAGGAGCTTGCCAGGAAGATTAGAAGATATTGCCTCGGCGCTATGCGCGCCCCGGCAAGGGGCCCGGGGAGCGGCAGGTTCCCGGGCCCGGCAAGATCAAGGCCCCGGCAAGGCGCTTGCCGGGAAGGCTGCGCTGTGTGCCCGCGCTCCAGCTCATCGGCCCACGCGTCGCCCTGAGGCCTAACCAGGGACGCGTGGCGGATGGCTGTGCAGCCTGGGGTACACGGTGGCACACCACGGTGATAAATCCGTCGCCGTGGCGGACGGAGACGCTAAGGCGGGAGCTTTTGGGGTCGACGGCGACGGGCATTAAATGCCCTTGTCCCCCACTGTTAAAGTAGGTATAGACCACTGTTCTGTACTGTAGCTCCACTGTTCCCGCACTGTTACAACTACCACCTCTTTTACATTTTTACCCCTTTCTCCTACGTTGACACCTGTCGGTGACCCCTTTGCACTATAAAAGGAGGCCCATGCACAACGTGGAGGGGGTTCGAAACCTAGATTACTCTCAGGCACGGTGTAGCTGCTTCTTCAAGCTCCCGAGCGCTCAACTCAATACACAACCAAGCAGGAGTAGGGTTTTACGCATCCGTGCGGCCCGAACCTGGGTAAAACTGCCCGCGCGTCTGCTTCGATCTGCTCTTTGTGCTCCCTCCGCCCTCGTACCGCACAGACAAGGGGCTCCGGTCCCATAGGTGTTCGTGGCGGACAGTTTCCCCCGACATCTTTGGCGCGCCAGGAAGATTAGAAGATATTGCCTCGGCGCTATGCGCGCCCCGGCAAGGGGCCCGGGGAGCGGCAGGTTCCCGGGCCCGGCAAGATCAAGGCCCCGGCAAGGCGCTTGCCGGGAAGGCTGCGCTGTGTGCCCGCGCTCCAGCTCATCGGCCCACGCGTCGCCCTGAGGCCTAACCAGGGACGCGTGGCGGATGGCTGTGCAGCCTGGGGTACACGGTGGCACACCACGGTGATAAATCCGTCGCCGTGGCGGACGGAGACGCTAAGGCGGGAGCTTTTGGGGTCGACGGCGACGGGCATTAAATGCCCTTGTCCCCCACTGTTAAAGTAGGTATAGACCACTGTTCTGTACTGTAGCTCCACTGTTCCCGCACTGTTACAACTACCACCTCTTTTACATTTTTACCCCTTTCTCCTACGTTGACACCTGTCGGTGACCCCTTTGCACTATAAAAGGAGGCCCATGCACAACGTGGAGGGGGTTCGAAACCTAGATTACTCTCAGGCACGGTGTAGCTGCTTCTTCAAGCTCCCGAGCGCTCAACTCAATACACAACCAAGCAGGAGTAGGGTTTTACGCATCCGTGCGGCCCGAACCTGGGTAAAACTGCCCGCGCGTCTGCTTCGATCTGCTCTTTGTGCTCCCTCCGCCCTCGTACCGCACAGACAAGGGGCTCCGGTCCCATAGGTGTTCGTGGCGGACAGTTTCCCCCGACACGGAGAGTTACCGGAATTCGTTGAGGAGCATATGGGCCTTATTGGGCTTTAGGGGAAAGAGAGAGAGGGGGCTGCGCGCCCCCCAAGGCTTAGTACGAATTGCACTAGGGGGAGGGGCTGCGCCCCCTAGTTCCTTCTCTTCTCTTTTCCCTTTCCTTCTTTCCTACTCCTACTACTTGGAAGGGCTCCTAGTTCTACTAGGAAAGGGGGAATCCTACTCCCGGTGGGAGTAGGACTCCCCTAGGGCGCGCCATAGAGAGGGCCGGCCCTCCCCCTGCTCCACTCCTTTATATACGGGGGTAGAGGCACCCCATAGACACAAAAGTTGATCAAACCGTGTGTGGTGCCCCCTCCACAGAAACACACCTCGGTCATACCGTTGCAGTGCTTAGGCGAAGCCCTGCGCCGGTAGCCTCATCATCTCCGTCACCACGCCGTTATGCTGACGAAACTCTCCCATGAAGTTCTACTGGATCAAGAACTCGTGGGACGTCATTAAGCTGAACGTGTGCTGAACGCGGAGGTGCCGTACGTTCGGTGCTTGATCGGTTGGATCGCGAAGAAGTTCGACTACATCAACCGCGTCACTAGACGCTTACGCTTTCGGTCTACGAGGGTACGTAGACACACTCTCCCCTCTCGTTGCTATGCTTCTAGTAGATAGATCTTGCGTGATCGTAGGAATTTTTTTGAAATACTGCGTTCCCCTACAGTTATAGCAGGTAGGGAAGTGGGAAGATGAACTAATTTAGATGCCAATTGATAATATACATCACACCTCATCCACATCAATACACTTATAAGACAGTTGAACAATGACAGAAGCATCGCCACAAACAATTCATGTTGAGGATTAAGTTGTGTAATACATAGGGAAATTAGACTAGTGCGAACAAAAAGATACTTTACAAGTTAAAAACAATAATAACAAATGGCCAAATGTTCCAACCAAGATCAACTAGAGCATGCAAGAGATGGAGAGATCCACCACGGACTAAAACAAATTACCACATACTAGACGTGCAGGTGCATATGCTTGTGAGTAGGAAAATAATAGTATATTCACAACTTTAGTTCAGGTAAATATCACCACATGTATCAATATACAGGCAGCAATAGTATCATCGAGCACAACAAAACAACAGCTTGACCCATATAAGTAATAGCTCTGAAGAGAGAAAGAAAGAACACGTTCAGCTAGCTATGTATTCATAGTTGAGAGCTAAGCAATTTGTTTGTTTATGCTGCAACTAACAGAACGAGTACTAGTTAAGCAAACAAACATAAAGAAGGACTAAAATAATAAACCTTTGTAACAAAGTAACTAGAATTAGCACCAACTGCAAGATGACATGTGGTGCAGTAAGTAATTATAGCTAAATGGGTTGTTCAAATACATAGATTATCATTAGATGGATGAAACCAACAAGATCCGATCATATAGATATTCCAGGGTATCCGACTTTGTTATCCAGAAATATCGCATGAGTGTAGTGCACACCAGGATAAATTGCAAGACGGAAACACTGGGAACAAGCAACTTATGTAGTAATAAGCTTTCATGGAATTTTATTTTATGTCATGCTAAGTGCAGCATGCATGCATAACTTGATTCACAAGGCTGCACGCAACATACACAGCGAATTCTCATGAACAAACACACCACAGCTTTAAAAAGAAATTTCAAGCATCACAGTGCACCATACGAATCAATAATGAAACATTACAGTTCATCAATATCACTAGGCCCAACTAGTGTGTGGTGGGATATCGAACCATTTCGAATCCTTTTTAGTGGATTCCATACAGCAAGGGGGATTTTCCACAACTAGCGCTCAAGAACAAATACACCACAACTTAAAAGGAAATTTCCAGCCTCACAGTGCACCATACGAATCAGTGGTGTGTACACAAAATATATACATGTTCATCCAAAAACAAAACCAACCCCTACTGTGCTCACTAAACACCAGCACCCATGCCCAACTTTGTAGCGACTATTACACAGACGCACTGCTAAATTAACGCGACATCTAAACCAGATCCATGCACCGAGAGCTAGTAGAGGAGGCCGGGATAGCCGCCGGAACCCCACATGAACAAAGCCAAGGGTAATCCATTTAGAAAATGGCGCGTTTCTGGAAGAGAAGCCCGACGAGCGACGACAAGAGCGAGAGCGAGCGATCTAGGGGTCTCACCTTGAGGCCGATGTAGCTGTCGCTGTGCGCCCTCTTGAAGTACTTCACCCTCTTCTTCACGATCGCCTTCTTTAGCAAAGGCACTGCCATCTGCACAGCACACAGAGGAAACTCAGTAACAGGGAAGGCACGAAGGAGCGACGGCCGGCGATGGTGTATCCCTCGATGGATCTGCATCCACAAGGCGAGGTGAGAGAGGGGGTCAGCTACAGCCTCCTGAAGGATCGATCAGATCGGAGGGGAAAAAAGCGGGGACGAGGGGCACCTACCTGTGCTGGTCCACCGCCGCGGGGCCGAGGCATGCCGCCAGGATGGCAGCGGCCTTGCTGGAGACGAGGGAGAGTTGGGGAGGCGTCCAGGCAACTTGGAGGGGTAGAGTCCAGTAGGAACCATCGAGGACGTGGCTGTCTCTAGCGTGGACGAGAGGCCGTGACGAAGGGGGAAGTCGGCGAGGTGCAGAGCCCAGAGGAGCGGCGAACAGTGAAGGAGCCGCGGCGGAGCGTGGCGTCAAGTTCTCGGAATGGCGCCGTCGTCGTGCTCCGGGCACGGTCGTCGGAGGCGCTGCAGAGCAGCCGTGGAGACGAGGCTGTGGTGCGGGCGATGGACTGTAGAGAGAAGGAGGAGGGCGGCGCTACCGAGTGCGAGGGTGGATCAATGGCGGGTGAGTGGGGGTGGCGGCGGGGCATGCCTCGATCGGATCTGGGGATCGAGGTGAGGGGGAGAGGCCGAGAGGGTGGGTCAGGAGTGGGTGGGTGGCGGCGGCGGGGATCGAGGAGGGTGGGTGGGTGGGTTAGGGTTTTTGTTACTCGGGAGAGGCTCCACCATCGGATAGGTGCACGATAGACGGCTCATATTGCGTCCAATTTGATGATCCGCGTGAAGGTGGTTCCTCGCATCTCATTAGTCGGTTGTCTCGGGTTTGAATCTCAAACAATTTGACTGAAATCTCTATTTTTTAGACATAACAATGGCATAGTTTGTCAAAATGATCTCGTATTTGCATTAGTGTGCATCTTGAAATGGCAAACAATGTTGCCAAATAGAGTTTAATTTTTATTGCACAAAAAAAATCCTTTTCTATTTTCCGAGTGCATAAATGTTTTTTTTGTGATGAACCTACCAAATGTTTGTTCCAAAATAGCACCACTCCATTTTTTTCTAAAATATTAGACCATATTTTATATAAAATTGACCAAATAGTTGCATGTCAAAAGTTTTTGATCCACTTCTCATGAAAAAACAATTTCCATTTTTTGAGTGCCCAAAATGAGATTATTTGTGAAGGGCCTATCATATATTTGTTGCAAAATTGTACCAAATCAATTTTATAAAATAGTAGGCCATATTTAATGCACAATTGACCAGATGGTTGGGTGTCAAAAGCCTTGATCCACCTCTGGTGAAAAAGACAAATTTCCGCTGATTCAGCAGGAATCGGGTCAAATTTGAACTGTAGCTGCCTCATAGTTTGCTCTTTATTTTTTCGAAAAATCATTTCTAGGTACATAAATATCTATTTAATCAGAGAAACATCAAAAGGTTTCCAAGATTCAACAACTACCTAGGAACGATCAATCCCGCCGTTTTGACCGCATTCTCAAACGGGCATAAAAAATCAAAAAATTGGAAAACCTTCGCATTGTGTCATCATATGTGACCAAGTTTTCAGTAAAAATAATAAACTTTTAATACGGTAATTATTTTTAAAAAAATGTTCTCAGAAATGAGCTATCATGCGTGAAGATTCATGGCTTTCAAGCCAAATGATCAATCTTATGGCCACATTCATGGCATAGTTTGTTCAAGTGCTCTCATATTGCGCACAAGGGTGCATATTGGAATTCCAAACAATGTTGCCTAAGGGAGTTTTCATTTTCTTTGCACGGAAAATTTATTTTCCATTTTTCGAGTGCTCGAAATGAGGTTTTTTTGTGAAGGAACTACCAAATATTTGTTGTAAAAATGGACCAAAAGAAATTTCTTAAATACTAGGACATATTTAATGCACAATTTACCAAATGTTGGGTTCCAAAATCCTTAATCCACCTGTGGTCAAAAAGACAAATTTCCGCCGATTCAGCAAGAAGCGGGTCAAATTTGAACTGTAGCTGCCTCATAGTTTGCTCTTTAATTTTTCCAAAACTCATTTCTAGGTACATAACTATCTATTTAATCAAGGAAACATCAAAAGGTTTCCAAGATTCAACAACTAGCTAGGAACGGTCAAGCCCGCCGTTTTGACCGCATTTTGAAACGGTCATAAAAAAATAAGAAAAATAAAAAAAAAACTAGAAAACCTTCGCATTGTGTCATCATACGTGATCAAGTTTTCAGGAAAAATAATAAACTTGTAATACGACAATTATTTAAAAAAAATGTTCTCAGAAATGAGCTATCATGCGTGAAGATTCATGGCTTTCAAGCCAAATGATCAATCTTATGGCCACATTCATGGCATAGTTTGTTCAAATGATCTCATATTGTGTACAAGGGTGCATATTGGAATTCAAACAATGTTGTGTTAGGGAGTTTTCATTTTCATTGCACAGAAAATTCAATTTCCATTTTTTGAGTGCCCGAAATGAATTTTTTTTGTGAAGGACCTACCATATATTTGTTGCAAAATTGGACCAAATCAATTTTATAAAATATTAGGCCATATTGTATTCACAATGGACCAAATGTTTGGGTGTCAAAAGCCTTGATCCACCTCTTGGTGAAAAAGACAAATTTCTGCCGATTCGGTAGGAAGCGGGTCAAATTTGAACTGCAGCTGCCTCATAGTTTGCCCTTTATTTTTTCCAAAAATAATTTATAGGTACATAAGTATCTATTTAATCATAGAAACATCAAAAGTTTTCCAAGATTCAACCACTAGCTAGGAACGGTCATGCCCACCGTTTCGACCGCATTTTGAAACGGGCATAAAAAATTCAAAAAAATCAAAAATTGGAAAGCCTTCGCATTGTGTCATTATATGTGACCAAGTTACCAGAAAAATAATAAACTTGTAGTACGTCAATTATTTTTAAAAAGTGTTCTCAGAAATGAGCTATCATGTGTGAAGGTTCATGGCTTTTCAAGCCAAATGATCAATCTTATGGCCACATTCATGGCATAGTTTGTTCCAATGATCTAATATTGTGGAAAAGGGTGCATCTTGGAATGGAAAACAATGTTGTCTAAGGAAGTTTTCATTATCTTTGGACGAAAAATTCATTTTCCATTTTTTTGAGTGCCCAAAATGAGTTTTTTTGTGAAGGACATACCATATATTTGTTGCAAAATTGTACCAAATCATTTTTCTAAAATACTATGCCATATCTAATGCACAATTGAAAAAATGGTTGGGTGTCAAAATTTTCAACCCACCTCTGGGGAAAAAGACAAATTTCGGCCGATCCAGTTGGAAGCGGGTCAAATTTGAACTACAGCTGCCTTATAGATTGCTCTTTATTTTTTTCCAAGAATCATTTCTAGTTACATAAGTATCTATTTAAGCAGAAATACACGGTTTGGTGGCGATACATCGAGGTTTCGACGGTGGCCCACGGCCCCAACTCCAAAGCGTGTAAACTCGCATGCCCACTGCGTGGTCACCGCGTGACCGTGGCATTGCCATGCGTTGTGGGTGGCCTAGACATGTCTAGTGGGTTGGGAACTCCCCAGGTAAGTGCTAGGAAGAAAATGACAACAGAAGACTCTCATGAGGAGACCGAACTATGCTCAAACATGAATTAGCAGCCAAGTGTTTGATTAGCGGTACGGGAAATGCACATGGCCAATGGTCCTGAATTTTTGCTGAGGATGATCATCTACTTGGGAGACTGGCTTGGCAAATTTTCAGCTCAAATGGAGGAGTGTAGATGGCACTTGCTTTGCAAAGTACCACATCGGGCAGAAATATGAATATTGAAGCTGGGCTCAAATCAATAAATGTATTGAGCTGAAATTTTGTGGAGTATGGTCATCTGGATAATCCTAGCTTGTACTTCATTCACAAAGCTTCTCTCTGGATAGAAACTTTGGAAATTTACCGAGGAAGATTTAATAGGCAAATGGAGCTGAATATGGACATGTGGCAATGATTTGGATATGGAAGATTTACCAAACAGTTTGAGGGCAATAGGAGTGGTATAGATAGCACTTGCTTTTCAATGTGCCAATCTGGATAGAAAATAAAAAATTAAAGCTGGGCTCACATAGATAATTTGATTGAGCAGCAATTTGGAGGAGGGTGATAATTTGGGCATATGAAGGCACTGTATAAATTTCATGCCATATGGATATGCATAGCTAGTACTTCCTTCAGAAAGCTTCTAGCTGAACAAAAACTTTGGAAATTTGCCGAGGAACATTTACTATGAAAATGGAGCTAAATTTTGTGATGAGGCAATGATTTGGATAGGAAAGAGTGCCCAAAAATTTTGTGGGCAATCAAGAATATAAAAATAGCACTTCCTTCACAAAGTGTTGTTCTGAACATAATAGGAAAATGAATATTTTTGAATTATTTTTGAACTAGGCAAGGAATGATTTTTACATATTCGGCGAAGATATGACCCAAAGAATTTATGAGATGTCTTTGGGAATTTTGGGAATGACACAAATATAGGTTGCTTCACAACCGAGGGCAAAAATTGACACATGTACATGACACATAGGAAAAACTGATGAGGTGGCGCCTAGTCATAGCAATCCACCACAACTTACAAGGTTATGACCATCTATATTGGTCATGATAAGCTAGAAATATGGCAGCAGACCAGTGATGTCTGCTTTATGACCATTTCATGTAAGGAAATTATGACCTTTCTAGCCAAAATGGTCGTTATAGTTTAGGGCTTGGAGCCCTCCGAACATATTTTGACCAATTGGTCTCAACTGGTCATAGATTTATGACCAATTCTTCCAGGGTCATTGACAGAAGGTCATAAGTTGACATATTTCTTGTAGTGATAAAACATAAATTTAAACTAAGCTAAACTACTTTCGGTTGAAGTAGAGGTCGAGCCAATCCTTCCTCGTCATGTACGGTGTGCTCAGAGCCGGGTCCGGGCCAGTACCGGCGTCGGGGTCATTGGGGAAGGCACTCCTCCACTCGTCGACGCCGATCTCCTCATCCTCGGGGCCCACCTCGACGCCCTCCGAGCCGCCGTCGCCACCGCCTTCGACCTCGTCATCAGAGGAGAGCGCGATAATCTCGCCGACCTCTGCGCCCCCGTCCTCGCCGCCTTCGACCTTGTCATCGGAGGAGAGCACAATAACCTCGGCGCCCTACGTGCCAGCAAAGATCGCCCTCTCCGCCTCCACGAGCTCCGGGTGTTGGCGGCGGAGCTCTTGCATGTAGGCCTCATCGGCGGCCTCGACCTCGAGGTGCTCCCACGCCTTGCGGTCCTCCCGCGCCATAGACGAGCTCACCACCCCTGGCTCCGGCGGAACAAGGTGGACCGGACATGTGCCGAAGGGGAAGTTGAGCCTAGCCGCCGCGCCGTGGTCGCGGACCTACCAGCGGTCGTACTCCATGGCCGCGGGCTCGGCCGTGTGGAAGCTACCAAGCCGCTGGCGGGTCTGGGTCTCTCGATCTATAATCTTGGGGACGCACGTCCCCACTGGCACTGCCGGACCCCGAGGTAGGACTTCGTCGGCTGCCGGGTCCGAGGGAGGATGGGGAAGTCTTCGAACCGGCATAGGGCGTGGCGGCGGGCGGATCGGGGGATCGGCGACGGCGGATCAGGCCCGCGGAGGACGATAGGGACACCTCGGCGACCACCTCGCCGGCGTCGGGCGAAAAGGCCGCGATAAACCTCCTTTTGGCCATTAGCTCCTTGAGCTCCCCGGCACACAGGCAGAGGTTCAGGATGGAGGCGCCGGCGATGGTGGCGACCTAGCAATGGTTTTAAGGGTTTTGGGTGTCTGTTTGAGTGGAGGTTTTCGGGTGTGTGTGGAGGGGGGCAAGGTTGTGTTCGAGGAAATACTGCGGCAACTGAAAATTTTACTAGGAGGGAGTAACAAGGCAGGGCTACTGAAAATTTGGATCAAGGGCGAGCAGATATTTTTGAGATTGCGCGGGAGGCAGAGGCGGGAGTAAAATTCCGGGGCTACTAAAAATTTGAATCAAGGGACTGAAGCAGAGCGGGAGTAACAAACATCGCACACGGTCCACACATACTAATCATGTGCAATCAAACATTAAAACCTTCCAGGCGGTAGATATTTTCGAGATTGCGAGGGATGCAGAGGCATGAGTTTTTCGGGAGTGAGCTAGTGTGCTTAACACGCTAGTTGTGGACTGTAGCCGATGCACCTTCTCGCGTACTATACACCGAGGGTGCTCCAAGATATTTTGTACTACATCTCACACGGTTGGTGATAATAAACTATGTTGCATCTACTTGACTTGAATTACAAATTGGGGTCACAGCGGCACTAGACGCTGTTTGAATTGCTAGACCATTTATCTAAAGTGAACATGCAACTATATGTGTGTTGTAAAAGAATTGGAATTATTCAGGGTTCGTTTGGACATTGTATACATTAAACTGGTTTTCTAGCCATTTCACGCGCACAATTCAAAATTAAACTACATGCACATGCTCCGGTGCATACAAATTGGTTGAAAAATAAAAATCTGTGTCCTTCAGTGCATGCTTAGGTCCCATGCAATAAATGGGAATGAATTTTCCAGGGTTCGTTTCGCCTTTTTTATACATTAACTGGGTTTTCTAGGCATTTTATGTGCATAATTCAAATTTGAACTACAGGCACATGCTCCAATGCACCAAACTTGGTTGAAAACTCACATGTGTGTCCTTGGGTAAATTTCTAGGTCCCATGCAAGAGATGGGAATGAATTTCAAACACCAGGGCATTGTTGATTGCCGACAAAATGTTGAGATACCTGGTTTTTAAATTCTAGTAAATCCAAAACTCGCCTGAAATTCATGAAACTCGGCATGCTATCATGGAGCAGCATCAACATGCCGTAGTGAAAATTTTGTCCCATTTGGGGCAGGTTTGGGTATAAGCTTCTCACAAATGAGAGCTTCTCACAACAAGCATGATGGTTTCGATAGGGAACGTACCACCTTTGGGGACGGGATGATATCCGTTGCCTCTTATTTCTTTCAAAAAATTCTAGTGACAACATTGAACAACAGGAGTGTTGTGTTTAATCTTGTAATTTTTCAGGGTTCGTTTGGCTTTTTTTATACATTAACTGGGGTTTCTAGGCATTTTATGTGCATAATTCATATTTGAACTACAAACACATGCTCCAATGCACTAAAGTTGGTTGAAAAATCACATGTGTGTCCTTGGGTGAATTTCTAGGTCCCATGGAAGAGATGGGAATGAAATTTAAACATCAGGGCATTGTTGATTGCCGGAAAAACATTAACATGCATGGGTTTTAAATTCTAGTAAATCCAAAACTCGTCTAAAATTGATGAAACTTGGTATGCTATCATGGAGCGGCATCAACATGCCATGGTAAAAAAATTGTCCCATTTGGGGCAGGTTCGGGTATAAGCTTCTCACAACAAGGATGATGGTTTCGATAGGGAACGTCCCACCTTTGGGGGGCGAAACGATATCCATTGCCTCTTATTGGTTTCAATTTTTTTTCTCGTGTCAACATACAATAACATGAGTGTTGTGTCAATTTTTGGGATTTTTCAGGGTTCGTTTGAAATTTTTATGCATCAACTGAGTTTTCTAGGCATTTTATGTGCATAATTCACATTCGAACTACATGCACATGCTCCAGTGCATATAAATTGGTTGAAAAATCACATGTGTGTTCTTGGGTGCATGCTTAGATCCCATGCAAGAGAGGGGAATGAATTTCAGACACTGGGGCACTGTTGAGTGCCGGCAAAACATTGAGATACCTGGTTTTTAAATTCTAGTAAATGCAAAACTCATCTGAAATTCATGAAACTTGGCATGCTATCATGGAGCGGCATCTCAACATGCCGTGGTAAAAAATTGTCCGATTTGGGGCAGGTTCGAGTATAAGCTTCTCACAACAAGCATTATGGTTTTGATAGGGAACGTACCACCGTTGGGTAAGAGACGATATTTGTTGCCTCTTATTGCTTTCAAAAAATTTCTAGTGTCAACATAGAACAACATGAGTGTTGTGTTTAATCTTGGAATTTTTCGGGGTTCATTTGGCTTTTTATGCATTAACTGGGTTTTCTAGGCATTTCATGTGCATAATTCAAATTTGAACTACAAGCACATGATCCAATGCACCAAAGTTGGTTGAAAAATCACTTGTGTGTCCTTGGGTGAATTTCTAGGTCCCATGCAAGAGATGGGAATGAAATTCAAACACCAGGGCACTATTGATTGCTGGAAAAACATTAAGATGCCTTGTTTTTAAATTCTTGTAAATCCAAAACTAATCTGAAATTCATGAAACTTGGCATGCTATCATGGAGTGGCATCAACATGCCGTGGTAAAAAAATTGTCCCATTTGGGGCAGGTTCGGGTATAAGCTTCTCACAAACCAGAGCATCTCACAACAAGCATGATGGTTCCGATAGGGAACGTCCACCTTTGGGGATGAAACGATATACATTACCTCTTATTGCATTCAAAAAATTTCTAGTGTCAACATAGAACAACAGGAGTGTTGTGTCAATTTTTGTGATTTTTCGGGGTTCGTTTGGACATATTTATGCATTAACTGGGTTTTCTAGGCATTTTATGTGCATAATTCAAATTTGAACTACGAGCACATGCTCGAGTGCACTAAAGTTGGTTGAAAAATCTAATATGTGTCCTTGGGTGCATGCTTAGGTCCCATGCAAGAGACGGGAATGAAATTCAAACACCAGGGCACTGTTGATTGCCGGCAAAACGTTGAGATGCCTGGCTTTTAAATTTTGGTAAATTCAAAACTCGTCTGAAATTCATGAAACTTGGCATGCTATCATGGAGCGGCATTAACATGCCGTGATAAAAACATTGTCCCATTTGGGGCAGGTTCGGGTATAAGCTTCTCACAAACCAGAGCTTCTCACAACAAGCATGATGGTTTTTGGTAGGGAACATCCCACCTTTGGGGACGAAACGATATCCGTTGCCTCTTATTGCTTTCAAAAAAATTCTCGTGTCAAGATAGAACAACAGGAGTGTTGTGTCAATATTTGGGATTTTTCGGGGTTCGTTTGGACATTTTTATGCATTGACTGAGTTTTCAATGCATTTATGTGCATAATTCAAATTTGAACTACATGCACATGCTCTATGTCCTTGGGGTGCATGCTTAGGCCCCATGCAAGAAATAGGAATGAATTTGAAAAACCAGGGCACCGTTGATTGCCGGCAAAACATTGAGATGCCTGGTTTTTAAATTCTAGTAAATCCAAAACTCGTCTGAAATTCATGAAACTTGGCATGCTATCATGGAATGGCACCCGACATGCTGTGGCATTTTTTGTGTCCATTTTGAGAGAAGGCGCACTCGAATAATGACAGCCAACAAAGGAATTTTAAAAAAATAGCTGCCACTTTAATATCTTAAACGTTTGTAGAATTCAAACCATGTGCGTTATGTTAACCATTCACGTGATGCCACGTGTCTTGGTTTTAATGGCTGTAGGAGGTGCCGTGCAGAAAGCTGCTTGACCTTGACTGAACGAGAGGCGTGAGAGCGCAGTCCGGTGCGCAGGCTGACCGAGATGCGTGCAAGCTGTCTTCCAGTGCGTAGGGTCACCGGGAAGCGTGCGAGCTGTACGCTGTGCAGGCTCACTGGGAAGCGATCCCTTTGACTTCCATGGTCACCCGCCTTCCTCTCCATTAATGGCGCCCGAGCCGCTGTTTAATACAGACAACCTTACTGTTCGCCTGCCATTCCCCTCCCTCCCGTAGACCTCCACCAACGCCATAGCGCAGAACGATCATCTGCCACTAGTCTTCAAGTTCGGTGAAGTCGACTCCGAGCTGGAGGAGATAGAAAATAAGGAGGAATGGGGCCTCATGGACATGGACCAGAACGAGCTGGCCGCGACGGCTGCTGCCCCCACTCCCGTCCCAGCTCCCATCCCCGCGCTCGCGCCAGCGACCATCCCCGTAGCATTGACGGGCTGGTCACCGAGCACTATCACAGAGCTGGAAGCCACGGGCGTCAGCGAGGTCTCAACGGACCCGCGCAAGCTCGTGTACATGCCAGCGCCAGCGCCCGTGCCCGTGCGCGCCCCTCCACCCACCGTGGCGCCGCCCCCGTGTGTTTGGCTGCACCCGCCGCGCCCGTGCCCGTGTGCGCGCCCCCTCAGCGGCATGGGCTGCTGCCGTCGACCGCTACCTCTCAGCGGCGCCAGTTGCCGTCCTCCATCGCCCCGCCCGTTGATCACGCGACGACATGATGTTTGATTGACAAGTGAAGAACATTTTGTGCTGCCTTCAAGACTTCAACAATGGCGTCTGATACGTCTCAAACGTATCTACTTTTCCAAACACTTTTGATATTGTTTTGACCTCATTCTTGCATGATTTGAACTAAACTAACCCGGACTGACGCTGTTTTCAGCAGAGCTGCCTGTATGGTTTTATTGTGTGCAGGAAAACGGATTTTTAGGTATCTCAGAAAAATCCACGAAAAATCACAGAAAATCCACGCACCCAAAGGAACCAGGAGCCAGAAGAGGGGCCAGAGGGGGGCCAGGGGGTGCCCAGGCGCCCCCCCTGGGCCGCGCCGGGGGGTCGCCTCGGTGGGGCCCACACCCCCTGGTGCCCTACTTTGCCTCGTATTTTTACTCGCGAGGCGGAAACCCCAGATCAGAAGTTCTTTTCGCAGTTTTCCGTCGCGGAGCCACCGCCACCCTCTGTTCTTCTTCGGGAGGGCTAATCTGGAGGCTGAATTGGCCTCCGGAGAGGGGAGATCGTCGCCATCGTCAGCATCATCACCACTCCATCATCCCTCCATGACTTCTCCCTCCATGTGTGAGTAATTCCCCTGCTGTAGGCGAAGGGGATGGTAGGGATTGGATGAGTTAGATCATGTAATAGTTTGTCAGATCGTTGGGGGCATGTTGCCTATCATCTACTATGGTGTTTATCATCTTTGCTTCAACTTGTTATTCTTAATGCTTGACACTTAGGGCCCGAGTGCCATGATTTCAGATCTGAACCATATGTGTTTGCACGAATATATTTGTGTTCTTGATCCTACCTATGAGTTGTTTGCACCTGTTACGGTTCGGAACCGGCGATCCCAAAAGTGACAGCTTGTGACACCAAAAGGGATGGTCCGTAGTTTGAGGATTACATGTATCCATTGAGTTCATTGCTTTGTTCCGGTGCTCTTTGACAGGAGCACCTTAATCTCCATAAGTTCCTTTTGGCCCCGTTCGTAGCGGGATGGTAGGACAAAAGATGTTGTGCAAGTTCTTATTGCAAGCACGCACAACTACCTACGGGATACATGCCTAATGTTTGATATTTTCCTAGATGATCATTACTTTTCCGTGTGTCGTGCCGCAAGTTAGAATCATGATATATCTCATCCATGCAGCGCCCAACCATCCATCTCCCTAGCCTACAGTGTTTTAAATCCTGCTTGTCACTAGTTGCTACTTTTGCCATTTACCTTTACTATTTACTTTTGCTATTTACTTTTACTATAACCATCATCGCTATCATATCACTGTTACCATTTATCTTTTGTTGCAAGTAAGTATATTTCAGGTACTTTTACTATAACCAGCCCCTGGCCGCGCCCACAGGGCGCCTGGGGCCCACATGGCCCCCCTCCAGGTATGTCTTCTTCCTCCCTCTCTCTTTTTCTCCAAAAACGCGAGTTCTGCACTTGTTCTTGTGTTCTTGCTGTTCTTGGAGGCGATTCTTCGATCTCTCTCTATAGCCCATTATTTGAGCTGAGATTTTGAACAAATACTCCCTGGTATGTGACTCCTCCACCCCTCCAATTAGATTTTTGATTGGTGGCTTCATTTGTGAGTATTTAGTAGTTCTTGGTGCTGTATAGATGAGCTTGCATGCATGTGTAGAAAGTTATTTTCCAAGTTTTGATGCAAGTTTATGCCTTGGGCAAGTGAGTTGAGTAGTTTGCCTTAACTCATCTTGTTTTAATCCTCGTTTTTGTAAATTGCCAAAAAAATTAGAAATGAGTTTGTTAGGAAGGGCAAAAGGGTGGCTTGAGAAGAGGAGGCCTGCACACTCCGATCGAGTTACTAGAGTCGCAGCTTCACCCTCGATTGCTAGGGTGAGCTATAATGAAGATCATGTGCCCCTGGAGTTGTTGGAAGATACAAGTCCAGCACGTGCAATGACGTTTCCATGTGATGAATTCCTTGAAGCTGCGGGAATTAAGGATGAGTTTTATAATCTTTGTGCTAATGCAGGTTTGACACGGCTCGTCACGTGCCGTGTTACTTAATATCAAAATCTCACCTCCAGTTTTATTAACAGTTTTAGATATAATCCTGATTCAGGTGCTATTGAGTTTAAAATTTACAATGATCTTATCACCATGACTTTGGGAAGGTTTTGTGAAATAATTGGTGTGCCAAACGTTGGGAGGACGGCTAGGATGGCCACTCAGCCCTCCGAGCTGAAAACCGTCATTAACTCTCTCTGCAGCATGGGTACAAGGGATATTCATCGGTCGAAGATCTCCAGCATCTTATTTCCTCACCTCAGGTATTTTGCATATTATGTTGCTAGAGGGGTGTTAGCTCGTGACAACACGAGCAACATTTCTGCTCCGAATATTGCTATCCTGGCAGCAGCCCTCTCAGGGAGGTCTGATTATAATCTGGGTGCCTTAATTGCTCGACGCCTTGCTATGAACGGTAACAAGGGGGACTTATATGGTGGCGTTTATGCCACACTTATCTTAGAACATCTTGGAGGCACCCCACACCCCGATGATAATCCTTTTACTTATTTAAGCTTTGATCTTGCTGCTATGAAAAGACATAAGTTTGTTACCATGGCTTCTGAGCTGGATAATCTTGTTTATATCTTACGTTTCGGAACTACCGCGGGACGCGAGATCCGTCTACCTGCACCTCTTTTGTTTGATTTTTCTCGCAGGAACGGATGGTTCTTTGATGTTGTCCAGTTCGATGAGTTCATGGTCCAGCATCAGTTTCATAACCCCATGGAGGGGGTTGTGCCCGACGAGGAGGAGCACGGTGAGCTACCACCTTTCCAGGGAGATACCGCCACCGAGTTTGGTGAAGGGTCTTCCTCTGCTTGGCATACGGACCCTTCCTCGTGGGAGACTCCGAGGAGTTCGATGTACGCGCCAGCATCCTTCTACGACCCTTGGACTCACCACCATACCCCCGGAGCAGGAGGCTCCTGGGGGCAGTAGCTACTACCAACTTAGGCCAAAAGCCTAAGCTTGGGGGAGTACGTGCCCCTCTCACTTTTCCATTGTATTATCCGTTTTGTTCGCTTTGATCTTTTCGAAGTTTTTGCCCGTTCTTCTTTATTTCTCTCTTTGCAAAAACAACAAAAAGATTTTCTTTTTCTTTTGCTTTCGTTCAACCCTTGAAATAATCCAAAAATATTTCCTTTTCTCTTTAGTTTGCTTTGTTTTCAAAGTTCAACTCGAGTCCGTAATGGCATTTAATTATATTTCGTACGTTCGGTCGTGCAAGTGATAAGCAGTAATGACGAAGATCGACTGAAGGGAGGCAACAAGGAAGACCGGTATGAACTCTTTTTGTTTCTACTTTTGTACATATGCCTGTACTTATGATCTAGAGACCAGCTTGTAGCGACATAGTGCTATGTTTACAATGCTCTTCCAGTGGTTCATGCTTTCCTTGTGGCTAGTCTTGAATAACTAGAGTATATAATGTGTTATTGAAATGATCTACATGCATTGCACTATTCATAGTTCGGTATACTAAGGTGGTATTTCCCTTTAGAGAATTTTTGGATTGACTTGGCACATGCTTACACATGTTTGAGACAAAAAAGTCTGCTCTGCCTTGATGATCTTTGAGTTTTAGAATAGTTATATCACTTTCATGCCCGATTCAATGTTACTTTGTCGGTCTGCATGATTATGGCCGTTATTGCTCTCTAGTTGGTCGCTTCCCAGTCTTTTGCTAAACCCCCACCTGTACTAAGCGGACTGACTGCTTGTGCATCCAAAATCCTTAAAACCTGTTATGCCATATGAGTCCACCATAACTTCCTATACATGGTATTTACCTGCCATTCCTAACGAAGACTTTCGTGTACCACCTCGAAATTAATCAAAAGCATTTCTCTTTTTGTGCCTATGTTTTAGCTCATGAGGAAGTAGTAGTTAATTCATGATCTTTTTAAGTTGGACAAGTTTCACCCCTGGATTGCATGTCTAATGTGCAAACCCTTAATACGAGAAGGAACTGGCATAGAGTGCGCCCGGCTCAAAAAGATAATATAACAAACAAACCCTCCTTCAAGCTTTGTTCATGAGAAATCAGAAAACTTTGGCAGTGATAAGCAAAGGAGATTAAGAGGATGTGATCGTCCTCATGCGGGAGCCGTTCCTCGAGACTTGTCCAGCTTAAGAAGTGATTGAGTTATCTGCTAGCATTCGTTGACGAAATATGCACCTCTCAAAAACGTTTTACCTCTGTTTTTAAAACCAAGAGCTCTGGTACATGTTTAGTTTTTGTTTCCGACCACGGGTTTTCAACCTTGCCAAACAAAAGCCACGGTTCGAGAGTCTCCACCCTCTTTCTTCAAAGCACTAACTAGGAGAGCATAATTGTCATTCTGAGTGTAATGTGCATTGTCCCAAAGTATTACATTGTCTTCTGCATGCTTGTGATATGATTTATTCTGAAATTCTTAGTTCTAGTCTCCTTTAAAACTCTGGAGGAGTTTCTGCATTTATGTTTTGCTTCACTCATGGAGACTAGCGAGATACCACCCTAGTATGCTCAAGCTATGTGCAATGTAATCTTGTCTTGATTTTCAGTAGTATATTTTTTACTTTTAAGTATTTGTGACTAGTCACTTGAAAGAAGGATTGCTCCTTGCATTGTCCTCATAGTACTGTTTCAATACTTGCTAGAATCTTTTCGTAGTACATGCTTATATACATCTAATGAAGCAAAAGAGTTTGTCAAAGTTTTCTTTGTCGCGTCTAGTTCGTTGAACTGAATTGCTTGACGACAAGCAATATGCTAAGCTTGGGGGAGTTGATACGTCTCAAACGTATCTACTTTTCCAAACACTTTTGATATTGTTTTGACCTCATTCTTGCATGATTTGAACTAAACTAACCCGGACTGACGCTGTTTTCAGCAGAGCTGCCTGTATGGTTTTATTGTGTGCAGGAAAACGGATTTTTAGGTATCTCAGAAAAATCCACGAAAAATCACAGAAAATCCACGCACCGAAGGAACCAGGAGCCAGAAGAGGGGCCAGAGGGGGGCCAGGGGGTGCCCAGGCGCCCTGTGGGCGCGCCCCCCCTTGGGCCGCGCCGGGGGGTCGCCTGGGTGGGGCCCACACCCCCTGGTGCCCTACTTTGCCTCGTATTTTTACTCGCGAGGCGGAAACCCCAGATCAGAAGTTCTTTTCGCAGTTTTCCGTCGCGGAGCCGCTGCCACCCTCTGTTCTTCTTCGGGAGGGCTAATCTGGAGGCTGAATTGGCCTCCGGAGAGGGGAGATCGTCGCCATCGTCATCATCATCACCACTCCATCATCCCTCCATGACTTCTCCCTCCATGTGTGAGTAATTCCCCTGTTGTAGGCGAAGGGGATGGTAGGGATTGGATGAGTTAGATCATGTAATAGTTTGTCAGATCGTTGGGGGCATGTTGCCTATCATCTACTATGGTGTTTATCATCTTTGCTTCAACTTGTTATTCTTAATGCTTGACACTTAGGGCCCGAGTGCCATGATTTCAGATCTGAACCATATGTGTTTGCATGAATATATTTGTGTTCTTGATCCTACCTATGAGTTGTTTGCACCTGTTACGGTTCGGAACCGGCGATCCCAAAAGTGACAGCTTGGGACACCAAAGGGGATGGTCCGTAGTTTGAGGATTACATGTATCCATTGAGTTCATTGCTTTGTTCCGGTGCTCTTTGACAGGAGCACCTTAATCTCCATAAGTTCCTTTTGGCCCCATTCGTAGCGGGATGGTAGGACAAAAGATGTTGTGCAAGTTCTTATTGCAAGCACGTACAACTACCTACGGGATACATGCCTAATGTTTGATATTTTCCTAGATGATCATTACTTTTCCGTGTGCCGTGCCCCAAGTTAGAATCATGATATATCTCATCCATGCAGCGCCCAGCCATCCATCTCCCTAGCCTACAGTGTTTTAAATCCTGCTTGTCACTAGTTGCTACTTTTGCCATTTACCTTTACTATTTACTTTTGCTGTTTACTTTTACTGTAACCATCATCGCTATCATATCACTGTTACCATTTATGTTTTGTTGCAAGTAAGTATATTTCAGGTGCGGTTGAATTGACAACTCAACTGTCAAAGCTTATAAATACTCTTTGGCTCCCCGTGTGTCGAATCAATAAATTGGGTTATTCTTACCCGCGAAGACTATCTCGATCCCTTACGGTTGAGGGTTATCAGCGTCCCGGAGGACGACAACGACAACGACGGCGCGGCAGACCGCCTGTGCCGCCGCTGGAAATAGTTTTTTGGGGTATAATACTGTATCTCGAATTCTCGATCATATGAATATAAATTCGAAGTGTGACTGAATGAAAGATATGGTTTGAACGAACTTGCGTTTTTCTCTCTTAATGTACAGACTTATTAAACGATTTTCTTTCAAAAAAAACATCAATGGTTTTCAAATATAAAGCACTCATCACAAACATTTTAGTTAGAACACCTGGATGCAAACCGACAGCTTCCCCAGGAAGCCACGGGAAAATGTGCCGAGCAGGATTTCTGCACCCCTTCAACGCAAACGGTTGTTTTCCATGACCCGTGTGCGACCTCGTACAAACAATTGGGTAAGATTTGCATATCTGCCATTTTCGGTATGTTGCCATTTGTCAAGCTGGAAAGATTGACATTTGTTTATCTAGTAACATTGCCATTTGTCAACCTTGTAACACTGTGATTTGTTAAAATATGCAGCTAAAAATCACTAGCACTATCTAATTTTTGCAACTAAATTAAATCACTAGCACTGTTCACATGGACACCAATACAAAGTGGCATTGTACTTTTTTGTCATCCAAATAGAAAAATAATATACGTGTCTCCACTCAACCCGTGTGATGTGCGAGCATGCGTGAGTTGAATGGATGCATATGCAAATGTACCATTCATTACATACAACAAGTCATCAACACACAACAACAACGAGGATACATGTTGGATTATAGATTATTTCCAACAAAACATTCTAGTAAAGTAAAGTTTTTCTCACACAACAAATAACAAAGCGATGAAATGAACTTCAGCTCAACCAATCCTCGGCGTTGGAAACGCTTGCTTTGAACCATAACTGATTCTCTAGGAAGGGCCAGCTATTGTCAATCTCGATACCAATGCAAGACTGATTATCCAGGCTGAAGCGGCCTATATCAGGACGCATATTGTGATATCCAGGGTAGGGAACCATAGCAATGTCCAAGGTATGGATACAGTTGCTTCTCATATATGGTAGTAACATTGTGTCAACAACAGCTGGATCGCCTTTCACCATCATTGGATAGTTTTGTCCAAGGAAGAGCAAGTTTCCTCCAAGACTTTCAATATGGAATCATTCAGAAGGTGCTGGCGCTAGTACACTAGTATCCATCCCGAATACCCTGCAACGGATGTTGGAATAGGTCCAGATAGTGCGACCATGGGAGAATACACCTGCTTTGTTAGTAACATCAGCAGTGCCCTGTATACATACAAGAGGAGGCGATCCATCGGAATAAGTTGTCAGGCGCCATTGAGTATATAGGTCATGCTCGTGATCATCACCATCGTCATCTCCCCCTTGGTTATATTTTTTTTCAAGTATAGGTGGTGGAATGTTCACAGGACCTTGGAAACACAAGAAGGTTAATTAGTATGGTGATACTAACTAGCATGCATGTGGATGAAACAATTCTAATTACGGTGGAAGACAAACATACCAAATCAATAAGGATCCCATGCAAAAACAGTGCCACGAGTGGTGGCAGCCAACACAAGACGCTCGTATTGAATTGCATCACAGTACTCATTCGTGTACAAAAATTGATTTTTGAGCAATATCCACCCATCCGTGGAAGAAGAGACGACAACAAGCTTGTCGAAGATAGCAAAAACATCATAGTTCTTGTATTCCCAAGAGCGGTTGGGAACTCGAGAAATTACTATTTTCCGTAGACGATAGTCATGATGATTGTATCTGAACGTACGTAGAATATCCGTGTGCTGAACGTCATGGCAGTCTGAGATTTTTGGAAGTGGAACCCGGTGACGAGTGTACACATTCACAAGTTCCCACTCGTAGTTGTTCCCAATATAAACAGCAGAATCTCCATTTGCGCCTGCCCAGGCCTTACCCTTAAGCGATGACATCTTAACATCACATGTATCATTATCAAGTGGCATCAACTTGCACAAGACAAGGCTTCCGTCATCCTCGCAACGACGAGTAGGGTGGCGAAGAAGATAGGGGAGATCAAACTGCTCATGAACCCTTGGGTTCTTTGTAATGATCTTATTTGTTGAGTCGAGAATGGTCTTGTACGAACCTGCCATGCTAGCCGAGGTGATGACGTCGCACCGATCAATGAATTCCTCAACCACGTCATCTTTCAGATCGGGGCAAGAATAATGGGGTCGTTTCCGGCATGTTCCCTCCATGGAGAGGACGTTCGAACAATGGAAGAAGGAAGGGTGAAGGCAAATGCAGTGAGGAAGAGCATGCGACAGCAGTTTGAAATCAAGAGGGAAAGGCGAAGAGGTGGTGGACGGTTGCCATGGTACAAGAAGAGGCTAGTGGGGAGCGAACGGTTGCCACAGAGGTCACACACCGACGACAAGGCCGAGTGAACCGCAAGCCGTATATCGCACACACACCTTGATCTGGCTGACCGTTTCTTTTGCGTTGCCTAATCACAAACAGTTCATCCGAGTGAACCGTATGCTGTATATCGCACACACCTTCATCTGGCTTCCCGTTTCTTTTGTGTTGCCTAATGACAAACAATTCATCCGAGTGAACCGTATGCTGTGTATCGCACACGCCTTCATCTGGCTGCCCGTTTCTTTTGTTCCTCCTCATCTCAAATAGTTAATTGAACTGAACCATATGCCCTTGATCGCACACACAACTAAAATCTGAACCGTGTTTGATGCATCCGTCTTCGCAAACGGTTTACACATTTTTGACGGTTTCCATACACCACCGTTTGTGATGATTGCATCGCACACAGTTTCTCGAAGGGTCTCTGCTCTTATTGTCGCGTTAGCCGCATCCTGCAGTAGTGCCAACACCTAAAACCCAAAGTGATTGAGCATCACTGAAGAGAGTGTTCCTCAGTGGAACCGACGCTTGTTACCTTTGAAGACTGTGCATCTTCCAGACGGTTAGGCGTCAAGTGGTCTAGAGCATCCAAGAGTAATTGTGGATTGTTGGGTGACCAAGTCTGTGAAGGTTTGGAAGTCACCTATGAAGACTTACCACGAGTGATTGGGCGAGGTCTGTGTGACCTTAGCTCAAGGGGAATACTGTGAGGACTGTGTGTTCGGGACTGTTGAGGGAGTCCTAGATTATGGGGTCCTTGGGCGTCCGGGCTACATAATGTGGGCCGGACTAATGGGCCATAAAGATCCAAGACGGAAGACTTCCCCTCGTGTTTGGATGGGACTCTCCTTGGCGTGGATGGCAAGCTTGGCATGCGGATATGAAGATCCATTTCTCTGTAAACCGACTCTATACAACCCTAGCCCCCTCCGGTGTCTATATAAACTGGAGGGTTTAGTCCGTAGAGGCATTCATAATCTTACAGACTAGACATCTAGGGTTTGGTCATTACGATCTCGAGGTAGATCAACTCTTGTAACCCCTATACTCATCAAAGTCAATCAAGCAGGAAGTAGGGTATTACCTCCATCAAGAGGGCCCGTACCTGGGTAAAACATCATGTCCCTTGCCGCCTGTTACCTTCGATCCTTAGACGCATAGTTCAGGCCACGTACCCTAGATCTGCCGGTTTTGACACCGACATTGGTGCTTTCATTGAGAGTTCCACTGTGCCGTCTTTGAAAGGCTTGATGGCTTCTTTGATCATCCACAACAATGCCGCAGGCAAGCAAATTTTTCTCCCCATCCAGATCTTCGTGTTTGGCGGCTTCGCAGTACGTGCCAACTCGCTTGGTCACCTGGAGCAGATCGACAGCTACGCCCCTAGTCACCAGATCAGTTCCGGAAACCTGAACTATGTCGCTGATATCCGAGGAGACTTGATCTTCCAAGAGTTCGCGGCTCTAATCACCGCTTCGGCCTTAGATCCGGAGTGCATCACCCAGTCTGAAGACGGGGAGTCTCGAGCCCGCCGGACTATCTGTGGCCATGAAGCTCAACCCTGGAGAACCAGAGCGAAAAGCATGGCCGGCAGTTATCACAAAGCCAGACTATTCTCTAGACACTAGCTCTGAACCCTCGAAAACCGCTTCTTGTGAGCTCGGCCAGGGAACTTTGGTCCCCGTCGAAATCTCTCTCTTAAATGAGCCCCTAGAGTTAATGCGATCCCTCTCCATCACAAAGGAACCGCTCCTGAATTGCACTCAGCCCGGACTAGGGGCTGAAAATAGGGAACTTTACTTCCCACCCACCACCCACTTTATAGCCACCGTCGAGGATCTAACTGACATGCTCGACTACGCCTCCGAGGACATCAATGGTATAGACGACGATGCCGAAGAGGAACAGGCCCAAAACCCGCCATTCACCGAACGCTGGACGACCACTTCCTCATATGACGTGTACATGGTGGACACGCCTAAATAAGGCGACGACGACGATAAGAAGAATCCAGTCGAGGAAGAATCTCCTCAGATACCGTTGAACTGTCGACGTCAGCGATGCCGCTCTAAATCGCGCCGCGGAAAGGATAGCTACACCCGCACTGGAGAAAATGATACTCCGGAACACGCGGAATAACAAGAAGACCCCATCGAACCAACATCCGAACAGGATGATCGGGAGGAGGGGCAAGTCGACCCTGACGATCAAGCATGGAGCGAATACTCGGAAGATAGTAGCTATCTACCACTCTTGGAGGACGACGTAAGCCTCGGCAACGGAGATTTTATCGTGCCGGAGGAACCCTTTGAACAAGAGCGCTTTAAGCACCGGCTAATAGCCACGGCAAGAAGCCTAAAAAAGAAGCAGCAGTAGCTTCAAGCTAACCAAGAACTGCTCAATGGCAGATGGACCGATGTCCTGGCAGCCGAAGAGTACATCCTCGAACGCCCAACAAAGAGTTATCCGAAGCGTAAGCTGCTACCCCAATTCGACGATGAAGCACCAGAGACCATACCACAAGCGTGTAATGCGGCTGATGAACCTGACCGACCGCCACGTGGCCGGGATAGAACGGCAACTCAAGCCGAAAACTAGCCTGCACCACCTCGCCGTAAGAGCAGAGAAGCAACAACTAGGGGATACACATACGACCTACGACAGGACCTGGAAAATAGAGCATGTCAGACCAGATCCATTTATGGATCGCGGGGGCATGCACTGGCACAAGAGGACGGTTACCAATCCTAGCGCGACAGGAAAAACCACGCCCGAGCCAAAGACCGCATACGGACTTCATACGAATTGCGTCGTGACATGTCCCGATATAGAGGCATCGCACACCCCCTATGCTTCACCGATGAGGTAATGGAGCACCAGTTCCTAGAAGGGTTTTAACCCGTGAACATTGAATCATACGACGGCACAACAGATCCTGCGGTATGGATTGAAGATTTTCTTCTCCGCATTCACATGGCTCGCAGTGACGATCTACACGCCATCAAATACCTTCCCCTAAAACTTAAGGGGCCAGCTCGACATTGGTTAAACAACCGTCCAGAAAACTCTATTGGATGATGGGAAGACCTCGAGGATGCCTTTAGAGACAACTTCCAAGGAACCTATGTTCAGCCTCCGGATGCCGATGACATGAGCCATAATGTCCAGCAGCCCGGAGAGTCCGCCAGAAAATTCTGGACTAGGTTTCTCATTAAAAAGAACCAAATTGTTGATTGCCCAGACGCCGAAGCCCTAGCGGCCTTTAAACATAGCATTCGTGATGAATGGCTCGCCCGACACCTTGGCCAAGAGAAGCCGAAGTCCATGGCGGCCCTCACTAAGCTCAAGACTCGGTTTTGCACGGGCGAAGACAGCTGGCTAGCCCGTAGTAGTAATAGTTCAAGCGAGCCTGGCACTTCCGAAGCCAAGAATAACAACGGAATGCCCCGATGAAACAAACACAAGCGCCGCAGTAGTAACGACAACACCGAAGACATGGCGGTCAACGCCGAATTCAGTGGCTCCAAGTCCGGTAAGTGGAAGAAGCCATTCAAAAGAAACAGAGAGGGCTCATCCGGCTTGGACCGCATACTCGACCGACCCTGCTAGATTCATGGCACCCCCGACAAGCCTGCCAACCATACCAACTGAAGTTATTGGGTCTTTAAACAGCCGGTAAGTTAAATACCGAACATAGGGAGAAAGGGTCACCCAGCAAGGACGACGATGACGAGCCAGGTCCACCAAAAACAGGGGTCAGAAGAAATTTATCCCCGAAGTCAAAATGGCGAATATGATATACATCACCCACATCCCCAAGTGGAAACGCAAGCACACGTTAAGGGACGTCGACGCGATAGAACCAGTCACCCCTAAATTCAACCCGTGGTCAGCCTGTCCCATCACTTTTGATCGTAGAGACCATCCGACTAGCATCTGTCACGGAGGCTTGGCCGCACTAGTCCTCAATCCAATTATCGATGGATTCCACCTTACGCGAGTCCTCATGGACGGCGGTAGCAGCCTTAACCTGCTCTATCAGGACACAGTCCGCAAAATGGGTGTTGATCTGTCAAGGATCAAGCCCACCAAAACTACCTTTAAAGGAATAATACCCGGTGTAGAGGACCGCTGTACGGGCTCAATCACACTGGAGGTCGTCTTCGGTTCGCCGAACAACTTCCGAAGCGAAGACTTAATCTTCGACATCGTCCCCTTCCGCAGTGGCTATCATGCACTACTCGGACGAACCGTGTTCGCCCGCTTCAATGCGGTCCCGCACTATGCTTACCTCAAACTCAAGATGCCCGGCCCCCGTGGTGTTAACAGCCAATGGAAACATTGAACGCTCCCTCCGTACCGAGCAGCACACTGCAGCCCAGGCAGCAGAAGTGCAGGGCAGCCTTATCAAGCCAAGCACTACATCCGTGGCCAAGCCCCTGACACTATTAAACGAGTCCGGACTACACCGCAGAGCAACAACCCAGCTCGTCAGGAGCTCAGCTAGCAATTCAGCCTCCGTTTCAGCCCCAACTGAATCGCGGTCTACGTGCCACGCGTACATAACTACACGCTAAAGATACCATGGGCAAAGACGGAGGCACAACAAGGATAAGGTCCACAATATGGCTAGACCATATCCGGACACCCATATTTTCCCCTTTTTTTCTTTTTATTCTATCCTTTTCAGGTTCCCTACAACCCACGTCGCCTTTTAAATGGTGCTCAGGTCTCTTCTCGAGGCCTATCATGCCAACGCCGACTGATGATCCTCTCGAAGGACAATACAAAAAGGAGACAAGCAACACAGTAGAGTATCTTAAAGGGTCTTGAAAGACCCCCTCGACCGTTTGCAAAACCCACGCATAGCTTTCCCCTGTGCTCGGCATGTAAAATAGCCTTGTGCACCTTTTTGTACCAATACGTTTGAACGTATCAATCAGACTGTTTCACTGGAAACAATTTCTGGACCGACCTATTGGCTTATCTCTTAATCTATGTTTCACTGTTTCTATCCGATTGTCATGTACACCTCGGTACAATTTAAATCGCCAGGGGCTACATAAAGCCACGTACATCTTTTCTCACTAAACAAAGTCCGAACACTTTTATAGTGCAATTCAGTGTCCCAAATATAGCATTATATGCATCGGCTCCGAATCATGTCTTTGGTCAATAGTTGGGTTGCCCGACTCCTGTGGTTACTACCTTACGTTCCGCTTGTTAGGCTAAGGTAGTAAAGGGAGAACTAATGCGATTGTGTTTTTGTTTCACCCGAACAAACACCTCAGTAGAGAAAGTCGAAAACTGACTGTCATTATGCGGCAAGAGCTGGTCAGCTATTCGGTGACTACAAAGCTCTTGCGATTTTTTCCGCAATACGCGATGGGTCGGCCTTAGCTCGGCCCGACGTCTACATGACCCAAGTTCAAATAATCGAATAATACTAGGGGCTGCGCCTGTACTCCAATTATAAAACTCCTATGGCTAAGTGAGAGCGATAAAGCCATATAGTCCGATTGCCTGGTTCGCCGCACTAACTCCTCCGTTACAGACCAAATCACTGGGCCAAGTGTGTTTAGGTGCTATCCTGAACACCCCCGTACTATCTACGTGGGGGCTGAAGCCGACGACTGGCCAACTCTCAGATATTGTAAATGGCCGCACAGGAGGAAATATTTCAAATTAAAACAAAATAACATATCATACACAAGCCTTGTTTCATAATGTAGGATTGGACAATGTGGACACATTCATCCAAACATGATGTTCTTCGAACACTGGCCCTCTACAATGCGGATCCTTCTAGGACATCAGCAAAATACCTCTTCGGCGTGCGGTGCTATTTGCCTGTGGGTGGCCCCTCGGTTGCAAGCTTGACGGTGTCTATCTTCGCCCACTACACCTTGACTCGGGCGAAGGCCATCCGCGCACCTTCAATGCAGACCGACCGCTTCACGGCATCAAGCCGGGGCAGGCACTGAACAGCCGCCTCACAAGCCCGAAGTAGCTGCTGGGTATGGGCTCGGCAGGCCACAGACGTATTATAAAATCCCTCATGGCCAATCTGGCCACCCTATGTAGTTCAGACAACTGATTCAGTTGATCGTTGTGGGGAAAAGGATGCTCAGGCGCAAGGTACTACGACCAGAATAGTTTTTCTATTGAACTCCCCTCTTCGGCTCAGAAGAACTCCGCAACGTCAGCAACACTCCGGTGTAGGTCCACAAACGCTCCTGGGGAACTCCAAATTCGGGTCAGTAAAAAGTATTTCTTCCTCACAAATTTGCTCTGCATAGTAAAGGCCTTACCATCCGCAATTTGCCTCACCTCATGGATCTCCCGGTAGGAATTTTGAGCTTCAATCTGGGCCTCCTGAGCATTTTGGAGAGCCTTAGCAACTTCGGATGATCCGACACTTTGCACTCTAAGGACTCACATTTGCTTATAGCATCCTTAAGCTCTTGCTGGACTTCCTCCACCCTTGACTCATGCTTTTGGCGGGCGGCTCGTTCCTCCTCCACCTCTTTCTTGGCCTCGGCCTGTGCGCTCTTGAGGGTCTCGACCTCAGACACATTAGCTGTGAGCAGAGTTATAACACTCATTAGATGAAAAATTATTGCTGATATTATTTCAGACAATTTTTTGGTATTACATACCTTGTTGTTCAGACAACTTCCACCTCAGCTCAGACACTTCGGCGGCATGGGAAGCTGACGCCTGCATCGTAGCTTGTTTGATTCAAACAGATATGTCTGTTAATATCCTGTACGAGTACTTAGATCCTCCGCTCGTCCTTTCTTCACGAACAGCGAACAAAGTCTTAGGGGCTACTATCTATACACAGACACCTTTTTTTCATATAACCAAAAGGTATTGTATTACGTACGTCAAAGCCTCTCAGAAGGCTAGTATAAGCCTCATTCAATCCGCTTTTGGAGGACCACCGTGCCCATACGGGTACGATGTTCTTCTACAGTGACAGAACTTTGAAGTGCTTTCGTCAAGGTATCCAGCGCCTCCGGATTGGCGGAAGTCGCTGGTAGAATTTGCGCACTCCTTTCTTTCAAAGGAGGCCGCTCACCTAATTCAGGAGTCGCATGGGTCTCCGGAATACAGTCCGGATGGGGGCCGAATTGGGATTGGCCCCGGTCGCCAATCTCCATCGGGGTCTGTGCCCCCGGGTTTCTCGTGCCTCTCCCTGACCCAAAATGGTCCTTCGGGACAACACTTCGGCATTGTCCGTAGCTTTGGGGGAGCAGGCCGGTGGAGGTGACTCGATATCCATCATGTTTGGATCCAGCGAATTCCCCGAAGATGAGGATCGCTGAGGGCGGACGCGAGCCGAACTGTAGCACATGATTCAGTACATTACAATCATTAAGCAGAAAGGTGTATAAAGTACAAAATACCTTCACGGGCACTTACGACTGGGCCAGGGGCTTCGGCCTAGGGCGCCAGTCATTGGCTCCTGATTTGGATTCATCTGTAAGGGAGATCCTCCCTTTCTTGGACACCTCCGCCTCCAGATTTATGGACGCCCCCCTTTTCTTCTCCCCCCTTAAGGGGAGAATTACTCTCTTCATCCTCCCCTTCGTCTTCATCAGAGGAGGAGTGAGTCTCGGTGTCTTCGGACACTACGTCCGAAGCACCTTTACGTCCACCCCTATGGGAAGAATGGAAAGCTTAGTATGCCCCTTGGAATTATCAATAGTAAAGTTACCATGCAAACTTACAGGAGACGCTACATGAGTACAATCAAGGCCGAGGTCTTCGGTCGTCTTCCGCCACTTCTTTTGGGTCTTGAACAACAGTTTCCACATATCCTCATGCTTCGTGCCGAAGAGTCGCTGCAGGGACCGTGGACCGGCCGGGTGAAACTCCCACATGCGCTGAGTCTAGTCTTGGAAAGGCACAATCTAGCGAAAAAGCATAATCTAGATCACGCTAGCGAGACTGGTATTTTTGTCTACCATGTTCTTGATGCGCTTCTGTAGCATCGTCACTTCATCGTATGATGCCTAGTCTAGGCCCTTGTTGAGCCAGGATGTCAGCCGCAGGGGAGGCCCAGACTTGAATTCGAGGGGAGCGGCCCATGTGGAGTCACGGGGTTCCGTGACGTAGAACAACTCCTGCTGCCACCCCTTCACGGTCTCCATGAAGGTGCCTTTGGGCCAAGTGACGTTGGGGAGCTTGCTCACCATAGCGCCACCACACTCCGCATGTTGTTCGTCCACCACTTTTGGCTTCACATTGAAAACCTTGAGCCAAAGGCCGAAGTGGGCATGGATGCGGAGGAATTCCTCACACACGACGATGAACTCCGAGATGTTGAATTCGGGGCTAGATCATGGAAATCTAGACTGTAGTAGAACATAAGGCCACGGACAAAGGGATGGAGGGGAAACCCTAGTCCACGAAGGAAATGAGGAATGAAAACTACCCTCTCATGGGGCTCCAGAGTAGGGACAATTTGTTTCTTGGCTGGAAGCCGATGGGCGATTGCCTCGGCTAAATACCCCGCTTCCCGGAGCTCCTTGATGTTCTCCTCTGTGACGGAGGAGGGCATCCACTTGCCCTATGATCCGTATCCAGACATGGCTAGAATGTTTTCTGTGGACGGGGGGAATCGATGCTTGGGTGCTGGAGCTCGAGGGCGGATGGGCTGAGGAAGAAGGAAGGTGTGGGATGAAAATGTGGAGTGCTATCCCCTTATAAGGGCCGTGAATATAGAAAGTCCCTCCCACGGTCCTTAAAACTTTCCTATTACCAAGGGGTCGTGCGGACGGCGCAGTTGGATTACCCAAGCCCATATTAATGAAAATCCCGTGATGAGGGGACATGATCTCTGTTTTGACAAGACGTGTCACCGAAGGCTGCATCTCAAAACATGAAACGGGAAGTTGAAAAACGATTCGAAATGATGGAAAGGCCAAACATGATGTCTCACTAGCAAAGGCTGTCAGTAAAGGCATATTATGTTTTTAAACTAAGTATTATATCCTTGTGTTAGTGGGTTGTAATTGATAAACAGAGCCGGACATAGTTAATGTTGATAAGCTATTCTGAAGTGTTCGGATAAGGAACCCGCCTTGCAATGCCGAAGGTAATCTGCGCGCCAGACACATCATTATTGAAGCCTCGTTCAGGGGCTACTAAGGGAGTCCTGGATTACGAGGTCCTCGGGTGTCCGGGCTACGTAACTTGGGCTGGACTAATGGGCCATAAAGATACAAGACGAAAGACTTTCCCCCGTGTCCGGATGGGACTCTCCTTGTCATGGAAGGCAAGCTTGGCGTGTGGATATGAAGATTCCTTTCTCTGTAAACTGACCCTGTACAACCCTAGCCCCCTCTGGTGTCTATATAAACCGAAGGGTTTAGTCCATAGAGGCATTCATAATCATACAGACTAGACATATATGGTTTGGTCATTATGATCTCGAGGTAGATCAACTCTTGTAACCCCTATACTCATCACAGTCACTCATGCAGGAAGTAGGGTATTACCTCCATCAAGAGGGCCCGAACCTGGGAAAAACATCGTGTCCCCTGCCTCATGTTACCTTCGATCCTTAGACGCACAGTTCGGGACCCCCTACCCTAGATCTGCCGGTTTTGACACCGACAACTGTGTGTCATCGGGTTTGAATACCTAGCCGCCCTAACCAGACGTACAACTGTCACATTAGTTGGAACTGATCTACTAAATCATTATCTTCACCAAGCCTACTGGTTCTATTTCCTCAACCCTTTCATTTCCTCATTCATGTGTTGACGAACTTGATCTGTACTATTTGAAGACTTTTACTGAAGACTTTCTCAATTTCCTCAATCCTATTTCTTCAGTCTTCTGTCTTCAACCTGCTTATCCTGTTTACTTGTGCTCTGTGTATGCTTTCATTTCATCATGATGACTATGCTACTGATTTGTTGTGCATGCACCGGAGTATCTATTCCGCTGCTACTAGTTCGTTGCTTAGGAAATTCCTCAGTTATAATTTCCTCAGTGACGAATTTGTAAAAATCGCCTATTCACCCCCCTCTAGTCGATATAACACACTTTCACAACTACCTAGCAAAACCTTTTGATTGGCTAGGTTACAGGTTGCTCATCCCCTTTTATAGCTTTATTATTTGTAGGTGTAGGTGTTTCCATGGGGCAACATGGATATCTTTGGGATATCATTATTATTATGCTTAATTGTTCTATCTTGACTATATACTTGACTAAGGGTGGAAGGCTCAAACCTATGCCGCGGTTGTAATGTTCCAATCTTGTCAACCATAAGCACCGAGAAACTGGTTATTATGTTCCTTGATTATCTCATCCTACCGTGTTTGGGGTATTATACCCCCCTTAAACTCCTTTATCTAGAGTTAAAATACTTCATTGTTGGGAAATGTAGCATGCAATTTCAATAAAATTCTACGCTCACGCAAGATCTATATAGGATATTTATAGAAACGAGAGGGGGCGAGTGTGTCTACGTACCCTCATAGACCGAAAGCGGAAGCGTTTGACAATGTGGTTGATGTAGTCGAACTTCCTCTCTTTCCGACAAATCAAGCACGAACGTACACCACCTCCGAGTTCTGCACACATTCAGCTCGATGACGTCCCTCGAGAAGTAGATGAGTTCCGTCAGCACGACGTCATGGTGACGGTGATGCTGAAGTGATCCGCGCAGGGCTTCGCCTAAGCACTACGAGAATATGACTGGAGGCGTAAACAGTGGATGGGGGCGCCGCACACGTCTAACAATTGTTGGTGTGTGTTCTAGGCGCCCCCTCCCCATGTATATATCGGTGGGAGGGGGAGGGTAGCAGCCATGGGGCGCCCCAAGTAGGAGGAATCCTACTTGGGGCCTAGTCCAATTCTCCCCCCTTTCCTTATTTTCACTGGAGGGAAAATGGTAGAGGGAAGGCAGGAAGGAAGGGGGGGGGGCGAACCCCCTCCTCCTTCTCCTATTCGGCCTCCTTCCTTAGGGGGGGCACCACCCCTTCTGGGCTAGTGTGCTCCCCTCATATGGCCCATGAGGCCCATTATTCCCCCGGGGGTTTCCGGTAACCCACCCAGTACTTCGATATGTACCCGGTACCCCTCGGAACACTTCCGATGTCCGAATACTATCGTCCTATATATATCAATGTTCACCACTCAACCATTTCGAGACCCCTCATCATGTCCGTTCTCATCCGGGACTCTGAACAATAGTCGGTCACCAAATCACATAACTCATATAATAACAAATCGTCATTGAACGTTAAGCGTGCGGACCCTATGGGTTTGAGAACTATGTAGACATGACCAAGACACTTCTCCAGTCAATAACCAATAGCGGAACCTGGATGCTCATATTGGTTCCTACATATTCTATGAAGATCTTTATCGATCGAACCGTAATGACAACATACATTATTCCCTTTGTCCATCGGTATGTTACTTGCCCGATATTCGATCGTCGGTATCTTCATACATAGTTCAATCTCCTTACCGGCAAGTCTCTTTAATCGTTCCGTAATACATCATCCCGAGACTAACTCATTAGTCATTTGCTTGCAAGGCTTATTATGATGTGTATTACCGAGAGGGCACAGAGATACCTCTCCGATACTCAGAGTGACAAATCCTAATCTCGATCTATGACAACTCAACAAACACCTTCGGAGATACCTGTAGGGTATCTTTATAATCACCCAGTTACATTGTGACGTTTGATAGCACACAAGGCATTCCACCGGTATTCGGGAGTTGCATAATCTCACAGTCGAAGGAATATGTATTTGACATGAAGAAAGCAATAGCAATAAAACTGAATGATCATTATGCTAAGATAACGGGTGGGTCTTTTCCATCACATCATTCTCCTAATGATGTGATCCCGTTATCAAATGACAGCTCATGTCCATGGTTAGGAAACCTTAACCATCTTTGATCAACAAGCTAGTCTAGTAGAGGCTCACTAGGGATATAATGTTTGTCTATGTATTCACACATGTTTTAAGGTTTTCGATCAATACAATTATAGCATGAATAATAAACCTTTATCATGAATAAGGAAATATAAAATAATAACAACTTTATTATTCCCTCTAGGGAATATTTCCATCAGTCTCCCACTTGCACTAGAGTCAATAATCTAGTTCACATCGTCATGTGATTAACAGCCAAAAGAGTTTACTAGAGTCAATAGTCTAGTTCACATCGCCATGTGATTAATACCCATAGTTCACATATCCATGTGATTAACACCCAACCAGTTTACTAGAGTCAATAATCTAGTTCACACCGTTATGTGATTAACACTCAAAGAGTTCTAAGGCATGATCATGTTTTGCTTGTGAGAGAGATTTTAGTTAACGGTTCTACATTCATTGAGATCCGTGTGTACTTTGCAGATTTCTATGTCTACAATGCTCTGCATAGAGTTACTCTAGCTAATAGCTCCTACATTCAATAAGCATCCAGATTGATACTAAGAGTCATCCGTATTTGTCACATCCCTAGTCAGTGCTTGCTTTAGGACTAGCTAGAGTGTGCATCATGTCTACTTTCCACAGAAACTTGAAATGGGAATGACAGAAACGCCAGCACCCCTCTTCTAACAACTAGGGTTTGATAAAATCTTTTCCAATGTACCCAAAATGCCCTTCAAAAATGTTCATCATTTCTGCCCTGGTCTTAAACCTCTGCCAAAAATGGTGCACAATTTTCTAGGACATCCAAGGTCTCTGGATTAATTCATATGGTATTTGCATTTGGGCATTTAAATGCTATAAAATATTTTATGTGCCCAAATAATCATAAACTAAAATGTTCCATACTGTTCATATTATATACAGTGGACATGACTAGTTTTATGAGCTATAAAAATGTTCTAGCATTTTTATTAATTCAACAAATTTGCAAATAAATGAAACATAAAGTAAATAGAAAAAAGGGGAGGAAGCAGACTTACCTGAGGCCACTTACCTGCCTGGCCCAGACGGCCCAGCACACCAGGGGCATGCCCGTCTTCTTCACCATGCCAGCGCACGAAGCAGCTCGGTGGCGAGCGCCGCCGACGTGCCGGACACCTCCTGCCTGCCTGGCTGCTCCCTCCGACGCCCTGGATGGCCCTGGACGTCGCCACGCAGACCCCCTCGACCCCCTCGACCGCTCCCCTCTCTCCCTGCCTCGTCTCCCTCGCTCCACGCCTCGTGGCCGAGCGCCACCGTCGCTGTTCGCCGTAGCCACCGTGCCTCTCGCGCCCAACTGTTTTGCCCAGAAGCTCCGCCTCGTCCTCCTCGTTCTCCGCACCGAGCTACACGACGCCAGAAGCCCTGCTTCACCCTCACTGTCGCCGTCTTCAACCTACGGCCGTGGAGATCGCCGGCGACCGTGCACCCGCCTCGGCGCTTCCCCGAGCCCGCTAAGCATCTCATCCGCCTCCGTGTGAGCTCCTGAGTCAAACCCCTCTCCTCCCCGCTCCGTTTGCTCGCCGTAGATGCCGCCCCCTTGCTCGCCGTAGCACGCCGCCGCACAAGCCCGCCATCGACGAGGCTCCGGTGCCCAATTGGCTCCGCGCACATGCCCGTCGTTATCGTGAGCGCTCGTAGCACCCGTAGGAACCAACCGTTGGACCTCCGGTGCCCTGTGCCGTAGTTTTCATCGGCACCCGAGCTCCGGCCGCCGCCGTTGAGGTCACTGCCATCGTTTCCGGCCACCCCAGCTGCTCCGACCTGTCCCGCCGGATGTGCGACTCCTCCAACTCTCTATAGGTGCCCTCCGCCGCTAATTTGGTCATTGGAACGCTGTTTCCGAGCCGCGCCGCCGTCCTAGCTCTCGCCGGCGGCGAGACGCCGGTGTGGTTGACCTGTTTTGACCAAGCCTGGACCCCTCCTGTGTCACTGACATGTGGGGCCGACCGTTGACTAATTTTAGTTTAGGTTTTTAATTAAGTACTAATTGCTGTCATTAGTTTAGTGGGCCACTGACATGTGGGGCCCAGCCCCTGTTTACTTTTAGTTTAGTGTTAAGCTCTTTTTAGTTAGTACCGAGAGACCGACTAGTGGGACCCACTGGTCAGGTTTGACCTGGATGCCCTATTGACTGGCTGACGTCAGCATGATTTCATGCTGACGTAGTAAAGGATTTTCTGTGATTATTTGATTTAAAAACAATTCAGGAAATTCCAGAAAATGCTTTAAACTTCAAAAAATCATATAAATTCAATAGTAGCTCAGATGGAAAAGATTTATATATGAAAATTGATCAGAAAAATCCAATCTTTCCAATGGCACTGGTTTCATGCATGTTTGATCAAGTTAACCTTGCTGTATACATTAAAACATGATAATGCACTTAAATAAATAATAGTTTGAGTTTCAATTTGAATCTTTGATTCAAATGGGCTCAAACCCTTCTGTTTATAGACGCATTAGCCCAAGACACATGCATCTTGCCATATCATGAGCATGCATCATATTGTTGCATTTGTTTGTTTATTGATTGTATCGCCGATATTCTTCGTGTTAGGTCCTGCTCCCGAGGATACTTCTGCGTATCCAACTGAAGAGCAGTACCCGACAACCACTCTGTTAGGCAAGCAATCATTGATCATTCCAATACAAACCCATCTTCTCGCTCCTGCTCTCTTTTACTGCATTAAGGCAACAACGTGTGAACTGCTACTTGTTGTGGTAGTTGAACCCTATTCCCTTGCATGACCTGTCATTGCCACAGTAAATAGTTGAAACCCACTAGCATGTGTAGGGGTTGATTGAGCCATGTGATGTGTGATCCACAATGCTATTTGTTTATGTTGCCTGCTATGCTAGGAGTTGTGTCAGGTCTGGTTCATCTGGGTGATGGATCAGAGTGAAACGATCATACCGGTAAAGAGAGGGAAGTGTGGAACATGTTTGGTAAAGGTATCGATGAAAGGCCATGTAGGAGTACATGGTGGGTTGTTTCATTGGAACCGACCATAGGACCTGAGATCTGTATGTGTGGTTGAAGTTACAGCTACTACCACACATTGGGCCCTGAAATATGACCCCGCTCGACTTATTGACTGCCCATGTTCTCTGTCCAGGAGTTGCAACTAGTTTCTGGTGTTTGTAGTTTACTGGTGGTCGTGCACATTGCTGACCCTCGGGGTGGGCTGTGATGCGACAGGTACGTGGCACGGTGTACCGGTTGCCCATTTGGTGACTCGGGAACCCTGTACACATCGTTTGGGGCCGTGAGCGACACCCCGGCCGGATCTCCCCACGGATGGAACCCAAATAGGCGATAAACCAGGACGAGAGACTTGAGTGGTTGGTTAGGTCGTGGTCTACACCCACGTCGGCTTTCGCTTGAAGTCTGCCGAGCACGTGTCGTGTGCAGACGCTAAGTGGTGAAAACATGTGTGAGGAAGTACACCCCTGCAGGGTTATCAATCTATTCGAATAGCCATTGTTCGTGGTACTGTCACATCCCTAGCTAGCCCTTGCATTAGGACCTGACTAGAGTGTGCATCATGTTTACTTTCAAAGAAACTTGAAATGGGATTAACAGAAACCCCAGCACCCCCTCCCCTAACAACTAGGGTTTGCTAAAATATTTTCCAATGTACCCAAAATGCCCTTCAAAATGTTCATCATTTCTGCCTTGGTCTTAAACCTCTGCCAAAAATGGTGCACAATTTTCTAGGACAATCTAGGGCTTTGGATTAATTCATATGGTAATTGAATTTGGGCATTTAAATACTAGTAAATATTTTAAATGCTCAAATAATCATAAACTATAATGTTTCCTACTGTTAATATTATATACAGCAGGTATGACAAGTGTTATGATTTATAAAAATGTTTAGGCATTTTTATTAAATGAACAAAGTTGCAAAAGAAATGAAACAGAAAAGAAAATAGAAAAGGGAGAGAGAGAGAACGCTTACCTGGCGCCCACCCGGCCCACCTGCCGGCCCAGCCCAGCTGCCGCTCCAGCGAGCTGCTTGGCTCGGCCAGGCAGGCAGGCAGGTGCTCGACGGCGACCGCGCCGCGCGCCACGCAGCTGCCCGCCGCCCTGCTTCGCCCCCTCGCCGTCCTGGAGGAGTGGATCGAGCGTCCACGTCTCCCCCGACCCCTCAGACACCTCCGTTTCTCCCCGGCTCCTCTCCTCTGCTCTCCCCGCGCCATGGCCGACGCCGCCGGGATCGCACCGTAGTAGTAACCACGTCCACCGTCGTCCCCGAGCTCCGCCGTGTTGTCCCTCGTCTCCGCCGTCCTCGACTGCTTCGACAGGCCGAGCCCCGAGCGCTCGCCCGCCCCGGAGACGCCCCCGAGCTCTTCTTCCCCAACTCCGGCCGCGGAGATCCCCCTCGCCGTGCTGCTCGGCTCCGACCACCTCCGAGCTCGCTTCGGTGCTCGCTGCAACCGCTGTGAGCCTAGCTACCTCCTCCCCCTCTCCGTTGGCCCCCTCTTGCCCTGTAACCCACTGCACGTAGCTCCACCGCACGCACCGCCGCCATGCTCGTCGCCGGTGATGCTCCGGTGACCATTTGGTCACGGGCACCCGTCCATCGCACTCACCGCAGCACGTAGTTGCGAACGGTGCTACGCACGCATCGCCTAGGCACCTGCAGCCGCATCCCCACACACGCCCGACGCCGGTCGCCGCCGTCGAGCTTGTTGCCGTCGACTCCGGCCACCCCAGGTCCGGCGACCACCTCCATCCGATGCGGAAGAGCAAGGGCTCTCCAACGCACCCAACCACAGCTCGAACCGTGCACCACAGACGTTTTCCGAGGCACACCGCCGCGTTTGGCCTCGCCGGCGGCTAAACGCCGGCGAGTTTGACCTGTTTTGACCACGGGTTTGACCCCCTGGGTCAATGACATGTGGGCCCTGCCCGCAAGTCAAACTCAATTTAGGTGTTAATTTAATATTAATTAGTTAATTAGTTTAGACACTGACATGTGGGCCCTGGCCCCACTGACAGCTAATTAGTTTTAGTTAACTCTAATTAACTCAGTTAATTAGCTGTGACACTGACATGTGGGACCCACTGGTCAGGTTTGACCTGGACTGGCCCTGTTGACTGGCTGACGTCAGCATGATGTCATGCTGACGCAGTAAAGGTTTTTCTGGGATTTTTAGATTTAAATTAATTCAGGAAATTCCAGAAAATACCCAAAACTTCTAAAAATCATATAAAATCAACCATAGCTCAGATGGAAAAGATTTATATATGAAAAATGATCAGAAAAATCCAATCTATCTAATGGCACTGGTTTCATGCATGTTTGAACAAGTTAACTTGCTGTATATATCAAAAACATGATAATGCACTTATTTAAATAATAGTTTGAATTTCAATTTGAATCCTTGATTCAAATAGGTTCAAACCCCTCTGGTCTTAGTTGCATTAGCCAACACACATGCATCTTGCCATGTCATAATCATGCTTCATATTGTTGCATTTGTTTGTTAATGATTGTATCGTCGGTATTTCCTGTGTTAGGTCCTGCTCCCGAGGATACTGCTGCGTATCCAGTTGAAGAGCAGTACCCGACAACTACCTTGTGAGGCAAGCAATCATTGATCATTCCGATACAACCCAATCTTCTCGCTCCTGCTCTCTTTTACTGCATTAAGGCAACAACGTGTGAACTGCTACTTGCTGCGGTAGTTGAACCCTATTCCCTTGCATGACGTGTCATTGCCACAGTAAATAGTTGAAACCCACTAGCATGTGTAGGAGTTGATTGAGCCATGTGATGTGTGATCCACCATGCTATTTGTTTATGTTGCCTGCTATGCTTAGAGTTGTGTCTGGTCTGATTCATCTGGGTGATGAATCAGAGTGAAACAATCTTTCGATAAAGAGAAGGAAGTGTGGAATACGCTTGGTAAAGGTATCGATGAAAGGCCATGTAGGAGTACATGGTGGGTTGTTTCATTGGAACCGTACATAGGACCCGAGATCTGTATGTGTGGTTCAAGTTGCAGTTACTACCATGCATTGGGCCCGAAACCAATGGACCCTCTCGACTTATTAGCTATCCTTGATCTCTGTCCAGGAGTTGCAACTAGTTTCTGGTGTTTATAGCTTACTGGAGGTCGTGCACAACGCTGACCCTCGGGGTGGGTTGTGATGCGACAGGTACGTGGCACGGTGTACCGGTTGCCCGTTTGGTGACTCGGGAACCCTGTACACATCGTTTGGGGCCGTGAGCGACACCCCGGCCGGATCTCCCCACGGATGGAACCCAAATAGGCGATAAACCTGGACGAGAGACTTGTGTAGTTAGTCAGGTCGTGGCCGACACCCCCGCTGGGCTTCCGCTTGAAGGTTGCCGAGTACATGCCGAGTAAACGGCGATAAGCGGTGGAAGCGTGTGTGAAGAAGTACACCCCTGCAGGGTTATCAAACTATTCAAATAGCCGTTGTTCGCGGTACGAACTACTTGGTTACTCTTACAGTTCATAGACAAGTTGATGGATACTACTAAAAGCCTCAAGATAAGCGTGAGTGCCATGGATGGCCCTTCCGTAGGATGACGGAAGAGGATCCTCGGTAGTGTATTGATGTGGTGACTAGAGGACTCGTGTTCGTAATAACATCTTGCAATCTGTCGGAAGTTGTAGTATAGGTTAGCCAAGGTCAAAGCTGGCATTCTGCTATAAACTCCACTACCCCCTTTGATAATGTTGCATGTATGATAGGTTCTGTGGTAAGACTTGCTGAGTACCTTTGTACTCATGTTTTCTTAATAACTGTTGCAGAGGAGAACCCTGCCCCTGCTGATGGGTTCTACATAGACGTTGACGTCGACGAGTAGCTTGACACCCAGACGGTGATCTGGAGCTTGTGAAGGGCCTTGTAGATAGTCAGGCTACACCAAGCCTGTTTTATTTTCTAAGTTGTCTGTACTCAGACATGTAGCTTCCGCTTATGCTTGTATGACTGTATGACTTGAGTGTTGGGTCATGTGACCCCTACCTGTATGACTATGTTATGTATGGCTCTTGGAGCCTTTTAAATAAAGTACTTTGAGTCATAGAGTTCTGTTGTGATGCAATGTTGTATTTGCACATATTGAGCATATTGCGTGTATGATTGAAATGCTTGGTATGTGTGGGATCCGACACCTAGTTGTTTTCCTTTGGTAGCCTATCTTACAGGGAAATGCCTCCTAGTGATTCCAATGAGCCTTGGTAGCTTGCTACTGCTCGGAACACGTAGGCTGGCCGGCATGTGTCCTTCATCGTTCCTATGTCTGTCCCTTAGGGGAAATGTCACGCGTTGTTCCTTAAGTCCATGTAGCTTGCTACGACTTGGGTTCATACGTTGATGACCGACACGTTCGTTGCTGGGTCATGGATGCCTGTCTCTGTAATTTAGTGCCACTTTTGGATTATAACTAGCCATGTCGGCCCGGGTTCTCTGTCATATGGATGCTAGCGACACTGTCATATACGTGTGCCAAGATGCGCAAACGGTCCCGGGCCAGGTAAGGTGGCACCCGTGGGGTTACCGTGCGTGAGGCCGCAAAGTGATATGACGTGTTACAGCTAGATCGGTGTGACTTAGGATCGGGGTCCTGACAGGTACGGACTACTTGGTTACTCTTATAGTTCATAGACAAGTTGATGGATACTACTAAAAGCCTCAAGACAAGTGTGAGTGCCGTGAATGGCCCTTCCGTAGGATGACGGAAGAGGATCCACGGTGGTGTATTGTTATGGTGAGTAGAGGACTCGTGTACGTAGTATTAACTTGCAATCTGTCGAGAGTTGTAGTATAGGTTAGCCAAGAGTCAAAGCTGGCTTTCTGCTATGAACTCCACTACCCTTGTTGATAATGTTGCATGTATGATAGGTTCTGTTGTAAGACTTGCTGAGTACCTTTGTACTCATGTTTGCTTAATAACTGTTGCAGAGGAGAACCCTGCCCCTTCTGATGGGTTCTACATAGACGTTGACGTCGACGAGTAGCTTGCTACCCAGACGGAGATCCTGAGCTTGTGAAGGGCCTTGTAGATAGTCAGGCTACACCAAGCCTTTTTTATTTTCCAAGTTGTCTGTACCCAGACATGTTAGCTTCCGCTTGTGCTTGTATGATTGTATGACTTGAGTGTTGGGTCATGTGACCCCTACCTGTATGGATATGTTATGTATGGCTCTTGGAGCCTCTTAAATAAAGTACTTTGAGTCATAGAGTTCTGTTGTGATGCAATGTTGTATTTGCACATATTGAGCATATTGTGTGTATGATTGAAATGCTTGGTATGTGTGGGATCCGACACCTAGTTGTTTTCCTTTGGTAGCCTATCTTACAGGGAAATGCCTCCTAGTGCTTCCAATGAGCCTTGGTAGCTTGCTACTGCTCGGAACACGTAGGCTGGCCGGCATGTGTCCTTCTTCGTTCCCGTGTCTGTCCCTTAGGGGAAATGTCACACGTTGTTCCTTTAAGTCCATGTAGCTTGCTACGACTTGGGTTCCTACGTTGATGACCGACACGTTCGTTGCTAGGTCATGGATGCATGTCTCTGTAATTTAGTGCCACTTTTGGTTTATAACTAGCCATGGCGGCCCGGGTTCTCTGTCATATGGATGCTAGCGACACTGTCATATACGTGTGCCAAAATGCGCAAACGGTCCCGGGCCAGGTAAGGTGGCACCCGTGGGGATACCGTGCGCGAGGCCGCAAAGTGATATGATGTGTTACAAGCTAGATCGGTGTGACTTAGGATCGGGGTCCTGACAGCATTGGCATCAGAGCCGAACTGCCTGTAGGTTTCTCAAGCCAAACTGGTCGATGTTGAGTCTAGAAAAATTCTTAGTTATATGTAGGGGAATTGATTGTGGAAGGGAACGTAAGGCTCTTTTTTTTACTTCTTTACCTTATGACCTTCTGATCTGAGTCAGTCTATTCTTAAAAAGATAAGCATGATAACTAAACAAAAGCACTTTAATAAGATAAGCATGATAACTAAAGAGAGTTCCAGCGACCAACTAAACAAAAGCTCTTTAAAAAGATAAGCATGAAAACTAAGAGCTGAACATGATAGTAGCTATTGAAAGACTAAGAACACACACAGCAAAGATAGACATGAAAATTCTATGTTATGTTCTAGGTTGAAGTGGAGCGTGTTTCTCTCCCACACAAAGAAAGCTGAGTTCCAACTTGTTATGAACAGCAAGCAAAGCTAAAGAAAACTAAAAAGGAAACTAAAAGCAAGACGCTCCAAGCATAGCACATAACACATGAAGTGATAAAAATATAGTGGAACGAAAGACGAACTGATAATTGTTGATGGAGAAGGGGATGCACGGGGCATCCCCAAGCTTAGACGCTTGAGTCTTCTTGAATATTTCTTGGGGGTGCATGGGGGCATCCCCAAGCTTGAGCGTTTGACACTCCTGAATCTTTTTATCATCTTCCCTCGCACACTTGAAAACTCCCTTCATACATAACTCATCATAATCTGATTAGCGAGGTTAGTACCCATAATAAAATAATTGTTCCTTGCTGGAAATAAGGATATTCTTGACGGTCTACTGTTTCTCAAGATTGCCAAAAGGTTTTTGCAAAGAAAAATTAAGCTCAAGGTTTGCAAAATGAAAGAAAGGCAAAACAGGACAGAATCTGTGAAAAACAGACCAGCAGGTAGTAAATGATTCTTTCGGGGCACTTCTGCAACTCAAATAAAAAAACTCAGAACATACGCCCGAAAGACAATTGTATAGAGCACGCTTTCGAAAAAATTCAGACCAAAAAGATGATCTGGTGATTTTATACGAATTTTTCTATCCAAGGACAGAATCTGTTTCCTGGACAGCACGTCACAACTTTTGAACTTTCTTGCAATCAGAGGCTAAACTTGGCACAAAGCTGAAAATTAAAGATACAATGATGTAACAACATCAAGACACAACAAAAGCAAAATAAAATTTTATTCATTGTGGGCTGCCTCCCAAAAGCGCTTTTTTTATGCCTTTAAGCTAGGCATAATGCAAAGAGATCAAGTCTTATCAAGAGTAAAAGAATAGCTAGCCCGTATAACGGACTCAAAAGGTAACTTAATCTTCTTTCTAGGGAAGTGTTCCATCCCTTTCTTTAGAGGAAATTGGAATTTTATATTCCCCTCTTTAATGTCAATGATGGCACCAACAGTGCGAAGAAAAGGACGTCCCAAAATAATTGGACAAGAAGGTTCACATTCAATATCCATAATAGTAAAATCAACGGGAACGTAGTTGTCATTGACAATGATAAGAACATCATCGATCCTCCCCAAAGGTTTCTTTATGGAAGAATCAACAAGACGAACACCAAAAGAACAAGAATCAAAAGGTTTCAATTTAAGCAGATCATATATTCTTTTGGGCATAACGGAGGTACTAGCTCCAACATCAGATAAAGCATAGCAAGAGAAGTTATTCAACTTAATTTTAATCATAGGATCCCAACCATCTTCTAGATTTCTAGGTATGGAGGCTTCTACCCTAAGTTTCTCCTCCCTAGTTTTGATGACATCATTAGTGATATGCTCAGTGAAGGCAAGGTTAAGCGTGCTACTGCGGGGATCTCTAGACATCTTGTGAAGGAAATCAATAACTTCAGTTAGGGTGCAATTATCAAAATCAAGGTCACTACTATTAGGTAAGGTGGTAGTGGTGTCCTTTAGGCTCACTTGTTTGGTAGTTTCTATAGTCATAGCATCACCATTAATAGGTCCAATGGGACCAGGAGTAAATTGGGTGCTAAGAGTTTGGATATCCTCAACAACTTGGATAGTAGCAACAGTGTGGTGGGTAGGAAGGTTCTTACTTCTATCTTCTTCCTCCTTTTCTCTAGCCCATCTCTCTTTAAGTTTAGCCAACATCCTAATGTTTTCATTAATTTGCACTTGAATAGCATTCATAGGAGTGACCTTCCTCTCCTCGAGAGGAGAAGTTCTAAGTTTAAGCAATTCTACCTCATGGGCTAAATTGTCTACCTTCGAAGAAAGATTATCTAGTCTGTTTAGTTTTTCTTCTACACTCTTATTAAAGGCTTTTTGGGTAGTGATGAAATCTTTAAGCATACTTTCTAGTTCAAAAGTGGAGTTCTTGGTGCTAGGATAAGCATTGTTGTTCCCATAGGAATTAGAGGGGAACGGTCTAGGATTGCTACCAAAATTACTCCTATAAGCATTGTTATTAAAATTGTTTCTAGAGATAAAGTTCACATCTACTTGTTCTTGAGCAATCAAAGAATTTAAAGGAACATCACGAGGATCAACAGAAGATTGCTTGGAAAGTAGAGACATGATCAAGTCAACTTTTTCATTTAGGGAGGAAATCTCCTCGACAGAGTTTACCTTCCTACCTGTTGGAGCGCGTTCGGTGTGCCATTGGGAATAATTGGTCATCATCTCATCGAGAAGCTTTGTGGCAGCACCAAGTGTAGTTGACATAAAGGTTCCTCCCGCGACTGAATCTAACAAGTTCCGCGAGGTAAAGTTCAAGCCTGCATAAAAAGTTTGGATAACCATCCAAATAGTCAAACCATGAGTAGGGCAGTTCTTGACAAGAGACTTCATGCGTTCCCAAGCTTGGGCAACGTGTTCATTATCCAATTGTTTAAAATTCATTATGTTACTTCTTAGTTGGATAATTTTAGCAGGTGGATAGTATTTTCCAATAAAAGCATCCTTGCACTTGTCCCAAGAATCTATGCTATTTCTAGGCAAAGATTGAAACCAAATTTTAGCTCCTCCTCTCAAGGAGAAAGGAAAAAGCTTAAGCTTAACAATATTACCATTTATTTCTTGGTACTTTTGCATATCACAGAGTTCAACAAAATTGTTCAAGTGTAAAGCAGCATCATCTCCAGCACCGGAGAATTGATCTTTCATAACTAGGTTCAGTAAAGCAGGTTTAATTTCATAAGAAGGTGCTGAAGTGGCAGGTGTAGTGATAGGCGTGCAAATAAAGTCATCGTTGTTATGACTAGTGAATTCACACAACTTGGTGTTCTCGGTGGAACCCATAGCAGCAAGCAAGCAAGATAACTATTTTTGTGATTTTCGATAAAAGATACTAAAGAAAAACTGAAAGGTAAACTAACAAGACTAAAAAGCAAAGGTAAAAGATAGCGTGCAACTCCCCTATCTTGAAGAGTGGAGTACCCGGCGACGGCGCCAGAAAACTTTGCTTGATGGCTTCTCGCCCCTCGTTGGTTACCCCAAGTGGAAGGTTTGAGATGCAGTGTAGCGGTAGTTTTCCCTTGGCAAAGATACCAAGGATCGAATTCCCCTGAGACTGCAAGGTTCAACAAGAAGGTGTCAACTGCTAATGGCGCCAGATACTTAGCAATTAACTGGACCTGCACATAGATACAAATAACTTTGCTCCCAACGAGTACAGAGAGGTTGTCAATCCCTCCGGCCTTGTCGTTTACAAAGGATCAAACGCAAGAGATAATAGTGATAGGTATAATTGCAACTAGTAAGTAAAAGCAGAAAATAAATAGCGGATGTGATCAATGATGGTAATATGGACCGGGGTCCCATGATGTTCACTAGTGATGTCTCTCTCCCAAAAGACGATAAAACAGCTATGTGAGGTAAACGAATTACAGCTGGGCAATTGACAGAATTATGTGCGCAAACCAATGCTAACTATGCTGCAAGAAAGGTTGAGGCTCAAAAGCATGGGCGGTACGCCAAGGTAAGTAGACCGAAATCCATCTGCATCTACTACTAATCATCCACCTTGAGATATCTATCCAGAACATCTCGCTGGTATTAAGTTGCGAGTCCCACCCATAGTGTAAACTCAAAGAAACAGACAACTGCATTAAAAGAACTTTGCGTAAAGTAAACAATCCTTGCGCCCGCCAGTACAAGCACCGTTGTTTTCCCCCTTGTGGGAACAGCACATCCCCTAGACTCATGTTTCTGTCACTCAAACTAGTCATCGAGGGGCATGAACCCACAATCAAGCATAACGTTCCCTCTTGGAGTTACTACCTACTACTTGGCCAAAGCAATAAACAGCAACGGAGAACATGCAAGAATTACTCAAGAACATAAATATAAAAGAGGTAAATCAAATATATTACTCACACACAATCTGAACATAATCTCACAATCCATCGGATCCTAGCAAACTCATCATAGCAACAACATAAGGATTACATATGTGCCTCGATCATGTAGGGCAGCTCACGAGGTCTAATTAGTGAAGAACAAAGAGGGGAGGAGAACATCACATAGCTACTGGTCATGGACCCATGGTCCAAGGGAGACTACTCACAACTCATCCGGGAGGCGTCCATGGTGGTGGAGAGGCTCCCGGTGGTGATTCTCTCCTCCGGTAGGGTGCCGGGAAGAGTTCTCCTGGTGCTCACGATCTTGGAAGCGCGGCGGCGGCGGAACAGAGATGAGATCGCGAAAAAGGGTTCCGTCCTCGAGGGTTTCGGGACGCAGTGTAAATATATGCCAAAGGGGGGCATCAGCGAAGACCTGGGGGGCCCAGGCGCCCCCCCGCCGGCGCGACCAGGAGGGGGGCCGCGCCACCAGGGCGCCTGGAGCCCTGGTGGCCCCACTCCGGCCCTACTTTGGCCGCAAGGAAGCTTCCGGAATGCTGATTTTTTATATAATTTTTCCGGGATTTTTCTGGCAGTTTACGTAATGGGAAAACCTGAAATACAAAAACAGCAGAAAACAGAAAGTAGCACTGGGGTGCACTGAGTTAATAGGTTAGTCCAAATATGATCAAAAGTTTATGGAAGTGTATAAATATCATAGCAATATCACACAAAAGAGGCATGGAGCAAGCAGAAATTATAGATACGTTTTGGACGTATCAACATCCCCAAGCTTAATTCCTGCTCGTCCTCGAGTAGGTAAATGATAACAAGCATAATTTGTGTGGTGACATGCTATTAACCATATAAGAACTTTTCATAGTCACATGACAAGTGCTTACTGAGACAATGAATCTATAGTAATTAAGTTGCCTCATGAGAAAATCACAAAGAACTGAAAGTTTTACAATATGATACTGAAACACTCAATAGATTTGTAATGAGCATGGTGTGCAAATATGACAAAGTGATATCTCGCTTGCCCCCTTTAGTGAAGCAAAACATAAATGCAGGGGCACCTCCAAGGTTTAAGTGATGACTAGATACAATGATTTCAGAATAAACGATATCACAATCATGCAAAAGACGATGCTACTTTGGGACAATTCACATTACACTCAGAATGACAATCATGCTCACAGTAGTTGGTGCTTTAAAGAAGGTGGAGACTCTCGAACTGTGGCTTTTGATGGCAAGGTTGAAAACCCGTGGTTGGAAACAAAAACTAAACATGTACCAGAGCTCTTGGTTTTAAAAACAGAGGTAATAATTATTTTTTTAGATTATGCATATTTCGTCAACGAATGCTAGCAGATAACTCAATCACTTCTTGAGCTGGACAAGTTTCGAGGAATGGCTCCCGAATGAGTACGATCACATCCTCTTAATCTCCTTTGTTTATCATTGCCAAAGTTTTCTGATTTCTCATGAACAAAGCGTGAAGGAGGGTTTGTTTGTTGTATAATTTTTTAATGAGCCGGGCGCACTCTATGCCAGTTCCTTCTCGTATTATGGGTTTGCACATTAGACATGCAATCCCGGTGTGAAGCTTGTCCAACTTAAAAAGATCATGAATTAACTACTACTTCCTCACGAACTAAAACAGAGGCACAAATGAGAAATGCTTTTTTGAATAATTTCGAGATGGTACATGAAAGTCTTCGTTAGGAATGGCAGGTAAATACCATGTATAGGAAGGTATGGTGGACTCATATGGCATAACTGGTTTAAAAGATTTTGGATGCACAAGCAGTCAGTCCGCTTAGTACAGGCAAAGGTTAGCAAAAGACTGGGAGCGACCAACTAAAAGAGAAATTACGGTCATAATCATGCAGAGCGACAAAGCAACATTGAATCAGGCATGGAAGTTATATCGCTACTCAGAAATTAAAGATCATCAAGGCTTGATAGACTTTCTTTACAGTCTTAAATATGCGTGAGCATACGCCAAGTCAATCAAAATAAATTCTTGAAGGAAGATATCACTAAACCATACCACATGATAGGCAAACAAATCATGTTGGTACTCCAATAACACATTGAGAACCCCCCAGCTATTTGAGACTAACCATAAGAAAACATGAACTACTAAGCACCATTATGCACATAGCATTTTATCATAGACATATCAACCAATGCAACAGAAGCCAACTCTCTTAATAAGATAAGCATGATAACTAAAGAGAGTTCCAGCGACCAACTAAACAAAAGCTCTTTAAAAAGATAAGCATGAAAACTAAGAGCTGAACATGATAGTAGCTATTGAAAGACCAAGAACACACACAACAAAGATAGACATGAAAATTCTATGTTATGTTCTAGGTTGAAGTGGAGCGTGTTTCTCTCCCACACAAAGAAAGCTGAGTTCCAACTTGTTATGAACAGCAAGCAAAGCTAAAGAAAACTAAAAAGGAAACTAAAAGCAAGACGCTCCAAGCATAGCACATAACACATGAAGTGATAAAAATATAGTGGAACGACAGATGAACTGATAATTGTTGATGGAGAAGGGGATGCACGGGGGCATCCCCAAGCTTAGACGCTTGAGTCTTCTTGAATATTTCTTGGGGGTGCATGGGGGCATCCCCAAGCTTGAGCGTTTGACACTCCTGAATCTTTTTATCATCTTCCCTCACACACTTGAAAACTCCCTTCATACATAACTCATCATAATCTGATTAGCGAGGTTAGTACCCATAATAAAATAATTGTGCATTGCTGGAAATAAGGATATTCTTGAAGGTCTACTGTTTCTCAAGATTGCCTAAAGGTTTTTGCAAAGAAAAAGCAAGCTCAAGGTTTGCAAAATGAAGGAAAGGCAAAACAGGACATAATCTGTGAAAAACAGACCAGCAAGTAGTAAATGATTTTTCCGGGGCACTTCTGCAACTCAAATCAAAAAACTCAGAACAGACGCCCGAAAGACAATTGTATAGAGCACGCTGTCGAAAAATTCAAACTAAAAAGATGATCTGGTCATTTTATACGAATTTTTCTATCCAAGGACAGAATCTGTTTCCTGGACAGCACGTCACAACTTTTGAACTTTCTTGCAATCAGAGGCTAAACTTGGCACAAAGCTGAAAAGTAAAGATACAATGATGATGTTACTGTAGTAACAACATCAAGACACAACAAAAGCAAAATAAAATTTTATTCATTGTGGGTTGCCTCCCAAAAGCGCTTTCTTTTATGCCTTTAAGCTAGGCATAATGCAAAGAGATCAAGTCTTATCAAGAGTAAAAGAATAGCTAGCCCGTATAACGGACTCAAAAGGTAACTTAATCTTCTTTCTAGGGAAGTGTTCCATCCCTTTCTTGAGAGGAAATTGGAATTTTATATTCCCCTCTTTCATGTCAATTATGGCACCAACGGTGCGAAGAAAAGGACGTCCCAAAATAATTGGACAAGAAGGTTCACATTCAATATCCATAATAGTAAAATCAACGGGAACGTAGTTGTCATTGACAATGATAAGAACATCGTCGATCCTCCCCAAAGGTTTCTTTATGGAAGAATCAACAAGACGAACACCAAAAGAACAAGAATCAAAAGGTTTCAATTTAAGCATATCATATATTCTTTTGGGCATAACGGAGGTACTAGCTCCAACATCACATAAAGCATAGCAAGAGAAGTTATTCAACTTAATTTTAATCATAGGATCCCAAACATCTTCTAGCTTTCTAGGTATGGAGGCTTCTACCCTAAGTTTCTCCTCCCTAGTTTTGATGAGAGCATTAGTGATATGCTCGGTGAAGGCAAGGTTAAGCGTGCTAGTGCGGGGATCTCTAGACATCTTGTGAAGGAAATCAATAACTTCGGTAAGGGTGCAATTATCAAAATCAAAGTCACTACTATCAAGTAAGGTGGTAGTGGTGTCCTTTAGGCTCACTTGTTTGGTAGTTTCTATAGTCATAGCATCACCATTAATAGGTCCAATGGGACCAGGAGTGCATTGAGTGCTAAGAGTTTGGATATCCTCAACAACTTGGATAGTAGCAACAGTGTGGTGGGTAGGAAGGTTCTTAATTCTATCTTCTTCCTCCTTTTCTCTAGCCCATCTCTCTTTAAGTTTAGCCAACATCCTAATGTTTTCATTAATTTGCACTTGAATAGCATTCATAGGAGTGACCTTCCTCTCCTCGAGAGGAGAAGTTCTAATTTTAAGCAATTCTACCTCATGGGCTAAATTGTCTACCTTCGAAGAGAGATTATCTAGTTTATTTAGTTTTTCTTCTACACTCTTATTAAAGGCTTTTTGGGTAGTGATGAAATCTTTAAGCATACTCTCTAGTTCAGAAGTGGAGTTCTTGGTGCTAGGATAAGCATCGTTGTTCCCATAGGAATTAGAGGGGGACGGTCTAGGATTGCTACCAAAATTACTCCTATAAGCATTGTTATTAAAATTGTTTCTAGAGATAAAGTTCACATCTACTTGTTCTTGAGCAATCAAAGAATTTAAAGGAACATCACGAGGATCAACAGAAGATTGCTTGGAAAGTAGAGACATGATCAAGTCAACTTTTTCATTTAGGGAGGAAATCTCCTCGACAGAGTTTACCTTCCTACCTGTTGGAGCGCGTTCGGTGTGCCATTGGGAATAATTGGTCATCATCTCATCGAGAAGCTTTGGGGCAGCACCAAGTGTAGTTGACATAAAGGTTCCTCCTGCGGCTGAATCTAACAAGTTCCACGAGGTAAAGTTCAAGCCTGCATAAAAAGTTTGGATAACCATCCAAGTAGTCAAACCATGAGTAGGGCAGTTCTTGACAAGAGACTTCATGCGTTCCCAAGCTTGGGCAACGTGTTCATTATCCAATTGTTTAAAATTCATTATGTTACTTGTTAGTTGGATAATTTTAGCAGGTGGATAGTATTTTCCAATAAAAGCATCCTTGCACTTGTCCCAAGAATCTATGCTATTTCTAGGCAAAGATTGAAACCAAATTTTAGCTCCTCCTCTCAAGGAGAAAGGAAAAAGCTTAAGCTTAACAATATTACCATTTATTTCTTGGTACTTTTGCATATCACAGAGTTCAACAAAATTGTTCAAGTGTAAAGCAGCATCATCTCCAGCACCGGAGAATTGATCTTTCATAACTAGGTTCAGTAAAGCAGGTTTAATTTCATAAGAAGGTGCTGAAGTGGCAGGTGTAGTGATAGGCGTGCAGATAAAGTCATCGTTGTTATGACTAGTGAAGTCACACAACTTGATGTTCTCGGTGGAACCCATAGCAGCAAGCAAGCAAGATAACTATTTTTATGATTTTCGATAAAAGATACTAAGGCAAAACTGAAAGGTAAACTAACAAGACTAAAAAGCAAAGGTAAAAGATAGCGTGCAACTCCCCTATCTTGAAGAGTGGAGTACCCGGCGACGGCGCCAAAAAACTTTGCTTGATGGCTTCTCGCCCCTCGTTGGTTACCCCAAGTGGAAGGTTTGAGATGCAGTGTAGCGGTAGTTTTCCCTTGGCAAAGATACCGAGGATCAAATTCCCCTGAGACTCCAAGGTTCAACAAGAAGGTGTCAACTACTAATGGCGCCAGATACTTAGCAATTAACTGGACCTGCACACAGATACAAATAACTTTGCTCCCAACGAGTACAGAGATGTTGTCAATCCCTCCGGCCTTGTCGTTTACAAAGGATCAAATGCAAGAGATAATAGTGATAGGTATAATTGCAACTAGTAAGTAAAAGAAGAAAGTAAATAGCGGATGTGATCAATGATGGTAATATGGACCGGGGTCCCATGATGTTCACTAGTGATGTCTCTCTCCCAAAAGACGATAAAACAGCTATGTGAGGTAAACGAATTACAGCTGGGCAATTGACAGAATTATGTGCGCAAACCAATGCTAACTATGCTGCAAGAAAGGTTGAGGCTCAAAAGCATGGGCGGTACGCCAAGGTTAGTAGACTGAAATCCATCTGCATCTACTACTAATCATCCACCTTGAGATATCTATCCAGAACATCTTGCTGGTATTAAGTTGCGAGTCCTACCCATAGTGTAAACTCAAAGCAACAGACAACTGCATTAAAAGAACTTTGCGTAAAGTAAACAATCCTTGCACCCGCGAGTACAAGCACCGTTGTTTTCCCCCTTGTGGCAATAGCACATCCCCTAGACTCATGTTTCTGTCACTCAAACTAGTCATCGAGGGGCATGAACCCACAATCAAGCATAACGTTCCCTCTTGGAGTTACTACCTACTACTTGGCCAAAGCAATAAACAGCAACGGAGAACATGCAAGAATTACTCAAGAACATAAATATAAAAGAGGTAAATCAAATATGTTACTCACACACAATCTGAACATAATCTCACAATCCATCGGATCCCAGCAAACTCATCATAGCAACAGCATAAGGATTACATATGTGCCTCGATCATGTAGGGTAGCTCACGAGGTCTAATTAGTGAAGAACAAAGAGGGGAGGAGAACATCACATAGCTACTGGTCATGGACCCATGGTCCAAGGGAGACTACTCACAACTCATCCGGGAGGCGTCCATGGTGGTGGAGAGGCTCCCGGTGGTGATCCTCCCCTCCGGCAGGGTGCCGGGAAGAGTTCTCCTGGTGCTCCCGATCTTGGAAGCGCGGCGGCGGCGGAACATAGATGAGATTGCGAAAAAGGGTTCCGTCCTCGAGGGTTTCGGGACGCGGTGTAAATATATGCCAAAGGAGGGCATCAGCGGAGACTTGGGGGGCCCAGGAGCCCCCCCGGCGCGGCCAGGAGGGAGGCCGCGCCACCAGGGCGCCTGGAGCCCTGGTGGCCCCCCTCCGGCCCTACTTTGGCCGCAAGGAAGCTTCCGGAACGCTGATTTTTTATATAATTTTTCCGGGATTTTTCTCGCAGTTTACGTGATGGGAAAACCTGAAATACAAAAGCAGCAGAAAACAGAAACTGGCACTGTGGTGCACTGAGTTAATAGGTTAGTCCAAATATGATCAAAAGTGTATGGAAGTGTACAAATATCATAGCAATATCACACAAAAGAGGCATGGAGCAAGCAGAAATTATAGATACGTTTTGGACGTATCACCCCATCCATTGGTCTTATGGACTTGGGGTTACTATCGAGATGGCAGTGCAGGATGCCGCTTATTCGATGATGACCATCATCCGGGCTAGGCATGCCCTGTTGCTGAACACTAAGTTCTGTTACATGCCAGCCTCACTTCCTGGAGAGGAAGGCTACTACATGGTCTGTATACTGATGCTGCTCATGAGGAGCCACTGCTTCAGACTACTGTCCAGATGCTGGAGGATAGGGACCGTGAGGTCCGTGCCCTCCGGATGGAGCTGTATAACACTCAAGCCGCCCACTGGACTACTTTCACACGGCTTGCACCTGCTGTGCACGCCGGATATCTGGATATGCGGGATTTGTACCCCGTGTGGACTCGTCTGCCTGATCATATGGATTGGCGTGACGTTGGGGGTATTACACCACCACGTGGGCGTCGGTTACTACCAGCATCAGGCCCGATGCCACATCCATGTCCCTATGGTCCACAGCCTTCGAGTGCTCGATAGTTTCAAGATCCATCTGTTCCACTCCCAGGCTACGGTGGTAATCTTTATGAAGATTACTACGGGAATGTCTGAGCTAGACCGTGGCAGTAGTAGTATCATAGTAGTTGTATTTCCACAGTCCTGCGCGTCTTGTGGAATATGACTTAGTGTGTACTGAGTTCCGGAGGCGTAGTTAAATAATGTATAGGATCTTGGAATGCCTCTGATGAGATGTATCGTCTTTCACCGTAGTTGTACTTTAGCCTTGGCTTGTACTAAACTATGTATGGTGTGTATGACCACTGGTGTATATATGGCAGTTTCTGTATTACCATGTCGTATGGATGAACATCTCTGCATTCCATGTCATCCATTACATTCTGCACTCCTATGTCAAGTTTTTGCCATCCTTGTCTAAACCGTTGTTTTGTTTTCCTAGGATGGTCAACACTCGCAGCACTCCTGCTGCTCAGGAGCAGGGTGAGGCTAGTGGGGCTAGAGATGAGAATCTGCCCCAGCCACCCTCCTTGGCTGAAGATATGCTCGACGCAGAACGGAACAAGAGAGAGACCAACCGTCTGCTAGAACGCATAGAGCAGAACACTGGGTTTCGTCAGAGGAATGACGTGGTGTCAATCAATGACTTTATCAAGATGTGCCCACCGAAGTTCCATCACTCCACTGAACCTCTGGATGCGGATGACTAGCTACATAGAATCACCCACAAGCTACAATCTGCCCGTGTGGCCGAAGCTGACAAGGTTATCTATGCTGCCTACCATCTTGAGGGCCCTGCCAGTCTATGGTGGGAAAACTTTGAGGCTATGCGTCCCGCTGGCCAAATCACTACTTGGGCTGAGTCCAGTGAGGCATTCCGTGAACATCACATTCTGGAAGGTCTCATGGATCGCAAGCGGGAGGAATTCTGCAATTTCACCCAGTGCCGGTTAACCGTGGATGGCTATAGTCACGAGTTTGGCAACTTGGCACGCTATGCACCTGAGGAAGTATCCACCGATGCCAAGAAGCAGGCGAGGTTCCGCAAGGGACTCAGCCCTGAACTCCGCCGAGATCTACGTCTGCATGAGTGCACCTCCTTCCAGAAGTTGGTGAACAAAGCTATCAGTGCTGAGACGGGCCAGACTGATTTCGAAGCCACACGCAAGCATCCTCGTGACTTTGGTTCCTCATCCGGCTCTGGCTCTCACAAGCGCCGTGTGTGGGTTCCTAACGCTCCTCTGCCACCCAAGTACACACCGAGGCCATCCTATGAGGCGCCTCGCCCAACTCAACAGTATGCCCCTGCCAAGACTTATGGAGGACCACCTACCAACTTTGCTCCACGCACTAGCACTGTGACATGCTTCAAGTGTGGAGAACCGGGGCACTACATGCGTGAGTGTCCCCAGAACCAACCAGGAAAGCCCGTTGGCCATGGTAAGCCAACCGGCAAGGTGAATTATGTCAAGCCAATCCCCACTGCACGTGGTCATGTCAACTATGTCTCCGCTGAGGAAGCTTATGAGGATCCTAACGTCGTCCTTGGTACGCTTCTCGTTAACTACCATCCGGCATCTGTTCTTTTCGATACTGGAGCATCTCATTCGTTCATATCTGAGAGCTAAGCTCGAATGCACAACATGAATTTTTGTGACATGCCTACTTCCATGGTTATTCAAACTCCTGGTTCAATGTGGCAAACCTCTAGGGTAAGCCATGGAAATGAAATTCTTGTCGATAGACTTGTTTTCATTGCATCACTAATCGCTCTCAAGTCCTCGGACATAAACATCATCTTGGGTATGGATCGGATGACAACTCATTACGCCAAGATTGATTGCTACACTAGGACCGTTCAACTTACACACCCATCCAGCAAGTGATGGCTTCTCGCCCCTCGTTGGTTACCCCAAGTGGAAGGTTTGAGATGCAGTGTAGCGGTAGTTTTCCCTTGGCAAAGATACCAAGGATCGAATTCCCCTGAGACTCCAAGGTTCAACAAGAAGGTGTCAACTACTAATGGCGCCAGATACTTAGCAATTAACTGGACCTGCACACAGATACAAATAACTTTGCTCCCAACGAGTACAGAGAGGTTGTCAATCCCTCCGGCCTTGTCGTTTACAAAGGATCAAACGCAAGAGATAATAGTGATAGGTACAATTGCAACTAGTAAGTAAAAGCAGAAAGTAAATAGCGGATGTGATCAATGATGGTAATATGGACCGGGGTCCCATGATGTTCACTAGTGATGTCTCTCTCCCAAAAGACGATAAAACAGCCATGTGAGGTAAATGAATTACAGCTGGGCAATTGACAGAATTATGTGCGCAAACCAATGCTAACTATGCTGCAAGAAAGGTTGAGGCTCGAAAGCATGGGCGGTACGCCAAGGTAAGTAGACCGAAATCCATCTGCATCTACTACTAATCATCCACCTTGAGATATCAATCCAGAACATCTCGCTGGTATTAAGTTGCGAGTCCCACCCATAGTGTAAACTCAAAGCAATAGACAACTGCATTAAAAGAACTTTGCGTAAAGTAAACAATCCTTGCACCCGCGAGTACAAGCACCGTTGTTTTCCCCCTTGTGGCAACAACACATCCCCTAGACTCATGTTTCTGTCACTCAAACTAGTCATCGAGGGGCATGAACCCACAATCAAGCATAACGTTCCCTCTTGGAGTTACTACCTACTACTTGGCCAAAGCAATAAACAGCAACGGAGAACATGCAAGAATTACCCAAGAACATAAATATAAAAGAGGTAGATCAAATATATTACTCACACACAATCTGAACATAATCTCACAATCCATCGGATCCCAGCAAACTCAACATAGCAACAGCATAAGGATTACATATGTGCCTCAATCATGTAGGGCAACTCACGAGGTCTAATTAGTGAAGAACAAAGAGGGGAGGAGAACATCACATAGCTACTGGTCATGGACCCATTGTCCAAGGGAGACTACTCACAACTCATCCGGGAGGCGTCCATGGTGGTGGAGAGGCTCCCGGTGGTGATCCTCCCCTCCGGCAGGGTGCCGGGAAGAGTTCTCCTGGTGCTCCCGATCTTGGAAGCGCGGCGGCGGCGGAACAGAGATGAGGTCACGAAAAAGGGTTCCGTCCTCGAGGGTTTCAGGACGCGGTGTAAATATATGCCAAAGGGGGGCATCAGCGGAGGCCTGGGGGGCCCAGGCGCCCCCCCCGGCGCGGCCAGGAGGGGGGCCGCGCCCCCAGGGCGCCTGGAGCCCTGGTGGCCCCCCTCTGGCCCTACTTTGGCTGCAAGGAAGCTTCCGGAACGCTGATTTTTTATATAATATTTCCGGGATTTTTCTGGCAGTTTACGTGATGGGAAAACCTGAAATACAAAAACAGGAGAAACCAGAAACTGGCACTGGGGTGCACTGAGTTAATAGGTTAGTCCAAATATGATCAAAAGTGTATGGAAGTGTATAAATATCATAGCAATATCACACAAAAGAGGAATGGAGCAAGCAGAAGTTATAGATACTTTTTGGACGTATCAACATCCCCAAGCTTAATTCCTGCTCGTCCTCGAGTAGGTAAATGATAACAAGCATAATTTCTGTGGTGACATGCTATTATCCATATAAGAACTTTTTACAGTCACATGACAAGTGCTTACTGAGACAATGAATCTGTAGTAATTAAGTTGCTTATGAGAAAATCACAAAGAACTGAAAGTTTTACAATATGATACGGAAACACTTAATAGATTTGTAATGAGCATGGTGTGCAAATATAATAAAGTGGTACCTCGCTTGCCCCCTTTAGTGAAGCAAAACATAAATGCAGGGGCACCTCTAAGTATTAAGTGATGACTAGATACAATGATTTCAGAATAAACGATATCATAATCATGCAAAAGACAATGCTACTTTGGGACAATGCACATTACACTCAGAATGACAATCATGCTCTCAGTAGTTGGTGCTTTAAAGAAGGTGGAGACTCTCGAACTGTGGATTTTGATGGCAAGGTTGAAAACCCGTGGTCGGAAACAAAAACTAAACATGCACAGAGCTCTTGGTTTTAAAAACAGAGGTAATAATTATTATTTTAGATTATGCATATTTCGTCAACGAATGCTAGCAGATAACTCAATCACTTCTTGAGCTGGACAAGTTTCGAGGAACGGCTCTCGAATGAGGACGATCACATCCTCTTAATCTCCTTTGTTTATCACTGCCAAAGTTTTCTGATTTCTCATGAACAAAGCGTGAAGGAGGGTTTGTTTGTTGTATAATTTTTTTAATGAGCCGGGCACACTCTATGCCAGTTCCTTCTCATATTATGAGTTTGCACATTAGACATGCAATCCCGGGGTGAAGCTTGTCCAACTTAAAAAGATCATGAATTAACTACTACTTCCTCATGAACTAAAACAGAGGCACAAAAGAGAAATGCCTTTTTGAATAATTTCGAGATGGTACATGAAAGTCTTCGTTAGGAATGGCAGGTAAATACCATGAATAGGAAGGTATGGTGGACTCATATGGCATAACTGGTTTAAAAGATTTTGGATGCACAAGCAGTCAGTCCGCTTAGTACAGGCGAAGGTTAGCAAAAGACTAGGAGCGACCAACTAAAAGAGCAATGGCGGTCATAATCATGCAGAGCGACAAAGCAACATTGAATCAGGCATGGAAGTTATATCGCTACTCAGAAATTAAAGATCATCAAGGCTTGATAGACTTTCTTTACAGTCTTAAATATGCGTGAGCATACGCCAAGTCAATCAAAATAAATTCTTGAAGGAAGATATCACTAAACCATACCACATCATAGGCAAACAAATCATGTTGGTACTCCAATAACACATTGAGAACCCCCCAGCTATTTGAGACTAACCATAAGAAAACATGAACTACTAAGCATCATTATGCACATAGCATTTTATCATAGACATATCAACCAATGCAACAGAATCCAACTCTCTTAATAAGATAAGCATGAACTAAAGATAGTTCCAGCGACCAACTAAACAAAAGCTCTTTAAAAAGATAAGCATGAAAACTAAGAGATGAACATGATAGTAGCTATTGAAAGACCAAGAACACACACAGCAAAGATAGACATGAAAATTCTATGTTATGTTCTAGGTTGAAGTGGAGCGTGTTTCTCTCCCACACAAAGAAAGCTGAGTTCCAACTCGTTATGAACAGCAAGCAAAGCTAAATAAAACTAAAAAGGAAACTAAAAGCAAGATGCTCCAAGCATAGCACATAACACATGAAGTGATAAAAATATAGTGGAACGAAAGACGAACTGATAATTGTTGATGGAGAAGGGGATGCACGGGGGCATCTGATGACCCTCAACCGTAAGGGATCTGTTGCAGCGTTTTCGCTAAGTAAGAGTGTCGAACCCAACGAGGAGCAGAAGGTATTGATAAGCGATTCTGAGCAAGAAATTACTGCGAGCACTGAAAGATAACTTTTAGGGGTTTTCTCGATATAAGCAACAGGAATGTAAAGGCAAGTAATGTAAAAGGTACTGAAAGTAACAAATGGCCCAATTCCGTCTTAGCAAAGGAGAGGGCTAGCAACTGAACTTACAAAGACTAAAGCGTTCTTGAGGACACACGGGAGAGGTAGTCATGTGCTTTCGCCATATTCCGTATCGATACTATGTTATGTGTTGATAAGTGTTGGTGGGTGGATCTATGCTAGTGCACTCTCTAGACAAAGATGAATGCACTCTTATGATTAAACACCTTGCAAGCATCCGCAAATACAAGATAGAATTTAAGGCAAAAGGCTAACCATAGCAATACGATCGAGGATCCATTATTCCCTTATGCAAAAGCGTGCGAACTGGGGTTCAGGTTTCTGTCACTCCGGCAACCCACCATAAGCATTCTTTATACACAATGTATTCTCCTAGGTCCTTAATAAGGCGAAGTGTTGGGTGTTCGACTCACACAACACCACTAGTAGAATGACAACGCAACTTAAGTATCAAACAACACATATTACTTCAACAGCATATGACTACTAACAACAAGACTTCCCCCATGTCCTCAAGAACTAAGGTAACTACTCACAAGACATAAAAGAGATCATGAACAGTGGGGATAAATATGTGATAAACAATCTGGACATAATAATATTTCTCCAACAAAACTCAATAGCATTCACCACAAGGTAGTAATCAACACCGATGGAGTAGAGAGGATAGGTAGTACAAGTTACAACACGGGTTGCGATGGTAAGATGAGATTTGGATGAAGATGGAGATGGTGCTGGTGTTGGGGATGATGTTGATGATGATCTCGATGATGCCCGTGATGATGGTGATGACGATGGCGACGATCTTCCCTTCCGGGAGGTGATCTCCCCGGCGGAATCTGCCCACCGAAGATGCCCTTTTCTTCTCTGCAGGTTTCCGCCTCGAAGCGGCGGCGGAACTCCGTAAAAAGTCCCGTGCCTAGGGTTTTCGGAGGACGGGGAACATATATGCAAAAGGGGGCGACCAGAGGTGGGCCATGGGCTCCAGGCGCCCCCCCGGCGCGGCCAGGGGGGGCGCCCCCAGGCCGCCTGGGCACCCTGTGGCCCCCCTCTGACTCCCCTTTTGCGTGTCTTCGTTATTCTTCCGAAAAATACCTCCCGTCAATTTTCAGGTAATTTGGAGGTGTTCTTCTTCTCAGTATCCACTTTTTCCTGCTGAATCCTGCGTCTGCTGTTCCGGGCCCCGGGAAGTTGCAAACTGTGTAAAATAGACCAAAACATCATAAGAACATCATCATAACGTGAAATATATCAATGAATAAGGATGAATTATAATACAAAATAGTGATGCATTTTGGACGTATCAACACCCCCAAGCTTAGACCTCGCTTGTCCCCAAGCGAATATGAACTCGGTAAACCTGTCCACAAGTTTAGAGAGTGAAGTGTCGATAAATAGAATACGGACAAGAAGCATCATAGTCTCTTCACCAACTCAAATATTCTCAGCAACAATCTTCAACTCATAAGGCTCTTATGAAAGAGTGTCAACACTTATATTCGAAAGTAAGACCAATGGGAACTCATTATATCATGGCAAACATGTCCTTTGGTCAAAGAACAACAAATAATTTTAACTTTTGCTTTCGATGGGATTAATTGAAGCTTTTTGAAATAACAAGTTAATAAGCAAGAAGTGAAAGTGTTAACACGAAGGAAGATATTTTCCTTAGCTGGGCATGACAAACAACTTACTTATCAAATGATAATGTCAACAAGGATATGATATGACAAATCTTAATGCAGCTTTATATGAATGAATCCCTATCAACATCAAACGTCTGCTCTCTTTGAGAAATAGAGGGAAGTAGAAATAACTGACTCAACTTAAAATTAAAAGATAGGCCCTGCTCTAGGGTAGTAGGGAAAACTCATGTGCTATCCTCAAATCAAACAGAATGAAAACAAGTCTTTGAGAGGTGCATGATTCGTCAACGAATGCTAATAGATAACTCAATTACTTCTTGAACTGGACAAGTTTCGAGGAACGGCTCCCGTATGAGGACGATAACATCCTCTTATTCTCCTTTGTTTATCACTGCCAAAGTTTTCTGATTTCTCATGAACAAAGCGTGAAGGAGGGTTTGTTTGTTATATTATTTTTAAGCCGGGCGCACTCAATGCCTGTTCCTTTTCGTATTATGGGTTTGCACATTATACATGCAATCCCGGGGTGAAGCTTGTCCAACTCAAAAAGGTCATGAAGTAGCTACTACTTCCTCATGAGCTAAAGCAGAGGCACAAAATAAAAGATTTTGAACATTTAAGGATAACACATAAATTATATACTTTAGGAGGTGGTAGTGGAGTACCACGAGTAGGTAGGTATGGTGGACTCATATGGAAGGTATTGGCTTAAGGGTATGGATGCACAAGCAGAATTTCGCTTAGTGCAGAGTTAGGTAGCAAAGGTTTGAAAGAGCAGACAACTGATGATGACTAAGATGCAAAGCAATATAAAGCATGAACATTGAAACAAGCATAACACATCAAGTTGTCTTCCTTGCCAACATAACACTTCAAGCATAATAACATAAAGGTTTTGGCTATGTTGATACTTTAAGAACATCATGCTTGTTGTTATGACCAAAGCTATGTTTGCCAAGATTAAATAAAGTTTCATAGCCATACCTGACATAAGGTCAATACTCCCCATAAGAATCATCATATAAGGTCGATTGCGTGAAGAGAATACCGAGTGCAGCAAAAAGGAACCGATAAACTTCTCATTAATACTCCATCATAAACGACTCCACACACACGGATACAATTCTGCACCGAAGGGGTGATAGACCTCAATGCACACACCTATCTCATATAATAACCTCCCTAGACATGATACGACTCTACTTGACTTCTGAAAGACAAAAGGTCAAAGATAAAGATACCGGACACTCCCCCAAGCTTGGAACAAGCCAAGGGAATGCCATTACCCACGGAGATCTCACTCATCATCCTTGTTGGCGTTGATCAAGTAGTTCTTGGCGAAGCTCTTCCATGGAAGGGGTTCTCCAGTCTCATATGAGAAGCTCGTCTCCTGGATCCTGCATTCAGCACCCATACCCATGTGTAGAAACCTTAGTTCATAATCACAGTTCTGGTTATGTAGATCATTAATTTGCCCTTGGAGTTCTATGATTCTGTCTTCAGACGCGGCGATTCTTTCCCACATCTCCTTCATCTCCTTCAGAAAGTAGTTCTTCAGCTCGTTGGTGATGTCAAAGTTAGCTTCGACACCACGCTCGGTCATCTTCTTGTACTCGAAGACTTCTTGCTCCACTTCTTCCAGCCTGGCCTGGACGCTCCCCTCCTTGATAGGTCCCTTTAGATCTTCTTGATGAAGGACTCCCTCCTTCATCTGAACAACCTGAGGGTGCTTCTTCACCTCAGCGAGGTAAGGGTTGATGACGTTGACGACGAACGTGTCCTTGGGGGAACTTGGAGAAGCCATGGCACCTAAATTTAGCTGAAAGATTTCCTGGCAGAAACAGATCGAAGAGAAAACATGCGAAATCGCAAGATACGTTGCCGGAACACCCCGGGCAAATATATAGGAAAAATTTATGCACAGAAAGGAAGGTAACTGACCAAAGCGGGGTCGGAGACAGGCTCCGGGGTGCCTAGGCGGCCTGCCGGCGCGGCTCAGGGGGGGGCGCCAGGGGGGCGCCTGGACTCCCTGGTGGTCGTCTCCGGCTCCACTTCGACTCGGAATTTTACTAATTTTACAAAAAAATCATAATACGGAACTTTTATGATGTTTTGCGGTGTTTTCTTACCGTACTACATACCTTTTCTCTATTCTGCTTCTGCTGGCGTCTGAAACAGGGCTGCAACATGTTCTTCGTGGGTTGTTGTGTATATTATATTCACATCAACATCGACAGGATCTCCTGCTATGTAATGTTTAAGCCTTTGCCCATTCACAACTTGAGGTTTGGTGCCTTCAAAATTATTAATCTTAATTGCACCAGACCGATAAACTTCTTCAATATGAAATGGTCCTTCCCACCTGGAAAGTAGTTTACCTGGAGAAAACCTGAAACGGGATCTAAACAACAAAACTTTATCACCAACATTAAATTCACGTTTCAGAATCTTCCTATCATGCCACCTTTTTACCTTTTCCTTGAACATTTTAGCGCTCTCGTAAGCTTCACTTCTCCATTCATCTAGAGAAGTCAAGTTCATGAGACGCTTCTCACCAGCTAGTTTTGGGTCAGCATTAAGCTCTCTAACAGCCCAGAAAGCTTTGTGCTCTAGCTCTAATGGCAAATGGCAAGCCTTGCCATATACCATCTTATAGGGGGACATGCCCATGGGGTTTTTGTAAGCAGTTTTATATGCCCACAAAGCATCTCCTAATTTATTTGACCAATCCTTCCTATTTCTGTTTACTGTTTTCTGCAAGATCAACTTAATCTCTCTATTGGTAAGCTCAACTTGCCCACTAGTTTGAGGATGATAAGGTGAAGCAATTCTATGATTAACATCGTATTTAGCCAAAGCTTTTCTAAAGCCTCCGTGTGTGAAGTGTGATCCTCCATCGGTCATGAGATACCTTGGTACACCAAACCTAGGAAATATTACATCCTTAAGCATTTTCAAAGATGTTTTGTGATCAGCACTTTCAGTGGGGATTGCTTCAACCCACTTGGTTACATAATCAACAGCTACTAAAATGTGAGTGTACTTGTGCGAAGAAGGAAAAGGACCCATAAAATCAAAACCCCAACAATCGAAAGGTTCAATCACTAGTGAGTAATTCATAGGCATCTCATTCCTTCTACTAATGTTACCAACTCTCTGACATTTATCACAGGCTAAAACATAATTTCTAGCATCTTTAAAGAGAGTAGGCCAATAAAAACCTGATTGAAGAACCTTATGTGCAGTCCTCTCACCGGCATGATGTCCTCCATAGGGACTATCATGACACCGTCGGAGAACGTCCTTCTGCTCATGTTCCGGAATGCATCTTCTCACGATCCCGTCGGGACCTTCTTTGAAAATATGTGGGTCATCCCAAAAGTAGTGCCTCAAATCATGAAAGAACTTCTTCCTTTGCTGAAATGTTAGACCTGGAGGCAAATACTTTGCAACAATAAAATTAGCATAATCTGCATACCAAGGGTCGAAAAGAGGTTGTATTTTTACAACGGCAAGTTGCTCGTCAGGAAAACTATCGTTAACTGGGATGGGGTCATGCGGTATATCTTCCATTCTTGAAAGATTGTCCGCTACCGGATTGTCTTCCCCTTTCCTATCAACAATCTGCAAATCAAATTCTTGGAGAAGGAGTACCCATCTGATAAGCCTTGGCTTGGCATCCTTCTTTGTCATAAGATATTTAATGGCAGCATGATCAGTATGAATAATAACTTTGGAATCAACAATATACTGCCTAAACTTATCACAAGCAAAAACTACAGCTAAGATTTCCTTCTCAGTAGTAGCATAATTTCTTTGAGCACTATCAAGGGTTTTACTAGCATAATTTATAACATTCAATTTCTTATCAACCCTTTGTCCTAAAACAGCTCCAACAGCAAAATCACTTGCATCACACATAATTTCAAAAGGTAAATTCCAGTCAGGTGGTTGTACTATAGGAGCAGTTATTAAAGCTTTCTTAAGGATTTCAAAAGCTTCCTTACAATTTTCATCAAACGCAAAAGGAACATCCTTCTGGAGAAGATTAGTGAGGGGTCTCGAGGTTTTAGAAAAGTCTTTAATAAATCTTCTATAAAAACCTGCATGACCGAGAAAACTGCGAATACCTTTGATGTCCCTTGGATAGGGCATCCTCTCAATAGCTTCGATCTTGACTTTGTCCACTTCAATTCCCCTTTCGGAAATCTTGTGACCAAGAACAATTCCTTCATTAACCATAAAGTGGCACTTCTCCCAGTTGAGTACCAAATTTGTCTCCTCGCATCTCTGCAAAACTTTATTAAGGTTGTGAAGACAATGGTCAAATGAAGTTCCATAGACGGAGAAATCGTCCATGAAAACTTCCATAATATCCCCGCAGAAACCATGAAAGATAGCAGACATACACCTTTGAAAAGTAGCAGGGGCATTACATAAACCAAAAGGCATACGTCTGTAAGCATAAGTACCAAAAGGACAAGTAAAAGTGGTCTTCTCTTGATCGACGGTGTTAACATGAATTTGAGAGAAGCCAGAACAACCATCGAGATAACAAAAGTGGGTATTTTTGGATAACGTTTCAAGCATTTGGTCGATGAACGGCAACGAGTATTGATCCTTCCTGGTTGCCTTGTTCAACTTCCTGTAATCAATACACATTCTATATCCAATAATAATTCTCTGAGGTATTAGTTCATTTTTATCATTAGGAACCACAGTTGTACCTCCTTTCTTAGGAACACAATGTACCGGACTTACCCACTTACTGTCAGCTATAGGGTAGATGATACCTGCGGCTAGAAGCTTGAGAATCTCAGTTCTCACGACATCCATCATCTTCGGGATCAACCGTCGTTGATGATCAACAACTGGTTTAGCATCAGGCTCAAGGTTGATAGTATGTTGACAGATAGATGGACTAATCCCCTTAAGGTCATCAAGGGTATAGCCAATTGTGCCTCGGTGTTTACGAAGTACTTCCAATAATCGCTCTTCTTCATATCCTGAAAGGTTAGAATTGATAATAACAGGATATACTTTCTTTTCATCTAAATAAGCATACTTGAGCGTATCGGGAAGAGGTTTAAGATCGAACAGCGCGTCTTCTTTCAGTTTTGATAAAATTCCCAAAGGTTCAACCGGAAGGTTGTGCTTCAGGATAGCAGGCTGCCTCAAGAATATTTCATCTAGTTCATTTCTTTCCTGCATATGTAAATCATTCTCGTGGTCCTCCATGTATTGCTGCAAAGGATCATCAGGGGGAATAGCAATAGAGGCAATACTTTCAATAATTTTATCATCACTAGGTAAATCAGTACCACGAGGCTGCTTAGAGAACTTAGAAAAATTAAATTCATATGGCTCACCATTGAATTCAACAGAACTTTACCTTTCTTGCAATCTATTATAGCTCCACAAGTTCTAAGAAAAGGTCTACCAAAAATGATGGGAAAAAATTGTCCCTGGCTGAACCAAGTACCAGAAAGTCGGCAGGGTATTTTACCTTTCCACATAGGACTTCAACGTCCCTCACAATTCCGATAGGAGAGATAGTTGATCTATTTGCAAGATGAATAGTAACGTCAACTTCTTCAAGTTCACAAGGGGAAATCTCACCGATGATTTCTTCATAGAGTGAATAAGGAATAGCACTTGCACTAGATTCCAAATCGCATAGCCCATAATAATTGTGATCTCCTATTTTAACAGATACCACCGGAGTACCTGAAATTGGGCCTTTGTTCTTGGCTGTGACAAGGTTAGTGGAAACAGCACAAAAAGTTATATTGGAATCCAAAACATCATCAGTAATAAGGTCTTTAATCAATGCAACTCGAGGATCGACCCTGATCTGGTCCTCAGGTTCATCAACTTTTCTCTCACTTTTATTTATTATGCCTGTCACAAGAGAGTGCTCCTTTATCCTCATGGAAAAAGGAGGCTGTTCATATATAACTGCAGGTAAAATAGGCTCAGCAACATAAATATCAATAGGTTTTTCTTTAAAAGGTGCATGGTGCTGGTCTCTCTTCTTTTTAAAAGAATCAACATGAGAGGCAAAATTCTTACATAAATCAATCACTAGATGGGAATCAAGACCAATCTTAGAGCAAAAAGTATTGAAGTGATCAGTTTCTACATAGCTCTCAATATAGTCATGTTCATAATTTATAGCGGGTTCAATACCTTTATCAATTTCCCAATCTTCAGTATTCCTTTGGATTCTTTGAAGGAGATCCCACCTTTCTTCAACGCTCTTCTTCTGAAATACCCCACTAGAGGAGGCATCCAGCATCTCCTTATCCTGACGAGAAAGCCTGGCATAAAAATTTGTAAGTATGATTTCCTTGGGAAGCTTATGAATTGGGCATTTGAGCATTAGAGACTTTAGTCTCCCCCAAGCTTGAGCAATGCTTTCTCCGTCACGAGACCTAAAGTTATATATATAATTCCTGTCTCGATGAATTTCATGAAGAGGATAAAACTTAGTATAGAAAAGAGACATAAGCTCCTGCCAGTCCAGCAAATGTGAGTTATCGAGAAGCCCATACCAATCTGAAGCTTTATCTATAAGGGATACGGCAAACAATTTCCTCATGACAAACTCCCTCGATACACCTGCAAGCTTAAATAATGAACATAGTCGTGACAAATATAGCAAGTGCTCACCGGGATGTCTGTCTCCTGCATAACGATTAGCTAAAACATAATTGATAATGCCAGCTGGTATTTTGTAAGGCACAATTTCAGTAGGGGGAGGATCAACCACCACAGGTGTGGGGTGTCTTCCCGCAAGCAACGCTCCAATAATAGGGTTATCCATAGGGACAAAGAATAGCAATAGCAAAAATAAAAACAGAATTATAAAAAGACTTTCTTACCCGTTTCACTTTACCAATAGCGCTACGCTCCCCGGCAACGGCGCCAGAAAACGGTACTTGATGACCCTCAACCGTAAGGGATCTGTTGCAGCGTTTTCGATAAGTAAGAGTGTCGAACCCAACGAGGAGCAGAAGGTATTGATAAGCGATTCTGAGCAAGAAATTACTGCAAGCACTGAAAGATAACTTTTAGGGGTTTTCTCGATATAAGCAACATGAATGTAAAGGCAAGTAATGTAAAAGGTACTGAAAGTAACAAATGGCCCAATTCCTTCTTAGCAAAGGAGAGGCCTAGCAACTGAACTTATAAAGACTAAAGCGTTCTTGAGGACACACGGGAGAGGTAGTCATGTGCTTTCGCCATATTCCGTATCGATACTATGTTATGTGTTGATAAGTGTTGGTGGGTGGATCTATGCTAGTGCACTCTCTAGACTAAGATGAATGCACTCTTATGATTAAACACCTTGCAAGCATCCGCAAATACAAGATAGAATTTAAGGCAAAAGCCTAACCATAGCAATACGATCGAGAATCCATTATTCCCTTATGCAAAAGCGTGCGAACTGGGGTTCAGGTTTCTGTCACTCCGGCAACCCACCATAAGCATTCTTTATACAAAATGTATTCTCCTAGGTTCTTAATAAGGCGAAGTGTTGGGTGTTCGACTCACACAACACCACTAGTAGAATGACAACGCAACTTAAGTATCAAACAACACATATTACTTCAACAACATATGACTACTAACAACAAGACTTCCCCCATGTCCTCAAGAACTAAGGTAACTACTCACAAGTCATAAAAGAGATCATGATCAGTGGGGATAAATATGTGATAAACAATCCGGACATAATAATATTTCTCCAACAAAACTCAATAGCATTCACCACAAGGTAGTAATCAACACTGATGGAGTAGAGAGGATAGGTAGTACAAGTTACAACACGGGTTGCGATGGTAAGATGAGATTTGGATGAAGATGGAGATGGTGCTGGTGTTGGGGATGATGTTGATGATGATCTCGATGATGCCCGTGATGATGGTGATGACGATGGCGACGATCTCCCCTTCCGGGAGGTGATCTCCCCGGCGGAATCTGCCCACCGGAGATGCCCTTTTCTTCTCTGCAGGTTTCCGCCTCGAAGCGGCGGCGGAACTCCGTAAAAAGTCCCGTGCCTAGGGTTTTCGGAGGACGGGGAACATATATGCAAAAGGGGGCGACCAGAGGTGGGCCAGGGGCTCCAGGCGCCCCCCCCCCCGGCGCGGCCAGGGGGGGCGCCCCTAGGCCGCCTGGGCACCCTGTGGCCCCCCTCTGACTCCCCTTTTGCGTGTCTTCGTTATTCTTCCGAAAAATACCTCACGTCAATTTTCAGGTAATTTGGAGGTGTTCTTCTTCAGCAACTCAGTATCCACTTTTTCCTGCTGAATCATGCGTCTGTTGTTCCGGGCACCGGGAAGTTGCAAACTGTGTAAAATAGACCAAAACATCATAAGAACATCATCATAATGTGAAATATATCAATGAATAAGGATGAATTATAATACAAAATAGTGATGCATTTTGGACGTATCAGCATCCCCAAGCTTAGACGCTTGAGTCTCCTTGAATATTTCTTGGGGGTGCATGGGGGCATCCCCAAGCTTGAGCGTTTGACACTCCTGAATCTTTTTATCATCTTCCCTCGCACACTTGAAAACTCCCTTCATACATAACTCATCATAATCTGATTAGCGAGGTTAGTACCCATAATAAAATAATTGTTCCTTGCTGGAAATAAGGATATTCTTGAAGGTCTACTGTTTCTCAAGATTGCCAAAAGGTTTTTGCAAAGAAAAAGCAAGCTCAAGGTTTGCAAAATGAAGGAAAGGCAAAACAGGACAGAATCTGTGAAAAACAGACCAGCAGGTAGTAAATGATTTTTTTGGGGCACTTCTGCAACTCAAATAAAAAAACTCAGAACAGACGCCCGAAAGACAATTGTATAGAGCACGCTGTCGAAAAAATTCAGACCAAAAAGATGATCTGCTGATTTTATACGAATTTTTCTATCCAAGGACAGAATCTGTTTCCTGGACAGCACGTCACAACTTTTGAACTTTCTTGCAATCAGAGGCTAAACTTGGCACAAAGCTGAAAAGTAAAGATACAATGATGATGTTACTGTAGTAACAACATCAAGACACAACAAAAGCAAAATAAAATTTTATTCATTGTGGGCTGCCTCCCAAAAGCGCTTTTTTTATACCTTTAAGCTAGGCATAATGCAAAGAGATCAAGTCTTATCAAGAGTAAAAGAATAGCTAGCCCGTATAACGGACTCAAAAGGTAACTTAATCTTCTTTCTAGGGAAGTGTTCCATCCCTTTCTTGAGAGGAAATTGGAATTTTATATTCCCCTCTTTCATGTCAATGATGGCACCAACGGTGCGAAGAAAAGGACGTCCCAAAATAATTGGACAAGAAGGTTCACATTCAATATCCATAATAGTAAAATCAACGGGAATGTAGTTGTTATTGACAATGATAAGAACATCGTCGATCCTCCCCAAAGGTTTCTTTATGGAAGAATCAACAAGACGGACACCAAAAGAACAAGAATCAAAAGGTTTCAATTTAAGCATATCATATATTCTTTTGGGCATAACGGAGGTACTAGCTCCAACATCACATAAAGCATAGCAAGAGAAGTTATTCAACTTAATTTTAATCATAGGATCCCAACCATCTTCTAGCTTTCTAGGTATGGAGGCTTCTACCCTAAGTTTCTTCTCCCTAGCTTTGATGAGAGCATTAGTGATATGCTCGGTGAAGGCAAGGTTAAGCGTGCTAGTGCGGGGATCTCTAGACATCTTGTGAAGGAAATCAATAACTTCGGTAAGGGTGCAATTATCAAAATCAAGGTCACTACTATCAAGTAAAGTGGTAGTGGTGTCCTTTAGGCTCACTTGTTTGGTAGTTTTTATAGTCATAGCATCACCATTAATAGGTCCAATGGGACCAGGAGTGCATTGGGTGCTAAGAGTTTGGATATCCTCAACAACTTGGATAGTAGCAACAGTGTGGTGGGTAGGAAGGTACTTAATTCTATCTTCTTCCTCCTTTAGGGGTGCAACCACTTCTGGTTTAGCTGCCATTTGGTTTATCAAAGTGGCTTGTGTGTGGGACATATTGGAAACTTGGGTCTCAGTGATGGTGAGCCTAGTCTGGAGGTTAGAAATCTCAATATTTAGGCTCTCTAGTTGTCTACCAATGTCTTGCAAGATAGCAGTATGATCATTTAATTGCCTCGAGAAGGTTTTGTTTTGTTCATATTGGGTGTGCATGTAGTTCTTAGTGGCCTTCTCTATTTCTAGAAGTTTCTCATAACCAGGCATGTCTCTATCTCCTTGGGTGGAGTTTTTGGTGCTAGGATAAGCATTGTTGTTCCCATAGGAATTAGAGGGGAACGGTCTAGGATTGCTACCAAAATTACTCCTATAAGCATTGTTATTAAAATTGTTTCTAGAGATAAAGTTCACATCTACTTGATCTTGAGCAATCAAAGAATTTAAAGGAACATCACGAGGATCAACAGAAGATTGCTTGGAAAGTAGAGACATGATCAAGTCAACTTTTTCATTTAGGGTGGAAATCTCCTCAACAGAGTTTACCTTCCTACCTGTAGGAGCACGTTCGGTGTGCCATTGGGAATAATTGGTCATCATCTCATCGAGAAGCTTCGTGGCAGCACCAAGTGTAGTTGACATAAAGGTTCCTCCCACGGCTGAATCTAACCAGTTCCGCGAGGTAAAGTTCAAGCCGGCATAAAAAGTTTGGATAACCATCCAAGTAGTCAAACCATGAGTAGGGCAGTTCTTGACAAGAGACTTCATGCGTTCCCAAGCTTGGGCAACGTGTTCATTATCCAATTGTTTAAAATTCATTATGTTACTTCTTAGTTGGATAATTTTAGCAGGTGGATAGTATTTTCCAATAAAAGCATCCTTGCACTTGTCCCAAGAATCTATGCTATTTCTAGGCAAATATTGAAACCAAATTTTAGCTCCTCCTCTCAAGGAGAAAGGAAAAAGCTTAAGCTTAAAAATATTATCATCTATTTCTTGGTACTTTTGCTTATCACAGAGTTCAACAAAATTGTTCAAGTGTAAAGCAGCATCATCTCCAGCACCGGAGAATTGATCTTTCATAACTAGGTTCAGTAAAGCAGGTTTAATTTCATAAGAAGGTGCTGAAGTGGCAGGTGTAGTGATAGGCGTGCAAATAAAGTCATCGTTGTTATGACTAGTGAAGTCACACAACTTGGTGTTCTCGGTGGAACCCATAGCAGCAAGCAAGCAAGATAGCTATTTTTGTGATTTTCGATAAAAGATACTAAAGCAAAACTGAAAGGTAAACTAACAAGACTAAAAAGAAAAGGTAAAAGATAGCATGCAACTCCCCTATCTTGAAGAGTGGAGTCCTCGGCAACGGCGCCAGAAAACTTTGCTTGATGGCTTCTCGCCCCTCGTTGGTTACCCCAAGTGGAAGGTTTGAGATGCAGTGTAGCGGTAGTTTTCCCTTGGCAAAGATACCAAGGATCGAATTCCCCTGAGACTCCAAGGTTCAACAAGAAGGTGTCAACTGCTAATGGCGCCAGATACTTAGCAATTAACTGGACCTGCACACAGATACAAATAACTTTGCTCCCAACGAGTACAGAGAGGTTGTCAATCCCTCCGGCCTTGTCGTTTACAAAGGATCAAACGCAAGAGATAATAGTGATAGGTATAATTGCAACTAGTAAGTAAAAGCAGAAAGTAAATAGCGGATGTGATCAATGATGGTAATATGGACCGGGGTCCCATGATGTTCACTAGTGATGTCTCTCTCCCAAAAGACGATAAAACAGCTATGTGAGGTAAACGAATTACAGCTCGGCAATTGACAGAATTATGTGCGCAAACCAATGCTAACTATGCTGCAAGAAAGGTTGAGGCTCAAAAGCATGGGCGGTACGCCAAGGTAAGTAGACCGAAATCCATCTGCATCTACTACTAATCATCCACCTTGAGATATCTATCCAGAACATCTCGCTGGTATTAAGTTGCGAGTCCCACCCATAGTGTAAACTCAAAGCAACAGACAACTGCATTAAAAGAACTTTGCGGAAAGTAAACAATCCTTGCACCCGCGAGTACAAGCACCGTTGTTTTCCCCCATGTGGCAACAGCACATCCCCTATACTCATGTTTCTGTCACTCAAACTAGTCATCGAGGGGCATGAACCCACAATCAAGCATAGCGTTCCCTCTTGGAGTTACTACCTACTACTTGGCCAAAGCAATAAAGAGCAACGGAGAGCATGCAAGAATTACTCAAGAACATAAATATAAAAGAGGTAGATCAAATATATTACTCACACACAATCTGAACATAATCTCACAATCCATCGGATCCCAGCAAACTCAACATAGCAACAACATAAGGATTACATATGTGCCTCGATCATGTAGGGCAGCTCACGAGGTCTAATTAGTGAATAACAAAGAGGGGAGGAGAACATCACATAGCTACTGGTCATGGACCCATGGTCCAAGGGAGACTACTCACAACTCATCCGTGAGGCGTCCATGGTGGTGGAGAGGCTCCCGGTGGTGCTCCTCCCCTCCGGTAGGGTGCCGGGAAGAGTTCTCCTGGTGCTCCCTATCTTGGAAGCGCGGCGGCGGCGGAACAGAGATGATATTGCGAAAAAGGGTTCCGTCCTCAAGGGTTTCGGGACGCGGTGTAAATATATGCCAAAGGGGGGCATCAGTGGAGGCCTGGGGGGGCCCAGGCGCCCCCCCCGGCGCGGCCAGGAGGGGGGCCGCGCCACCAGGGCGCCTGGAGCCCTGGTGGCCCCCCTCTGGACCTACTTTGGCCGCAAGGAAGCTTCCGGAACGCTGATTTTTTATATAATTTTTCCGGGATTTTTCTGGCTGTTTACGTGATGGGAAAACCTGAAATACAAAAACAGCAGAAAACAGAAACTGGCACTGGGGTGCACTGAGTTAATAGGTTAGTCCAAATATGATCAAAAGTGTATGGAAGTGTATAAATATCATAGCAATATCACACAAAAGAGGCATGGAGCAAGCAGAAATTATAAATACATTTTGGACGTATCAGCAAGACAGTCAATGTCTTGACCCAAATGGCTGAGCGTCAGCTCTACTCTCTTAATGCCAGCCTTCTACCAGAACTCGAAGATATTCCGGTAGTCTGTGACTTTCCGGATGTTTTTCCGGAAGAACTGCCAGGTGTTCCACCTGACAGAGATGTCGAGTTCGTGATAGATCTTATTCCTGGAACTGTCTCAATCTCTAGGAGACCTTATAAGATGGCACCCCTAGAATTAGCTGAGCTTAAGAAACAACTCGATGAGTCCTTGAAAAAGGGTTTCATCCGTCCTAGTTCTTCCCCTTGGGCTTGTCCCGTCCTCTTCGTCAAGAAGAAGGATGGAATGGAACAGATGGTTGTAGATTACCGACCTGTCAATCTGGTCACGATAAAGAACAAGTATCCGCTCCCCAGGATCAACGACCTGTATGATCATCTCGCTGGATCCTCAGTCTTTTCCAAAATGGATTTGAGGTTGGGCTACCATCAAATCAAAATCAAGAACGGGGACATTCCTAAGATGGCTTTTGTTACTCGATATGGCCAATACGAGTACACCGTCATGTCCTTCGGGTTAACCAATGCCCCAGCCACTTTCTCCCGGCTAATGAATTCTATATTCATAGAGTATTTGGATAAATTCGTCGTGGTATACCTCGATGATATACTCATCTACTCCAAGAACAAGAAAGATCATGCCGAGCATCTAAGGCTAGTATTGACGAAACTTCGAGAGCACCGCCTTTATGCCAAATTCTCTAAATGTGAATTCTGGTTGCCGGAAGTGACCTATCTAGGCCATGTGATCTCTGGTAAGGGTATTTCCGTCAATCCCGAGCGAGTTCAAGCCATCCTTGATTGGACTCCCCCTGAATCGGTCAAGCAAGTTAGGAGTTTCCTTGGCTTAGCGAGCTATTGCCGATGCTTCGTCGAGAATTTCTCCAAGGTTGCTAAACCTCTAACTGAACTCCTCAAGAAAGATAAAAAGTTTGAATGGACCCCACAGTGCGAGTCCAGCTTTCAGGAACTGAAAAGACGCCTGACATCTGCACCTGTACTGGTACCACCAGACTTTTCTAAGGACTTTATTATCTACTGCGACGCCTCGCGACAGGGACTAGGTTGCATACTCATGCAAGATCGTCAAGTTATCGCATACGCATCCCGGCAGTTGCGTCCACATGAGGATAACTATCCTACACATGATCTAGAGCTTGCAGCTGTAGTCCACGCACTCAAAACATGGCGACATTACCTTCTTGGCAATCTTTGTGAAATCTTCACTGATCACCAAAGTCTGAATACATCTTCACCCAACCAGATTTGAATATCAGGCAAAGACGTTGGGTTGAGTTGCTCACAGATTATGACTTAGGAATCACTCACCCCCTGGGAAGGCCAATGTCATGGCTGATGAACTAAGTCGAAAGTCTTATTGTAACAACTTGATGTTACAACAAGGGCAACCACTTCTCCACGAGGAATTTCGAAAGCTTAACCTTCACATTGTTCCTCGAGGAATCCTTTCCACCTTGGTGGCGAAACCTACCCTTATGGATCAAATCATAACCGCCCAGAAGCGTGATAAGGGTATATCCCGACTCCAGGAGAGCATTGCTAGCGGAGTCGCTAGAAGTTTCTCCATGGATGATCGAGGTGTTGTCTTCTTCGAGAACCGTTTAGTAGTTCCCAAGAACCAACATCTACGGCAGCTGATCCTTAAGGAGGCTCATGAATCTCCTCTCACGATTCATCCCGATAGCACCAAAATGTATCAGGACCTACGCCAGAGGTTCTGGTGGACTAGGATGAAGAGAGAAATCACTCACTTCGTTGCTAACTGCGACGTTTGTCGTCGAGTTAAAGCAGAGCATCAACGGCCTGCTGGCACCCTTCAACCTTTGGCTATTCCTGAATGGAAATGGGACAAGATCGGTATGGACTTCATTACCGGGTTTCCCAGGACCAGGAAAGGGAATAATGCTATCTTCGTCGTTATCGACCATCTCTCCAAAGTAGCCCACTTCCTGCCTGTTCGAGAGAGTATAACCGCTATCAAGCTAGCAGACTTGTATATCTCTCGGATAGTATCACTTCATGGTGTGCCGTTGGAGATTAACTCAGACCGTGGATGTCTTTTCACTTCACGATTCTGGGAAAGTTTCCAGAATGCTATGGGGACTCATCTCTCTTTCAACACCGCCTTTCATCCTTAGTCAAGTGGTCAAGTGGAACGAGTCAATCAAATTCTGGAAGATATGCTTTGAGCCTCTGTCATCTCTTTCGGTATGGATTGGGAGAAGTGTCTTCCATTTGCCGAATTCTCTTATAACAATAGTTATCAAGTCAGTTTGGGCAAGGCTCCGTTTGAAGTTCTATATGGACGAAGGTGTCGAACACCTCTTAACTGTTCAGAAACCGGGGAAACACAATTCTTTGGTCCGGATATGATCCAGGAAGCAGAAGAGCAAGTGATACGTCTCAAACGTATCTACTTTTCCAAACACTTTTGATATTGTTTTGACCTCATTCTTGCATGATTTGAACTAAACTAACCCGGACTGACGCTGTTTTCAGCAGAGCTGCCTGTATGGTTTTATTGTGTGCAGGAAAACGGATTTTTAGGTATCTCAGAAAAATCCACGAAAAATCACAGAAAATCCACGCACCCGAAGGAACCCGGAGCCAGAAGTGGGGCCAGAGCGGGGCCAAGGGGTGCCCAGGCGCCATGGTGGCGCGGCCCAGCCCCTGGCCGCGCCGGGGGGTCGCCTGGGTGGGCCCCACCTCCCCTGGTGCCCTACTTTGACTCGTATTTAGCTCGCGATGGAGAAATCCCAGATCAGAAGTTCTTTTCGCAGTTTTCGTCACGGAGCCGCCGCCACCCTCTGTTCTTCTTCGGGAGGGCTAATCTGGAGGCTGAATTGGCCTCCGGAGAGGGGAGATCGTCGCCATCGTCATCATCATCACCACTCCATCATCCCTCCATGACTTCTCCTTCCATGTGTGAGTAATCCCCTGCTGTAGGCGAAGGGGATGGTAGGGATTGGATGAGTTAGATCATGTAATAGTTTGTCAGATCGTTGGGGGCATGTTGCCTACCATCTACTATGGTGTTTATCATCTTTGCTTCAACTTGTTATTCTTAATGCTTGACACATAGGGCCCGAGTGCCATGATTTCAGATCTGAACCATATGTGTTTGCATGAATATATTTGTGTTCTTGATCCTATCTATGAGTTGTTTGCACCTGTTACGGTTCGGAACCGGCGATCCCAAAAGTGACAGCTTGGGACACCAAAGGGGATGGTACGTAGTTTAAGGATTACATGTATCCATTGAGTTCATTGCTTTGTTCCGGTGCTCTTTGACAGGAGCACCTTAATCTCCATAAGTTCCTTTTGGCCCCGTTCGTAGCGGGATGGTAGGACAAAAGATGTTGTGCAAGTTCTTATTGCAAGCACGCACAACTACCTACGGGATACATGCCTAATGTTTGATATTTGCCTAGATGATCATTACTTTTCCGTGTGCCGTGCCCCAAGTTAGAATCATGATATATATCATCCATGCAGCGCCCAACCATCCATCTCCCTAGCCTACAGTGTTTTAAATCCTGCTTGTCACTAGTTGCTACTTTTTCCATTTACCTTTACTATTTACTTTTGCTGTTTACTTTTACTATCATTATCATCACTATCATATCACTGCTACCATTTATCTTTTGTTGCAAGTAAGTATATTTCAGGTGCGGTTGAATTGACAACTCAACTGTCAAAGCTTATAAATACTCTTTGGCTCCCCGTGTGTCGAATCTATAAATTGGGTTATTCTTACCCGCGAAGACTATCTCGATCCCTTACGGTTGAGGGTTATCAAGTACCGTTTTCTGGCGCCGTTGCCGGGGAGCATAGCAATATTTACAAGTCTACTTGAAGTATCCTACCTGCTGCACTTCATCCGCTATGGGTAAGAAAGGAGACCCCCAAGGTTCCGATCTTACTATCCACTACAAGAAGAGGTACTGTTCTAAGCACTAGTGTTACACTTGATTCACCTTTTGTTATGAGTAAGTTTGCCTCACCACCACCACATGATGCTCCTACTGAATCTGTTACTATGTTCGATACTCTTGATGATGCTTCTACTACTGTTGATGATATTAGTTCACTTGGTTATGCTCTTGAGAAACAGATCGCTGCTGCTGCATAAAAGTCTGGAATTGAAATTCCTATTACTCGCTACCCTATTGGTGAAACTTATGATTATCCTGATTTGAGTAAACTCAAGGAGAGACTCCTTGATGATGATTACTATATGCTTGATGAATATTTATGCAGGGAACTGACAGAGTTTTCTGGCTCTGGCCCTGAAGTTATTAAGAAACTGTTTGAAAAACACTCTTTGAAGAACAAAACCGTTCCTGGTCCTGAATTTGCTACATCTCCTATATGCATTGATGATCCTGATTATGATTTCTCTGTTGATCTTTCACTTGTACCTATGGTTGAAGCTGACCCCTTTTATGGCAGAGAAAATGATGATGCTATTGCACACCTAACAAAACTCGGTGAGTTGGGTGGCCTGTTTACCACAGATGAGAAGATACGATACTTTTATGTGACCAAGCTTCTTCCTTTCTCCTTGAAGGAAGGTGCTAAAGCATGGTATGATTCACTTCCGTGCGGTTCCATTAAGAGTCCTCAAGACTTAGCTCACTCTTTTGTTGATAAGTACTTTCCTGCTCACATGCAACATGCTGCTTTACAAAGAATTTATAACTTTAAACAGTTGCAGGATGAGTCCCTCCCTAAAGCTTGGGGGAGGTACTGCGGTCTGATTCGGGCTAGACCGGGACATGAAGTCCCTAAGAACGAATTAATCGATATATTCTATGCTGGTCTAACTGATGAATCCAGGTCCTATTTGGACAGTTGTGCTGGTTGTGTTTTCAGGAAAAGGACACCGGACGACGCAGAAGATTTGATGGGCAGGATTGTCAAAAATCATGAAGATTGGTCCGTCCCTAAACCACCTCCACCACCAAAGAAGAGGGGCATGTTTGTTCTAAGCCCCGAAGATATGCGAGAAGCAAAGAAGTCTATTAAAGAGAAAGGTATTAAAGCTGAAGACGTGAAGAATCTACCCCCTATTGAGAAGCTGTGTGAGCCTACCACTCACCCTCCTATGGTAGAGGTACACTCTCTTTTAGATTTCAACGCAAGTGACATCCCTCATGGTAAGCCTCCTGATCAATGTTTAGATGAGTTTGATAATTTTATTATGAAACAAAATCATTTTAATGAGAGGATAGAAAGTCAGTTGCATGATAATTCCCTTGCTATCAAAAGACTGCTTGATGTTTTAGATAGAATAGTTAATGATGTTCAATGTCTTGTGAAGCATTTTCATATGGTTCAAACTCAACTTGATCAAATTTCTAATGTGCAAAGAGATTTGCTTGCTAACAATGCCAAACAAGATAACTTGCAGGCTTTCGGGAAGAGAATCGAGCAAGATTCTCAAATGCAGGAAGAAGAAATTGTTGGATCTCCAAAGAAGAAGAAGAAACATAAGGAGACTGACAATTCTAATGATTCTATTGCAGATGAAGAGCCAGCTGTTGATCCCAACAGTGTATCTATCTCCGATGCTGAGACTGAAGATGGTGCTGAACCTGAAGGTAAGGATAATGAGAAGAATGATCCGCCTGAAGTTCGAGAAGAAGAAGCACCTGACAAATGTAAGAGGTACACTAAAGAAGACTTCATCGCAAGAAAACATGGGAAGGAAAGAGAACCATGGGTGCAGAAACCCATGCCCTTTCCAGGTAAGTCCATCAAATCCAAAGAAGAAGAGCATTACAATAAGTTTTGTGAGTGGATTAAACCTCTTTTTCTTCAAATTCCTTTGAATGAAGCTATTAAGTTACCTCCTTATTCAAAATATATGAAAGATATTGTCACTAATAAAAGAAAAGTTCCTAACGAAGCAATATCTACTATTCTTGCTAACTACTCTTTCAGTGGCAAGATTCCTGAGAAGCTCGGTGATCCAGGTATACCCACCATTCCTTGCTCCATAAAGAATAATTATGTCAAAATTGCTTTATGTGATCTTGGAGCAGGAGTGAGTGTTATGCCTCTCTCTCTATTTACGAGAGGCTTTGTTTAGAGAAACTAATTCCTACAGATATCTCCCTTCAGATGGCTGACAAGTCAACCGCCGTCCCGATAGGTATTTGTGAGGATGTTCCCATAGAAGTTGCTAATTGTTTGATTCTTACTGATTTTGTTGTGCTTGACATGCCCGAGGATGGGAGAATGTCCATTATTCTTGGTAGACCTTTTCTTAACACCGCAGGTGCTATTATTGATTGCAATAAAGGGAAGGTTACCTTCAACGTAAATGATAAAGAACACATGGTATATTTTCCAAAGAAGATCGACTGGAGGCATGGCCTCAACTCTATAGAAAATATCGAGACCGTGAAAATTGGAGAATGGGATTGTCCACTACATGTGCCTCACAAATACAAAACTATCATGGTGGGGACAATGTCCATCAAGGTAAAGGTTCAGTGATTACTTCGTAAGAGGTGAGACTTTTTGCTCTATATATCGCCTGCTTGTTGGTAAGACTTGATCAACCTTACTAGTAAACAAGTTTTATATAGATAAAAAGTTGAGCTTGTTATGTTTTCACTTATTTTAGTTCTTGTTCTACTTGTTGTACGAAGTGTTTATGTTTTGAAGCTTCACAATACTACTAACTGCTTCAAGTTTTCAGAGAGTTTCGCAGCTTTTTGAAACTTCGAAAAAAATTCAACAATGAAGTTTTCAGAAAAATTCCAGAAAAATTATAATAAAAATTTCCATGTCGGGAGTGACCCAGAGGGACCTGGGGCCAGCCAGGGGGACCCACCAGTGGCCCAGGCAGCCAGGTGGCGCGGCCCAGCCCCTGGCCGCGCCCACAGGGCGCCTGGGGCCCACATGGCCCCCCCTCCAGGTATGTCTTCTTCCTCCCTATCTCTTTTTCTCCAAAAACGCGAGTTCTGCACTTGTTCTTGTGTTCTTGCTGTTCTTGGAGGCGATTCTTCGATCTCTCTCTACATACAACCATTTGAGCTGAGATTTTGAACAAATACTCCCTGGTATGTGACTCCTCCACCCCTCCAATTAGATTTCTGATTGGTGGCTTCATTTGTGAGTATTTAGTAGTTCTTGGTGCTGTATAGATGAGCTTGCATGCATGTGTAGAAATTTATTTTCCAAGTTTTGATGCAAGTTTATGCCTTGGGCAAGTGAGTTGAGTAGTTTTCCTTAACTCACCTTGTTTTAATCCTCGTTTTTGTAAATTGCCAAAAATTTCAGAAATGAGTTTGTTAGGAAGGGCAAAAGGGTGGCTTGAGAAGAGGAGGCCCGCACACTCCTATCGAGTTACTAGAGCCGCAGCTTCACCCTCGACTGCTAGGGTGAGCTATAATGAAGATCATGTGCCCCTGGAGTTGTTGGAAGACACAAGTCCAGCACGTGCGATGACGTTTCCATGTGATGAATTCCTTGAAGCTGCGGGAATCAAGGATGAGTTTTATAATCTTTGTGCTAATGCAGGTTTGACACGGCTCGTCACGTGCCGTGTTACTCAATATCAAAAACTCACCTCCAGTTTCATTAACAGTTTTAGATATAATCCTGATTCAGGTGCTATTGAGTTTAAAATTTACAATGATCTTATCACCATGACTTTGGTAAAGTTTTGTGAAATAATAGGTGTGCCAAACGTTGGGAGGACGGCTAGGATGGCCACTCAGCCCTCCGAGCTGAAAACCGTCATCAACTCTCTCTGCAGCATGGTTCGATGAGTTCATGGTCCAGCATCGGTTTCATAACCCCATGGAGGGGGTTGTGCCCGACGAGGAGGAACACGGTGAGTTACCACCTTTTCAGGAAGAAACCGCCACCGAGTTTGGTGAAGGGTCTTCCTCTGCTTGGCGTACGGACCCTTCCTCGTGGGAGACTCCGAGGAGCTCGGTATACGCGCCAGCATCCTTCTACGACCCTTGGTCCCACCACCATACCCTCGGAGCAGGAGGCTCCTGGGGGTAGTAGCTGCTACCAACTTAGGCCAAAAGCCTAAGCTTGGGGGAGTACGTGCCCCTCTCACTTTTCCATTGTATTATCCATTTTATTCGCCTTGATCTTTTCGAAGTTTTTGCCCATTCTTCTTTATTTCTCTCTTTGCAAAAACAACAAAAAGATTTTCTCTTTCTTTTGCTTTCGTTCAACCTTTGAAATAATCCAAAAAGATTTCCTTTTCTCTTTAGTTTGCTTTGTTTTCAGAGTTCAGCTCGAGTCTGTGATGACATTTAATTATATTTCCTACGTTCGATCGTGCAAGTGACGAGGCAGTAATGATGAAGATCAACTGAAGGGAAGCAACAAGGAAGACCGGTATGAACTCTTCTTGTTTCTACTTTTGTACATATAACTGTACTTATGATCTAGAGACCAGCTTGTAGCGACATAGTGCTATGTTTACAATGCTCTCCCAGTGGTTCGTGCTTTCCTTGTGGCTAGTCTCGAATAACTAGAGTATATAATGTGTTATTGAAATGATCTACATGCATTGCATTGTTCATAGTTCGGTATACTAAGGTGGTATTTCCCTTTAGAGAATTTTTGGATTGACTTGGCACATGCTTACACATGTTTGAGACTAAAAAGTCTGCTCTGCCTTGATGATCTTTGAGTTTTAGAATAGTTATATCACTTTCATGCCCGATTCAATGTTGCTTTGTCGCTCTGCATGATTATGGCCGTTATTGCTCTCTAGTTGGTCGCTTCCCAGTCTTTTGCTAACCTCCACCTGTACTAAGCGGACTGACTGCTTGTGCATCCAAAATCCTTAAAAACCTGTTATGCCATATGAGTCCACCATACCTTCCTATACATGGTATTTACCTGCCATTCCTAACGAAGACTTTCGTGTACCATCTCGAAATTAATCAAAAGCATTTCTCTTTTTGTGCCTCTGTTTTAGCTCATGAGGAAGTAGTAGTTAATTCATGATCTTTTTAAGTTGGACAAGTTTCACCCCTGGATTGCGTGTCTAATGTGCAAACCCCTAATACGATAAGAAACTGGCATAGAGTGCGCCCAGCTCATAAAAGATAATACAACAAACAAACCCTCCTTCGCGCTTTGTTCATGAGAAATCAGAAAACTTTGGCAGTGATAAACAAAGGAGATTAAGAGGATGTGATCGTCCTCATGCGGGAGCCGTTCCTCGAGACCTGTCCAGCTCAAGAAGTGATTGAGTTATCTGCTAGCATTCGTTTACGAAATATGCACCTCTCAAAAATGTTTTTACCTCTATTTTCAAAACCAAGAGCTCTGGTACATGTTTAGTTTTTGTTTCCGACCACGGGTTTTCAACCTTGCCAACAAAAGCCATGGTTCGAGAGTCTCCACCTTCTTTCTTCAAAGCACCAACTAGGAGAGCATAATTGTCATTCTGAGTGTAATTTGCATTGTCCCAAAGTATTACATTGTCTTCTGCATGCTTGTGATATTATTTATTCTGAAATTCTCAGTTCTAGTCTCCTTTAAAACTCTGGAGGAGTTTCTGCATTTATGTTTTGCTTCACTCATGGAGGCTAGCGAGATACCACCCTAATATGCTCAAGCTATGTGCAATGTGATCTTGTCTTGATTTTCAGTAACATATTATTTACTTGTAGGTATTTGTGATTGGTCACTTGAAAGAGGGATTGCTCCGTGCATTGTCCTCATAGTACTGTTTCAATACTTGCTAGACTCTTTTCGTAGTACATGCTTATATACATTTAATGAAGCAAAAGAGTTTGTCAAAGTTTTCTTTGTCGCGTCCAGTTCATTGAACTGAATTGCTTGAGGACAAGCAATATGCTAAGCTTGGGGGAGTTGATACGTCTCAAACGTATCTACTTTTCCAAACACTTTTGATATTGTTTTGACCTCATTCTTGCATGATTTGAACTAAACTAACCCGGACTGACGCTGTTTTCAGCAGAGCTGCCTGTATGGTTTTATTGTGTGCAGGAAAATGGATTTTTAGGTATCTCAGAAAAATCCACGAAAAATCACAGAAAATCCACGCACCCGAAGGAACCCGGAGCCAAAAGTGGGGCCAGAGGGGGGCCAGTGGGTGCCCAGGCGCCCTGGTGGCGCGGCCCAGCCCCTGGCCGCGCCGGGCGGTCGCCTGGGTGGGCCCCACCTCCCCTGGTGCCCTACTTTGACTCGTATTTAGCTCGCGACGGAGAAATCCCAGATCAGAAGTTCTTTTCGCAGTTTTCGTCGCGGAGCCGCCGCCACCCTCTGTTCTTCTTCGGGAGGGCTAATCTGGAGGCTGAATTGGCCTCCGGAGAGGGGAGATCGTCGCCATCGTCATCATCATCACCACTCCATCATCCCTCCATGACTTCTCCTTCCATGTGTGAGTAATCCCCTGCTGTAGGCGAAGGGGATGGTAGGGATTGGATGAGTTAGATCATGTAATAGTTTGTCAGATCGTTGGGGGCATGTTGCCTATCATCTACTATGGTGTTTATCATCTTTGCTTCAACTTGTTATTCTTAATGCTTGACACTTAGGACCCGAGTGCCATGATTTCAGATCTGAACCATATGTGTTTGCATGAATATATTTGTGTTCTTGATCCTATCTATGAGTTGTTTGCACCTGTTACGGTTCGGAACCGGCGATCCCAAAAGTGATAGCTTGGGACACCAAAGGGGATGGTCCGTAGTTTAAGGATTACATGTATCCATTGAGTTCATTGCTTTGTTCCGGTGCTCTTTGACAGGAGCACCTTAATCTCCATAAGTTCCTTTTGGCCCCGTTCGTAGCGGGATGGTAGGACAAAAGATGTTGTGCAAGTTCTTATTGCAAGCACGCACAACTACCTACGGGATACATGCCTAATGTTTGATATTTGCCTAGATGATCATTACTTTTCCGTGTGCCGTGCCCCAAGTTAGAATCATGATATATCTCATCCATGCAGCGCCCAACCATCCATCTCCCTAGCCTACAGTGTTTTAAATCCTGCTTGTCACTAGTTGCTACTTTTGCCATTTACCTTTACTATTTACTTTTGCTGTTTACTTTTACTATCATTATCATCACTATCATATCACTGCTACCATTTATCTTTTGTTGCAAGTAAGTATATTTCAGGTGCGGTTGAATTGACAACTCAACTGTCAAAGCTTATAAATACTCTTTGGCTCCCCGTGTGTCGAATCTATAAATTGGGTTATTCTTACCCGCGAAGACTATCTCGATCCCTTACGGTTGAGGGTTATCAGCAAGTTCGCATCGTTCGTGAGAAATTGAAAACAGCCCAGTCTCGCCAGAAGAGCCAATATGATAGTCATCATAAGGCTGTGACTTTTGAAGTCGGCGATAAGGCTTACCTTCGGGTTACTCCTCTTAAGGGAACCCATCGTTTCGGTATCAAAGGCAAATTGGCTCCTCGTTACATCGGTCCATTTCGCATTCTTGCCAAACGAGGAGAAGTTGCCTACCAATTGGAACTACCTCCGCACCTTTCCAGAGTTCATGATGTCTTCCACGTTTCTCAACTCAGGCGTTGCTTCTCGGATCCTATCCGCGGAGTGGACCACTAAACGCTTGATCTCCAGGACAATCTCACATATCGAGAATACCCCGTCCGTATTCTGGATCAAACCGAGCGTACCACTCGACGTCACAATATCAAGTTTCTCAAGGTTCAATGGTCACATCATTCCAAGAGTGAAGCTACTTGGGAAAGGGAGGATCGTCTTCGACTTGAGTACCCCCACCCTCTTTCTGGAGCAACCCGAATCTCGGGACCGATTCTTTTGAGTGGGGGTGAGTTGTCACATCCCTAGTCAGTGCTTGCTTTAGGACTAGCTAGAGTGTGCATCATGTCTACTTTCCACAGAAACTTGAAATGGGAATGACAGAAACCCCAACACCCCTCTTCTAACAACTAGGGTTTGATAAAATCTTTTCCAATGTACCCAAAATGCCCTTCAAAAATGTTCATCATTTCTGCCCTGGTCTTAAACCTCTACCAAAAATGGTGCACAATTTTCTAGGACATCCAAGGTCTCTGGATTAATTCATATGGTATTTGCATTTGGGCATTTAAATGCTATAAAATATTTTATGTGCCCAAATAATCATAAACTAAAATGTTCCATACTGTTCATATTATATATAGTGGGCATGACTAGTTTTATGAGCTATAAAAATGTTCTAGCATTTTTATTAATTCAAGAAAGTTGCAAAGAAATGAAACAGAAAGTAAATAGAAAAAAGGGAGGAAGCAGACTTACCTGAGCCCACTTACCTGCCTGGCCCAGACGGCCCAGCCCACCAGGGGCATGCCCGTCTTCTTCACCGTGCCAGCGCACGAAGCAGCTCGGTGGCGAGCGCCGCCGACGCGCCGGCCACCTCCTGCCTGCCTGGCTGCTCCCTCCGACGCCATGGATGGCCCTGGACGTCGCCACGCAGACCCCCTCGACCGCCCCCCTCTCTCCCTGCCTCAACTCCCTCGCTCCGCGCCTCGTGGCTGAGCGCCACCGTCGCCACCGATGTCGTTCGCCGTAGGCACCGTGCCTCTCGCGCCCAACTGTTTTGCCCAGAAGCTCCGCCTCGTCCTCCTCGTTCTTCGCACCGAGCTACACGACGCCAGCAGCCCTGCTTCACCCTCACCATCGCCGTCTTCAACCTACGGCCGTGGAGATCGCCGGCGACCGTGCACCCGCCTCGACGCTTCCACGAGCCCGCTGAGCATCTCATCCGCCTGCATGTGAGCTCCTGAGTCGAACCCCTCTCCTCCCCGCTCCGTTCGCTCGCCGTAGATGCCGCCCCCTTGCTCGCCGTAGCACGCCGCCGCACAAGCCCGCCGTCGACGAGGCTCCGGTGCCCAATTGGCTCCGTGCACATGCCCGTCATCTTCGTGAGCGCTCGTAGCACCCGTAGGAACCAACCGTTGGACCTCCGGTGCCCTGTGCCATAGTTTTCATCGGCACCCGAGCTCCGGCCACCGCCGTTGAGGTCGCCGCCGTCGTTTCCGGCCACCCCAGCTGCTCCGACCTGTCCCACCGGATGCGCGACTCCTCCAGCTCTGTGTAGGTGCCCTCCGCCGCTAATTTGGTCATCGAAACGTTGTTTCAGAGCCGCGCCGCCGTCCTGGCTCTCGCCGGCGGCGAGACACCGGTGTGGTTGACCTGTTTTGACCACGCCTGGACCCCCCCTGTGTCACTGACATGTGGGGCCGGCCGTTGACTAATTTCAGTTTAGGTTTTTAATTAAGTGCTAATTGCTGTCATTAGTTTAGTGAGCCACTGACATGTGGGGCCCAGCCCCTGTTAACTTTTAGTTTAGTGTTAAGCTCTTTTTAGTTAGTACTGAGAGACCGACCAGTGGGACCCACTGGTCAGGTTTGACCTGGACGCCCTGTTGAGTGGCTGACGTCAGCATGATGTCATGCTGACGCAGTAAAGGATTTTCTGGGATTATTTGATTTAAAAACAATTCAGGAAATTCCAGAAAATGCTTTAAAATTCAAAAAATCATATAAATTCAACAGTAGCTCAGATGGAAAATATTTATATATGAAAATTGATCAGAAAATACCAATCTTTCCAATGGCACTGGTTTCAAGCATGTTTGAGCAAGTTAACCTTGCTGTATACATTAAAACATGATAATGCACTTAAATAAATAATAGTTTGAGTTTCAATTTGAATCTTTGATTCAAATGGGCTCAAACCCTTCTGTTTATAGATGCATTAGCCCAAGACACATGCATCTTGCCATATCATGAGCATGCATCATATTGTTGCATTTGTTTTTTTATTGATTGTATCGCCGGTATTCTCCGTGTTAGGTCCTGCTCCCGAGGATACTTCTGCGTATCCAACTGAAGAGCAGTACCCGACAACCACTCTGTCAGGCAAGCAATCATTAATCATTATGACACAAACCCGTATTCTCGCTCCTGCTCTCTTTTACTGCATTAAGGCAACAACATGTGAACTGCTACTTGCTGCGGTAGTTGAACCCTATTCCCTTGCATGACCTGTCATTGCCACAGTAAATAGTTGAAACCCACTAGCATGTGTAGGAGTTGATTGAGCCATGTGATGTGTGATCCACCATGCTATTTGTTTATGTTGCCTGCTATGCTTAGAGTTGTGTCAGGTCTGGTTCATCTGGGTGATGGATCAGAGTGAAACGATCATACCGGTAAAGAGAGGGAAGTGTGGAACATGTTTGGTAAAGGTATCGATGAAAGGCCATGTAGGAGTACGTGGTGGGTTGTTTCATTGGAACCGACCATAGGACCTGAGATCTGTATGTGTGGTTGAAGTTACAGCTACTACCACACATTGGGCCCTGAAATATGACCCCGCTCGACTTATTGACTGCCCATGTTCTCTGTCCAGGAGTTGCAACTAGTTTCTGGTGTTTGTAGTTTACTGGTGGTCGTGCACAGCGCTGACCATTGGGGTGGGCTGTGATGCGACAGGTACATGGCACGGTGTACCAGTTGCCCGTTTGGTGACTCGGGAACCCTGTACACATCGTTTGGGGCCGTGAGCGACACCCCAGCCGGATCTCCCCACGGATGGAACCCAAATAGGCGGTAAACCTGGACGAGAGACTTGAGTGGTTGGTTAGGTCATGGTCTACACCCACATCGGCTTTCGCTTGAAGTCTGCCGAGCACATGTCGTGTGCAGACGCTAAGTGGTGAAAACATGTGTGAGGAAGTACACCCCTACAGGGTTATCAATCTATTCGAATAGCCGTTGTTCGCGGTACGGACTACTTGGTTACTCTTACAGTTCATAGACAAGTTGATGGATACTACTAAAAGCCTCAAGACAAGTGTGAGTGTCGTGAATGGCCCTTCCGTAGGATGACGGAAGAGGATCCACGGTGGTGTATTGTTGTGGTGAGTAGAGGACTCGTGTACATAGTATTATCTTGCAATCTGTCCAGAGTCGTAGTATTGGTTAGCCAAGAGTCAAAGCTGACATTCTGCTATGAACTCCACTACCCTTGTTGATAATGTTGCATGTATGATAGGTTCTGTTGTAAGACTTGCTGAGTACCTTTGTACTCATGTTTGCTTAATAACTGTTGCAGAGGAGAACCCTGCCCCTTCTGATGGGTTCTACATAGATGTTGACGTCGACGAGTAGCTTGCTACCCAGACGGAGATCCTGAGCTTGTGAAGGGCCTTGTAGATAGTCAGGCTACACCAAGCCTGTTTTATTTTCCAAGTTGTCTGTACCCAGACATGTTAGCTTCCGCTTGTGCTTGTATGATTGTATGACTTGAGTGTTGGGTCATGTGACCCCTACCTGTATGGATATGTTATGTATGGCTCTTGGAGCCTCTTAAATAAAGTACTTTGAGTCATAGAGTTCTGTTGTGATGCAATGTTGTATTTGCACATATTGAGCATATTGTGTGTATGATTGAAATGCTTGGTATGTGTGGGATCCGACACCTAGTTGTTATCCTTTGGTAGCCTATCTTACAGGGAAATGCCTCCTAGTGCTTCCAATGAGCCTTGGTAGCTTGCTACTGCTCGGAACACGTAGGCTGGCCGGCATGTGTCCTTCTTCGTTCCTGTGTCTGTCCCTTAGGGGAAATGTCATGCGTTGTTCCTTTAAGTCCATGTAGCTTGCTACGACTTGGGTTCCTACGTTGATGACCGACACGTTCGTTGCTGGGTCATGGATGCCTGTCTCTGTAATTTAGTGCCACTTTTGGTTTATAACTAGCCATGTCGGCCTGGGTTCTCTGTCATATGGATGCTAGCGACACTGTCATATACGTGTGCCAAAATGCGCAAACGGTCCCGGGCCAGGTAAGGTGGCACCCGTGGGGATACCGCGGGTGAGGCCGCAAAGTGATATGACGTGTTACAAGCTAGATCGGTGTGACTTAGGATCGGGGTCCTGACAATATTAGTGTCAAAGCTTGCATCGGCGTAACCCTTTACGACGAACTCCTTATCACCTCCATAATCGAGATACATTTACTTAGTCCTCCAGTTACTAAGGATAATTTTGACAGCTGCCCAGTGATCCACTCCTGGATCACTCTTGTACCCCCTTGCCAGACACGTGGCAAGGCACACATTTGGTCTGGTACACAGCATGGCATGCCTTATAGAACCTATGGCTGAGGCATAGGGAATGACTTTCATTCTCTCTATATTTTTCTATCGTGGTCGGTCTTTGAGTCTTACTCAACTTCATACCTTTCAACTCAGGCAAGAACTTCTTCTTTGACTGATCTATTTTGAACTACTTCAAAATCTTATCAAGGTATGTACTTATCGAACGTCTTATCAAGCGTCTTGATCTATCTCTATAGATCTTGATGACAATTATGTAAGCAGCTTCACCGAGGTCTTTCTTTGAAAAACTCCTTTTAAACAATCCTTTATGCTTTCCAGAAAAATTCTACATCATTTCCGATCAACAATATGCCATTCACATATACTTATCTGAAATGTTGTAGTGCTCCCACTCACTTTCTTGTAAATACAGGCTTCAGTGTAAGTCCGTATAAAACCATATGCTTTGATCACCTTATCAAAGCGTATATCCCAACTCCGAGATGCTTGCACCAGTCCATACATGGATCGCTGGAGCTTGCACACTTTGTTAGCACCTTTAGGATCCAAAAAACTTCTGGTTGCATCATATACAACTCTTCTTTCAAAAATCCATGAAGAATGTAGTTTTTACATCCATTTGCCAGATTTCATAAAATGTGGCAATTTCTAACATGATTCAGACAGACTTAAGCATCGCTACGGGTGAGAAAGTCTTATCGTAGTCAACTCCTTGAACTTGTCGAAAACCTTTTGCGACAAGTCGAGCTTTGTAGACAATAACCTTACCATCAGCGTCGGTCTTCTTCTTGAAGATCAATTTATTCTGTATGGTTCGCCGATCATCGGGAAGTCCACCAAAGTCCATACTTTGTTCTCATACATGGATCATATCTCAGATTTCATGGCCTCAAGCCATTTATCGGAATCTCGGTTCATCATTACTTCTTCATAGTTCGAAGGTTCTCCGTTGTCTAACAATGTGACTTCCAAGACAGGGTTACCGTACCACTCTGGTGCAGTACGTGTTCTAGTCGACCTTCGAGGTTCAGTTGTAACTTGATCCAAAGTTTCATGATCATTATCATCAGCTTCTTCTCTAGTTGGTGTAGGCATCACGGGAATGATTTTCTGTGATGAGCTGCTTTCCAATTCGAGAGATGGTACAATTACCTCATCAAGTTCTACTTTCCTCCCACTCACTTCTTTCGAGAGAAACTCCTTCTCTAGAAATGTTCCATTCTTGGCAACTAAAAATTTGCCTTCGGATCTGTGGTAGAAGGTGTACCCAGTTGTTTCCTTAGGGTATCCTATGAAGACGCACTTCTCCAATTTGGGTTCGAGCTTATCAGGTTGAAGCCTTTTGACATAAGTGTCGCAACCCCAAACTTTAAGAAACAAGAACTTATGTTTCTTGCCAAACCACAGTTCATACGGTGTCGTCTCAACCGATTTAGACGGTGCCCTATTTAACGTGAATGCAGTTGTCTCTAATGCATAACCCCAAAACGATAGTGGTAAATCGGTAAGAGACATCATAGATCACACCATATCTAATAAATACGGTTACGACGTTCGGACACACCATTACGCTGTGGTGTTCCAGCTGACGTGAGTTGTGAAACTATTCCACATTGTTTTAAATGAAGGCCAAACTCGTAACTCAAATATTCGCCTCCACGATCAGATCATAGAAACTTTATTTTCTTGTTACGATGATTCCCTACTGCACTTTGAAATTCTTTGAACTTTTCAAATGATTAAGATTTGTGTTTCATTAAGTAGATGCACCCATATATGCTCAAATCATCTGTGAAGGTCGGAAAATAACGATATCCGCCACGAGCCTCAACACTCATCGGACCGCATACATTGGTATGCATTATTTGCGATAAGTCATTAGCTTGCTCCATTGTTCCAGAAAACAGAGTTTTAGTCATCTTGTCCATGATGCATCGTTTGCAAGTATCAAATGATTCATAATCAAGTGATTCCAACAGTCCATTTGCATAGAGTTTCTTCATGCGCTTTACACCAATATGACCTAAATGGCAGTGCCACAAATATGTTGCACTATCATTATCAACTTTTCATCTTTTGGCTTCAATATTATTAATATGTGGACTACTATGCTCGAGATTCAATAAACCATTCGCCTTGGGTGTATGACCATAGAAGGTTTTATTCATGTAAATAGAATAACAATTATTCTCTGACTTAAATAAATAACCGTATTTCAATAAACACAATCCGATCTTGTTCATGCTCAACGCAAACAGCAAATAACATTTATTTAGGTTTAACACTAATCCCGAAAGTATAGGGAGTGTGTTATGATGATCATATCAATCTTGGAACTACTTCCAACACACATCGTCACCTTACCCTCAACTAGTCTCTGTTTATTCTGCAACTTCTATTTCGACTTACAAATCTTAGCAACCGAACATGTATCAAATACCAAGGGGCTACTACGAGCACTAGTAAGGTACACATCAATAACATGTATATCAAATATACCTTTGTTCACTTTCCATCCTTCTTATCCACCAAATATTAGGGGAAATTCCGCTTGTAGTGACCATTTCCCTTGTAGTAGAAGCACTCAGTTTCAGGCTTAGGTCCAGACTAGTAAATGTGCCCGTGCGTTGCAATGGGAGAAACAACCCTCACATCCCTTCCGTGGAAAACAAATGGTACTCAGCTTAACTAAACTCACAACTACCGCACATAATAAGAGATAATTTTCCATCTTGTTTTGTTCATCTACACATGGGTCTGTTTTCGACCAAGCTCCGCTTCATAATATAAATCTTCATCATCCCTTTCTTTGTCTAATCATTACCCCTTGCTGGTCACCAGCATTACATATCATATTAATCGTTAGCCAAGACAATTATACACAAATGATGTTTGATGACTTGATACTTTTTACACCGAATCTTCAGCAATATTGTTTTTTTCTACCTATCTTCAATAAAAAAAAGGACAAGAGGAAAAAGAGAGAGAATGCATGCATTTGTTGCCTTAACTTAGGAAGGGAGTCTATTTCTAATCCTAAACGCTTGCTATATCATCGTATATTTTCAAAATCATCCCAATCTTCTTTATAGTATGATCTTTGAGGCAGACTGCAAATTCCCATACATAACATAATCGGTAACATTTAAAAAACCCGACTTCCATCAATTTCCGTTGTAGCCGGGTGTGACTCTCCATTTTCATGTTCTAATGCATAACCATTAGAAGCAAGTCTTAATAGCTCAATTCCATGTTCCAGCAGAATAACGTTTGTTAAGCACAACTTAACATGCACGACAACATCAATCATCCTCCATATAGTCTAAACCTGTTATATGTATGCAGAAACTGAAATAAATAGATAAATCTTCCCCGGAGACAACTGATTATTTCATAGTTGAGAACTGGACGCATATTACGAAAGTCTGCTCTCTTGATTAGGCGGCCTAATCAAGATGCACATATATATCTGGATGTTTAGGATTTGTCAAAGAGTACATTTGATGTGGTTAGAAACATTATGCCAAATAAAGCAAACTACTCTAAAAGAGATGGATAGTTGTTATATTATTCAGCAGAATATATAACTTAAATGGATGCAGTTTTCAACATTTACCAGTTGTCACTGATAAGTTTTACCGTGAGCTAACACCTTGAGGCAAACATGAATCCTTAGAGCCACATTCAAAATTTTGCACAACTGAAATTTAAATACTGGTAAAACAATTATTACCACCATAAGTATTATGCCTAAACTGTTTGAATAGAAACAACCTATTCACTCAAGGATTCCGGGGGCAAGATGCAAGGAAAAGGACTAAAATAATGGGGGTAATGAAAGTTCCATTGTAGAAAAACTTGCCATTTTCATATTCATTGTTAAACACATATTGTACTCAAGCAAAAAAATTATTTCCATAGAATCGAAGGTTTGAATCTTCTCCACTATTAGATGAACATAAAAAAATTGTCTGAGTGTCATTTATATAGAATGCAAAGAAGCAACTCCATGAACCCATAATGAATTCCATATAACAACAGGAAATTTGTACAACAATCTTTGTAAGTAAAAGAATTCATTTAACAATAGAAAATTTCTTCTACCAAGCAAGAACTGCTTGAACAAGCCCCTCCTCCTTGAGCTCTTAAAATTATGAAGTATTCCCGTGCTTCATCTCAGCCAAATGCATTAATGTACTCCATTAACTCAAGCAAGGAGAGTATAAAAGAATATGTTCCATCAATGTTCTTCTAATTTGATCTAAATAAGAAATAATGTTGGAAGTACATCAGTCCTTGATTTCTTTTCTTAGCTAGGGTCACTTGTAAGTTGTTACAAATGTATTGAGGAACTGAAATAGATCAAGTTTGACTTTTTGTGCCGGTTGGGGATCTACTGCTTCTGTATCTTGTTTTATACAATTCAAAGGATGTAGAAACTGTGAACTTGAGACTGAGACACCATGTAGTAGACTGGATATTGTTTGACACCAAACATGGATCGGGTACTTACCACAATCCCTTGTGAGAGAACTACTAACAACGAAGTGAGAGTAATGCAACAGAAGAGTCGGATGCATACAGTCTGCTACATATAATTAATGGATGGAATAGTACAACACAGCAAAAGAATGCAATGCCTGGAGCTAAATCTATTAGTTTTAGCAAATAGTTTTTATTTGTTGTTCTCTAATCATCTATTGCTACACCTTGTGTCTCCACAAACAACCAATTTCTGCTAAAATTGACAGTACAAAAGTAGAATGATGGCTTAGTCCAGTTGGGAGCTCAAGGGAATTCAGTGTGCCAGATTTGCGGCTGCTACTCAAACTTGCTCTAGACCAGCTTTTCCATCATCATCCACACACTCTTTCCTTCCCCAAGAGAAAACGTAGAAGCTATTAAATCATTTTAGTTCTGCCCTATATCACTTGGGAAGCGTAAAATGTTAATATAGCTAAAATGGTAATACCTTTGTACACTAATATAAGATGTTTTTGCAGTTCAATTTGAACTGTAAAATGCCTTACATTAGTGTACAGAGGGAGTAATAAGCAAATAAAGAACATGTTTTCCCTCTCTATATGCTTGGATACACACATCATGAAACTGGTATATACACCATACCATGCTACACATTATTTCTCCTTTATCCCTTTCATAATTTAAACTTCAAAAAATATCCAATCAAAAGGTCGTTAGTTGTTAAAAATAGCCAATCAAATGGTAAGCAACTAAGCATGGATGCGATTTTCAACCAAGCCCAATAATGTGGCCTGAATTAAGCCAAAGAGCCTCTGTCGGTACTACATTACGTCTTTAAGCAAACATTTTCGAGTCTCCAATGTGATGAAAACAAATATTTGCAACTGTCCAACTATGCTTTAAAAATGGAATCACGTCTGACTCGGTGAAAACCTGTAAAGATATTTAATCAGTACAGTCATTTTTGCTTTCAGACGCAATAGGGAAATGAGTTAGCATAATGGAATCAGTAAGCAGCAACACGAAGAAGAGCAAGTTTTGTAGTAATGTAGAGTTCTCCACAATCTAAATTTTAAAGATTATCCAACAAACAACTACAAGAAAATTTGGGAAGCCATCGGCCACCCTTCAATCACCAATTGTGAACTTGCAAACAATTCTTCAGCTCACATGCATAGGCTGGGTCGAGAGGACACATGAACAACGTGCAATGGTGAGGAGACTATCTACGTGACCCTAGATGAGGAGGCGGGTCATGATGAGCAGGACATGAACTGCAGGTTGCAGTGCTGCTATATGGTGCCCTCCACCAGGGTGAGAAGTGAGGATATTAGCACAACTTAAACAAACTGTAACAGTATCATCATCTTAGCAAAATTATCTCCATCATTTCCTCTATGTAAGCAGCAGCAACACACACAGCCCAAAATTGTATCATTACAAATAGCTATAGAATTAATTAAGAAAGACAAAAGAAGCATACAATGTCGCAGGCTCTAATGTCCCTGTAATCTACCGCCCACTGTGCATATGGACATCAGCTTATGTGTGTCCCCTCCACTACCTTCCTATGATTAAACTGAAAATAGTGATGTACTCAGGTTTAGTCAGTAAGGAAATGTCAAGTAGAAAGCATACTGTGTCTGATTCATTATACATGTCTCTGAGTCTTTCAACATTGTTAGAGCACTGATCCTTGTATCTTTCTTTAGCAACATTGAAATCCTCCTGAACCTTTAGGAATTCAGACTTGTGTAAAAAGTAGGCTAATTATAGGAGATAACATAACATGGACTGAAGAAATAAGCATAATGAAAAATGAACTTTATAAGGAAAATTCAGTGTAACACATATTGTGTTTTATCTATTTGGCTATTTAAATAAGAGTAGACCTTATATTTCTTTTTATACTCCTACAAATAATCTTTGTACCTGAAAATTAATATAATCAGTTTGTTGCATGTATATGAACACAAATTAAGACTACAACAAAAATATACCCCACACACAGCAAGCAAGAAGCATCACGCAGAAAGCAAGCCGTCCAAAGGGGCGCGTGTGGTTGGCTCCTCCTGCTCGTCCAGATTAGACATGGCATGTCTTAGGCAGTGATGCAGGAGATTGGGGAGCATTCCATGCAGAAAGGGGAGGTCGGGGCTTGCACGGAGGTGGAGGCGAGCCGCTGGAGTGGGAAGAGACAACGGGGTGGCGGCGGTGTTGGCCACGGGAGCCAGGCAGACGGGTCCAAAAGCTGGCCGAGCGCGTAGGGAAGAAGTTGTTGGTCGAGAAACTGGCAGGGTTGGGGAACCAAACAGAGGTCGAACAGCGGAGAGGAGTCCCGGCGGCGCCGTGGTAGCAGGGACAGGGGAGCCGGCAACGGCTGCGGCGTGTAGTGTCGTCGGCGATGGAAGGACACGGGGTTGGCACTTGGGGTAGGGGTAGCCGCTTGGCGCGCCGACTGAGTAGGCGGAGAAGCGGGGGCCGAAGGCGCGCGGCAGCGTGGCGGAGGGTGAAGGTGCGCCGCGGAGTAGGCGGCGAGGCGGGGGTCGGCGACGCACTGGAGGTGAGATGGGATCGGGAATTCAGAGGCAGGGGTGCGCTTTCATTTTTTCTTCTTTTCTCGCGCTCATACCAGTTCGGGTTGAGTTTCATATGGACTGCGGGTTGATATCCATATGCGTCAAGGTTTTTTTGCAAAACTGCCGCGACGGTGAACCCGACAGACTCAATCCGTGCTTTATTATTAGGTAAAGATTTGGGCTTCTTCACGAGAGCGACAACCTAATTTCCAGTATTCTTGAAATTCCCTTTCTTTCCCTTGCCCCTTTTCTTGAAACTAGTGGTCTTGTTAACCCTCAACACTTGATGCTCTTTCTTGATTTCTACCTTCGCCGATTTCAGTATCGCGAAGAGCTCGAGAATCGTTTTTGTCATCCCTTGCATATTATAGTTCATCACGAAGTTCTAGTAGCTTGGTGATGGTGACTAGAGAACTCTATCAATCACTATTTTATCTGGAAGATTAACTCCCACTTGATTCGAGTGATTGTAGTACCCAGACATTCTGAGCACATGCTTACTATCTAAGCTATTCTCCTCCATCTTGTAGGCAAAGTACTTGTCAGAGGTCTCATACCTCTCGACATGGGCATGAGTCTGAAATACCAATTTTAGCTCTTGGAACATCTCATATGCTCTATGGCGTTAAAATGTCTTTTGAGCCCCGAATCTAAGCCGAAAGCATGGCGCACTAAACTATTATGTAGTAATCAGATTGTTCTTGCCGAACGTTCATAATGTATGCATGAGCTTCTGCAACATGTCTGTCACCTAGCGGTGCATCAAGGACATACTTCTTCTGTGCAACAATGAGGATAATCTTCAGATCACGGACCCAGTCCACATCATTGCTACTAACATCTTTCAACTTAGTGTTCTCTAGGAACATATCAAAAACAGGGGAGCTAAATCGCGAGCTATAGATCTAAAACAGAGATATGCAAATACTATCAGGACTAAGTTCATGGTAAATTAAGTTCAATTAATAACATTACTTAGGAACTCCCACTTAGATAGACATCCCTCAAGTCATCTAAATGATATGTGATCCAAATCAACTAAACCATGTCCGATCATCACGTGAGATGGAGTAGTCATCAATGGTGAACATCTTTATGTTGATCATATCTACTATATGATTCACATTCGACCTTTCGATCTCCAGTGTTCCGAGGCCATGTATGTACATGCTAGGCTCGTTAAGTTTAACCCGAGTATTCCGCGTGTGCAAAACTGTCTTGCACCCATTGTATGTGAACGTACAGTTTATCACACCCGATCATCACGTGGTGTCTCAACACGATGAACTGTAGCAACAGTGCATACTCAAGGAGAACACTTTTGCCTTAAAATTTAGTTAAGGGATCATCTTATAATGCTACCGCCGTACTAAGCAAAATAAGATGCATAAAAGATAAACATCACATGCAATCAAAATATGTGACATGATATGGCCATCATCATCTTGTGCTTTTAATCTCCTTCTCCAAAGCATCATCATGATCTCCATCGTCATCGGCTTGACACCTTGATCTTCATCGTAGCGTCGTGGTCGTCTCGCCAACTATTGCTTCTACGACTATCGCTATCTGATAGTAATAAAGTAAAGCAATTACATGGCATTTGCATTTCATCATACAATAAAGAGACAACCATAAGGCTCCTGCCGGTTGCCGATAATTTACAAAACATGATCATCTCATACAATAACGTATAACTCATCACGTCTTGACCATATCACATCACAACATGCCCTGCAAAAACAAGTTAGACGTCCTCTACTTTGTTGTTGCAAGTTTTACGTGGCTTCTACGGGCTTCTAGCAAGAACCGTTCTTACCTATGGCACAAAATCACAACGGTGTTTCGTCAAGTTTGATGTTTTAACCTTCTTCAAGGATTGAGCGCAGTCAAATTCGATTCAACTAAACTAGGAGAAACATACACCCACCAGCCACCTTTATGCAAAACTGGTTGCATGTCTGTCGGTGGAACCGGTCTCATGAACACGGTCATGTAAGGTTGGTCCGGGCTGCTTCATCCCACAATACCGCTGAATCAAAATAAGACATTGGTGGTAAGCAGTTTGACTATCACCGCCCACAAATCTTTGTGTTCTACTCGTGCATATCATCTATGCTTAGACCTGGCTCATGATGCCACTGTTGGGAATCGTAGCATGCCATTAGAATAAACTCTATGCTCACGCAAGATCTATATAGGAGATGCATAGAAACGAGAGGGGGAGAGTGTGTCTACGCACCCTCATAGACCGAAAGCGGAAGCATTTGACAACGCGGTTGATGCTGTTGAACTTCCTCTTGTTCCGACAAATCAAGCACAAATGTACACCTCTGAGTTCTGCACACGTTCAGCTCGATGACGTCCCTCGAACTCTTGATCCAGAAAAGTGTCGAGGAAGTAGATGAATTCCGTCAGCACGACGGCATGGTGATGGTGATGCTGAAGTGATCCGCGCAGGGCTTCGCCTAAGCACTACGAGAATATGACCGGAGGAGTAAACTATGGACGGGGGTACCGCACACGGCTAACAATTGTTGGTGTGTGTTCTAGGCGCCCCCTCCCCATGTATATATAGGTGGGAGGGGGAGGGTTGCAGCCATGGGGCGCCCCAAGTAGGAGGAATCCTACATGGAGCCTAGTCAAATTCGCCCCCCATTTCCTTATTTCCACCGGAGGGAAAAGGGAAGAGGGAAGGGGGGAAGGAAAGGGGGGCCGAACCCCCTCCTCCTTCTCCTATTCGGCCTCCTTCCTTAGGGGGGCGACACCCCTTCTGGGCTGGTGTGCTCCCCTCCTATGGCCCATGAGGCCGATTAGTCCCCCGGGGGTTTCCGATAACCCCCACGATACTCCGATATGTATCCGGTACCCCTCGGAACACTTTCGGTGTCCGAATACTATCATCCCATATATCAATATTTACCTCTTGACCATTTTGAGACTCCTTGCCATGTCCATGATCTCATCCGAGACTTCGAACAACATTCGGTCACCAAATCACATAACTCATATAAAAACAAATCATCATCGAACGTGAAGCGTGCGGACCCTACGAGTTCGAGAACTATGTAGACATGACCCAGAGACTTCTCCGGTCAATAAACAATAGCAGAACCTAGATGCTCATATTTGTTCCTACATATTCTACGGAGATCTTTATCGGTCAAACCATAATGACAACATACGTTATTCCATTTGTCCATCGGTATGTTACTTGCCCAAGATTCGATCGTTGGTATCTTCATACCAATTTCAATCTCGTTACCGGCAAGTATCTTTACTTGTTTCGTAATACATCATTTCGAGACTAACTCATTAGTCATTTTCTTGCAAGGCTTATTATGATGTGTATTACCGAGAGGGCCCAGAGATACCTCTTTGATACTCGGAGTGAAAAATCCTAATCTCGATCTATGCCAACTCAACAAACACCTTCGGAGATACCTATATAGTATCTTTATAATCACCAGTTACGTTGTGATGTTTGATAGAACACAAGGCATTCCTCCGGTATTCGGGAGTTGCATAATCTCATAGTCCAAGGAATATGTATTTGACATGAAGAAAGCAATAGCAATAAAACTGAACGATCATTATGCTAAGCTAAGGGTGGGTCTTGTCCATCACATCATTCTCCTAATGATGTGATCCTGTTATCAAATGACAACTCATGTCCATGGTTAGGAAACCTTAACCATCTTTCATCAACGAGCTAGTCTAGTAGAGGCTCACTAGGGACATAGTGTTTGTCTATGTATTCACACATGTATTAAGGTTTCCGATCAATACAATATTAACATGAATAATAAACCTTTATCATGAATAAGAAAATATAAAATAATAACAACTTTATTATTGCCTCTAGGGCATATTTCCATCATCCATAGGAGGCAACATTTGTACTACCATTAGAAATCATAAAACTTGCATAGGAATTTGATGTTACCCGAGAGTTAGGCCAGCGCCCCAAAAGTTATGTCCCACACTAAGGCGTATTTTGTGCTACCACGGGAAATAGGGTTTGACTATCGTATTACCCACCTGGCTGGTACCGGGTGGGTGAGATACGTCGGTTCTAGTTAGGGTGTTAGGCCACCGGGAGGTATTTTGGATTAGTTTGATCTTAACTAGTGGAGTTTGTTACCTCCAAACTTCTAGACCACGTTCATGTTTACATGTCGGTTCTAAGGGCCATGTACCGGTTGGAATGGGGTATGCATGTGGAATCTACAATGGAAACTTAGAGCACTCTGCAGGGTTAAATCCTTCGAAAAGTCATGTCCGTGGTTACAGGCGACTTAAATAAATATAATGTCATACATAGACAACTTGAATAACTAAAACATGATTGATGTGTCACTACTAGGGAAAACCCTAGTAGTATCGCGGGTTAAATGCATAGCAGTAACGCCGCGCTACTACTACAGTGGTACAACTAATGTTCAGCAGTAGCACGGGTCGAAGCGCACTACCCATATCATACGTAACAGTAGCGTGTGGAGGCCTCCCAGCACTACTACTACACCTCCCTAGCAGTAGCATGTGGATGCCACTCGGCGCTACTACTACACCTCCCTAGCAGTAGCGCGTGGTCGTCTCCCCGCGCTAATGGTAAAATTTCCTATTTTGTTTCTTCTACGTATTGACGTTGTATTTGTACATGTTTATATAGTAGTCTTATGTCTACTACACAAGTTGTTTTTGTAGACTTGTGTTGGGCCTTCAGGCGCAGAGTTTTGTAGGACAGTAAAAAATTTGCCTCAAGTGGATGACCTAAGGTTTATCAATCCGTGGGAGGTGTTGGATGAAGATGGTCTCTCTCAAACAAGCGTGCAACCAAATAATAAAAAGTCTCTTGTGTGCCCAAAACACCGAATATAATGGGAAATAGTATAGGTGCACTAGTTCGGCGAAGAGATGGTGATACAAGTGTAATATGGATAGTAGATATTGATTTTTTTAATATTAACAATAAAAAAACAGCAATGTAGCAAGTGATAAAACGAAGCACAAACGGTATTGCAATGCTTAGAAACAAGGCATAGGGTCCGTACTTTCGCTAGTGCAATCTTTCAATAATATTAATATAATTGGATCACATAACCATCCCTGAAAGTGTGTTGAAGAATCACTCCAAAGTTCCTATCTAGCGGAGAACATAAGAAGGAATTTTTTGTTGCTGTTCTTTCCGATCGATCTATCAAAGAGTTCGTACTAAAATAACACAAGTATTCTTTCCGAACGATCTATCAAGAGTTCGTACTAAAATAACATCAAAACAAATTTCAATTCATAATACGCAATCCAACACAAAGAACCTCAAAGAGTGCCCCAAGATTTCTACCGGAGAAACAAAGACAAGAACGTGCATGAACCCCTATGCATAGGTTGCCCCAATGTCACCATGGGAATCCGCAAGTTGAGTGCCAAAAGACATATCAAGTGAATCAAAATGATACCCCATTGTCACCACGAGTATTCAATTGCAAGACATATATCAAGTGTTCTCAAATCCATAAAACTATTCTTTCCAAAGAAATCTCAAAGGGAAAACTCAATTCATCACAACAAGATAGAGGGGAAAACACCATATGATCCGACTATATTAACAAAGCCCGCAATACATCAAGATTGTGCATCTCAAGAACACGAGAGAGAGAGAGAGAGAGAGAGAGAGAGAGATTAAACACATAGATACTGGTACAAACCCTCAGCCCCGAGGGTGGACTACTCCCTCGTCATCATGGTGGCCGCCATGATGATGAAGATGGCCACCGGTGATGATTTCCCTATTCGGTGGACTACCAGAAAAGGCTCTAGGTTGGATCTCGTGGACTACAGAGCCTTGCGGTGGCGGAACTTCTGATATAGGGTCACCCCGAGGGTTTTCGGAATATTTGGGAATTTATAGGGTAAAGAGGGGTTGCGGGAGGCCACCGAGGTGGGCACAACCTACCTGGGCGCGCCTGGGCCTAGGCGCCCTGGTGGGTTGTGCCCCCCTTGGGGCACCCCCAAGTGCTGCTCTGGCCTATCCTGGATGTTCTGCTCGATAAAAAATCTCCAAAAAGTTTCGCGGTTTTTGGACACTGTTTGATATTGATTTCCTGCGATGTAAAAACATGCATAAAACAGCACTGGCACTTGGCACTATGTCAATAGGTTAGTCCCAGAAAATGATATAAAATGATTGTATAATGATTGTAACACATCCAGGAATGATAATATAACATCATGGAACAAATACAAATTATAGATACGTTGGAGACGGATCAACATCCCCAAGCTTAATTCTTGCTCGTCCTCGAGTAGGTAAATGATAAAAATAGAATTTTTGATGTGGAATGCTGCCTAACATGTCATATCATATTCTTTTCTTTATATCATGGACATTTGGACTTTTTTTTTGGTTCAAAGCAATAGTCTAGTTTTGACATGAGATTTAAATACTCAAGCATGTCAACAAGCAAGCATGTGTTTCAAAATATCAATGCTAAAATAAGTTATCCCTAGCCCATCATGCTCAACCATTGATCCATTCATGAAACACACTCGCATATTAACTACACCCAATGCTTAAGTACGATCATAGTGCCTCTTAGTTGGTGATTTATAAGAGAAGATGGAGACTGAAATTCAAAATAAAAATTGCATAAAGAAAAAGAAAGGCCCTTCGCAGAGGGAAGTAGGGATTTGTAGAGGTGCGAGAGCTCAAAGCTTAAATAGACAGGAAACATTATTTTGGGTGGCATGCTTTTCCCACCAACGAAAACGACTTAGAGTTCTCAACACTTTCCATGCTAGATATATCATAGGCGGTTCCCAAACATAAAATAAAATTTATTCCTTTTTCCACCAAACTTTCACAAGCCACAGCTAACCGTATCCACAGGTGCCCTCCGTACCAACACTTTCCAAGGAATTTATTATTTGACAACATAAAGTAAATTTATTTTTCATTTCGGGACTGGGCATCCCTAATACCTTTGCCTTACTCTCGTGCAATGATGAGTGAATAAACACTCATCGTGAGAATAACACATCTAGAATGGAAAATATTAGCCACCCCTCACCACCTCGCGAGCGGTACGATCACACAAAAGAGAAATTTATTTTAAAAAATAGAGATGGCACTACTACCTCTTGAGCATGCGTTGTTTTTCTCTTGAAGATGAAAGGGTGATGCAACAAAGTAGCGTAAGTATTTCCCTCAGTTTTGAAAACCAAGGTATCAATCAAGTAGGAGACAATACTCAAATCACCTAGTACCTGCACAAACAATCAAGAACCTTGCAACCAACGCGATAAAGGGGTTGTCAATCCTTTCGAGACCACTCGCAAAAGCGAGATCTAATAAAGATAGTAAAGTACATATTTTTGGTATTTTTGTTATATAGGTTGGAAAGTAAAGATTGCAAAATAGTAAATGAGATGCGAAGTAAATAAAGGAGATTCAATATAATAGGAAAGAGACCCGGGGGCCAGAGGTTTCACTAGTGGCTTCTCTCAAGATAGCATGTATTACGGTGGGTGAACAAATTACTGCTGAGTAATTGATAGAAAAGTGCATGGTTATAAAGTTATCTAAGGCAATGATCATGAATATAGGCACCACGTTCGTGTCAAGTAGACTAAAATGATTCTGCATCTACTACTATTACTCCACACATCGACCGCTATCCAACATGCATCTAGAGTATTAAGTTCATAAGAACGGAGTAACACATTAGGCAAGATGACATTATGTAGAGGGATAAACTCAAGCAATATGATATAAACCCCATCTCTTTATCCTCGATGGCAACAATATAATACGTGCCTTGCTGCCCCTACTGTCACTGGGAAAGGACACCGCAAGACTGAACCCAAAGCGAAGCACTTCTCCCATTGCAAGAAAGATCAATCTAGTAGGCCAAACTAAACTGATAATTCGAAGAGACTTGCAAAGATATCAAATTATGCACATAAGAATTCAGAGAAGAACCAAATAATATTCATAGATAAACTTGTTCATAAATCCACAATTCATCGGATCTCGGCAAACACACCGCAAAAAGTATTACATCAAATAAATCCCCAACAGAATCGAGGAGAACTTTGTATTGAAGATCAAAGATAGAGAAGAAGCCATTTAGCTAATAACTATGGACCCGAAGGTCAGTGGTAAACTACTCACGCTTCATCGGAGAGGCTATGGTGTTGATGTCGAAGCCCTCCGTGATTGATTCCCCCTCCGGTAGATCGCCAGAAAAGGCCCGAAGATGGGATCTCACGGGTACAGAAGGTGGCGGCGGTGGAAAAGTGGTTTCGTTCGTCTTCCCGATGTTACTACGGTATAAGAGTATATATAGGCGGAAGAAGTATGTCGGCGGAGCTACGAGGGGCCCATGAGGGTGGGGGGCCTTATAAACCGGGGCAAATGGGCCTTATTCTACTAGTGGAACAACGGGAGATTCACGCTGAACTTTAAAATTATTTAGAGTTTGTTTGACCTTTTTATTCACTAATTGAGTTTTCTAGGCATTTAATGTCCATAATTCAAATCCGAGCTACAAACACATGCTCTAGTGCACCAAAATGGCTAGAAAAATGTACATGTTTCCTTGTGGTGCATATTTAGGTCCCATGAAACGAATGGGAATGAATTCAACCGTCTCGTCATCCTGGCTTGGCCACAAACATTGCGAATCTCGGTTTTTAAATCTCTGTAAATCCAAAACTTACCATGAAATCATGAAACTTGGCATGGTGTCACTACATAGTACATATAATTGTCCAATTTGGGCGAAAGTATATTACAAGCCTCTTACAAACCGAAGCTTCTCGCAACTCTCATGGTTTCGATAGGGAAACATGCCCCTCTTGTGGGCGAAATTATAATCGCTACCTCTTCTCGCCTTGAACTTTGTTTTCTACAGGCAACATAGAATAACAAGAGTGTCATGCTGAAATTTGAAATTGTTGAGGGTTTGTTTGGCCATTGTATATATTAATTAAGTTTTCTAGGCATTTAATGTAGTCCATAATTCAAATTTGAACTACAAGCACATGCTCCAGTGAAGCAAAATGGGTGGGAAATTGTACATGTGTCATTGGGTGCATATTTAGGTCTGATTTAAGGAATGGGAATGAATTACAAACTTTTTGTCAACCTGAAACATTGACAATCTCGGTTTTTAAATCCCAGTAAATCAAAAACTCACCCAAAAAAACATGAAACTTGGCATGGTTTCATGACATGGCACATATATGTCGTGGTAAAAAATTGTCCAGTTTGAGACAAGGCGCACACATTAATAGCCAACGAAGTCCTTTTTGAAACAAATACCTGACAAGTCAATATACCAAACGGCTGTATTACATGAACCATGTCAAAATTTTACCATACTTGGTGGCATGCGTGCAACTATTCAATTAGATGGGACGAGCACGAGAAGTTCGCCGTGCACGCTTAACGGGACGCGTGTGAGCAGTCCGCCACGCAGGCTCGACGGGATGCGTGCATCCTGTCCACCTCGTTGGCTTGACGGGACACGTGCGAGAAGCAAGGCCGCACATGCTCACCGGGAAGCGAGCTCTTTGACCTCCATGCACCAGTTGTGGCTCGCCTCGCTCACAACTTATCCATTAATGGGTTAATTAAAGCACCTGGACGGAGGGTGTTTGCTTGTGATCCCATGGCAGCATTTGCTTTGTTCGTGTTTTCAACTCGTATTCCGGCCTAATTTAAATTGCCACACAGGGCAATGGATAATACGCCGACAAACAAAATGGCAACGGATAATACGACGACAAATTTACAATGACGCAGATAATAAGTGTCTTACATGTTCCAGATAATTTAAAATGCCACATGCATCACACCCCGGAAGACACGGGGGCAAGAGAAGAAGGAAATCACAGACAATGATCTGGGTCGCTAATGTCTCTACTCGTCGATGGATCGCCGGGCGACGACATCCTCCAGCTCCTTCTTCAATTCCTCACAACTTTGCTTGAAAGCAGCCACGGATTCCTCCACCTCCTGCTCGCGCTCGATCCAGAGCTTCCTCAAGTCACCCATCAGTTCCTCGACATCCGCTGTCAGCGTCATCCATGAGGCATTCCTCTGCTCATGCAGCATCTTCTAGCTGGCAGCCTTCTCCTCCTTCTTGGCGAGCGCCTTGAGGAGCTTCGCATTGTCACCCATGAGTTGCTCGACGAGACCAGTCGCCTTGTCAACCGAGCCATCACTGATCTTGAGCAGCTTCATCAAGCCTTCGACCAGCTCCTGCTATTTATTAAGGCCAATGAGAATGTCGTCGTCGCCGGCCAAGGACTGCAGCAACGCGAGTTCATCGTGATCGCCGACGTGGCGAGTGCGCTTGTGAGAGCCCTCGCATGCCCGTGAGAGCTCGTTCGAGGGCTCCGTGGCGTGTCGGGGCATCTTTGCCGCGTCTGCGGCTTTGCGCAGGACCTCTCTAGTGCTTCTGCGGCCTTGGTCTTTGTTGCCTGGTTATATGTCCATCCGAAACTCATCCTACTGGTCATGGCGGAATGACTTGATAGGAAACACCAGTTTTGTGGGTGATGAGGAGAGGAACTGTGAAGTAATTTTCGAGTGGGTAGTTTTTATATCCCGGTGCTAAGTGTGAACACATATTAGTTTGATAGGTGTGAATAGATTTGCAATTACTTATTGCGTTGTAATATCCAATGTGACGAGAAACAAGGTCAAAATTTATTGATGGTTCTGGGCCTAAAAAGCCCGGCCTGTTGTTCTGGATCATCGCAGACAGTTCTTTTGGATCAACTATATGCCACGCATCGGAGGCCCAAAACATGGGCCCGCGTTCTCGGATGTACGTGTACGTGTCTGCCCACTATCACAGACGGTCAAGATATCACCATCGTGTCCTATGGATGCGCCGTCGCGCCTCTCATGGGGTGCGAGAAGGTTGACCACATGGTTGCTCGTCGTTGAGGCGGCCGCGGCGCGCTCTGCTCCTTGTTGAGGCGGCCACGGCACGCTCTGCTCGCGTCCGTCTGCGTGTTTTGCTCGCCATTGAGGCGGCCACGACGCGCTCCGCTCTGGCGTCCCTGCGTGTGCTCTACTCGTCGTTGAGGCAAATTTACAATGTCATCGATTAATAATGGTCTTACAGATTCAGGATAACTTAAAATTCCACATGCAGAAGGCCCAGAACACTCACGACCTACATATGCATACAATTATAATAAAATATAGGCTAATAGGCTGAGCTGGCGGCCTTCCGATGATGGTCTTCTCTGACTCCATGATGAGCATAGCACCCTTGCGGCCGTTCACTCCAAGTGTCCCGACCCGCCTCCGCCTACGGAGCTGCTCGCGCTGGGAGGCTCTTGGGGCTGCTGGGCCTCTTCCAAAAGAGCTTGACAGCATGCAATCACGCGCATGATATCTCCGTGGAACCGCTCCATTTCCATGTCTCTGGCCTGGTTGCAAATTCCGCCCATCACCTGCATCCTCAAGATATCACATTGGCGATGTTCTACTTCGTCGGGGACATCAACTCCGCCAAGGATGCGCTCGAGCCTGGCCACCACATGATCGGGATCGAGGTTGACACGGCCGCCGCGGGCAATGATGAAGTCGCGGGCTGCCTACATCTTGACTGAATTGCAGAGATCCTCTGCCCATTCCTTGCGAGGCATCAGGCTCTCGATGAGCACTACTAATGGCGGTGCTTCGGGTGGGTCGTTGATCATGCCACCGAGCAGCTCTGCATCTTTTGCACGATGGATGGCAAACTGCTCATCACACCTCCTCTGCAATATGTCGATTGTGCGCCCAAGGACTGTCATGCCGATATCGATGCCGATGGGCCATGGTGCCTGCACCAGCCGATGAAGCTCTTGCTCCCCGACCTGCTCCAGGTCGTTCTCCTTGCGAAAGATGTAATGCAGGTAGGGGTAGACGTCGAAGCAAGGACTAGATCGCGATGGTGCGTTGCCGCCTGGGTATATGCAGCAAGCCATTAGCTGGTGGTGGGAAACCGATGAGGGAAGAGGCATGGATTTTACAATTCACCCATGTGGAGCACGGGAAGACTAAGTGGAGCACACACAACCCGAATACCGTATGCGGTGCCACGTGTTATTTATAACACACATGTTAACATAAGGAAACGTATGTGTAACTTACTGATACGTCTCCAACGTATGTATAATTTTAGATTGTTCCATGCTATTATATATTTTGTTTTGGATGTTTAATGGGCTTTATTATACACTTTTATATTATTTTTGGGACTAACCTACTAACCCAAGGCCCAGTGCAAATTGTTGTTTTTTGCCTATTTCAGTGTTTCGCAGAAAAGGAATATCAAACGGAGTCCAAACGGAATGAAACCTTCGGGAGAGTTATTTGTGGAACCGTATCTACCCAGAAGACTTGGAGTACACGCTAGGGAACGAGATAGGCGGCCACGAGGGTCCAAGGCGTGCCCAGGGGGGCAGGGGCGCCCCCTACCCTCCTGGGCCCCCTCTGGCTCCCCCGATGCCCTCCTTCCTCCTATATATATCCATGTACCCTCAAAACATCGAGGCAATAGGGAAAACCCTAATTCCACCGCCGCAACCTTCTGTTCCCGTGAGATCCCATCTTGGGGCCTGTTCCGGAGCTCCACCGGAGGGGGGATCTATCACGGAGTGCTTCTACATCAATACCATAGCCTCACCAATGAGATGTGAGTAGTTTACCACAGACCTTCGGGTCCATAGTTATTAGCTAGATGGCTTCTTCTCTCATTTTGGATCTCAATACAAAGTTCTCCTCGATCTTCCAAGAGATCTATTCGATGTAATCTTTTTGTGGTGTGTTTGTCGAGATCCGATGAATTGTGGGTTTATGATCAAGATTATCTATGAAAAATATTTGATTCTTTTCTGAAATCTTTTATGTATGATTATAATATCCTTGCAAGTCTCTTCGAATTATTGGTTAGGTTTGGCCTACTAGATCTATAGTTCTTGCAATGGGAGAAGTGCTTGTCTTTGGGTTCAATCTTGTGGTGTCCTTTCCCAGTGATAGCAGGGGCGGCAAGGCACGTATTGTATTGTTGCCATCGAGGATAAAAAGATGGGGTTTATATCATATTGCTTGAGTTTATCCCACTACATCATGTCATCTTGCTTAAAGCATTACTATGTTCTTATGAAATTAATACTCTAGATCCATGATGGATAGCGTTCAATGTGTGGAGTAATAGTAGTAGATGCAGAATCGTTTCGGTCTACTTGTCACGGACTTGATGCCTATATATAATGATCATGCCTAGATATTCTCATAACTATGCGCTTTTCTATCAATTGCTCGACAGTAATTTGTTCACCCATCGTAGAATTCTGCTATCATGAGAGAAGCCACTAGTGAAACCTATGGCCCCCGGGTCTATTCTCAACATATTAATCTTCCATCTACTTTACTTTGCTTTATTTACTTTCTGTTATTATACCAAAAATACTAAAAATATCATACTATCCTATCTATCAGATCTCACTTCGTAAGTGACTGTAAAGGGATTGACAACCCCTTATCGCGTTGGCTGCGAAGTTCTTATTTGTTTGTGCAGGTGCGAGGGACACGTGCGTGGTCTCCTACTAGATTGATACCTTGGTTCTCAAAAACTGAGGGAAATACTTACGCTGCTGTGCTGCATCACCCTTTCCTCTTCAAGGGAATACAACGCAAGCTCGAGAAGTAGCAAGAAGAATTTCTGGCGCCGTTGCCGGGGAGATCTATGCAAAAGTCATATACCAAGTACCTATCACAAACCCTTATCCCTCGCACTACATTATTTGCCTCTCGTTTTCCTCTCCCCACTTCACCTTTGCCGTTTTATTCGCCCTTCTTCCGTTTGCCTTTTTTTGCTATTTTGCCATGTGCCCTCTATTAGCTTGCATCTTCGCTTGCTAAATTATGGATCCTCATCCACTTGCTAATCTTTTTAAGAGATCCAATTATGATGAACCAATTGCTAGTGAGCTGCGTGTCATAGCCCTATAGCTTCAGCCTTTGCTTGTCTCTTCATGATCATGTGCATCATGTTTATTTTTCTCAGAAACTTGGAAATGGGGATGATCAAACCCTAGCACTTCAATTTTCAAATAGGTCCAGTTAAAAAATTGCATTCAGTGTTTCCAATGTGTTCTTATAAATTGTTTGATATTTTTGGCAAGGCTTTTGCATCAAACAAAAAATAATGAACATTTTTTAGGAATATTTTGGGCACTGAATTTAAATCATTATTGTATTTGAATTTGGAGTTATATTCATAATATGTAGAATATATCTCCAAATAACTTTGAACTAATTTATGTGCTCCTGGAAAAGTCCATGGGAAAAAATAAAAATACTCAGAGGATGTTTTGGCACTTATTTGAATTTGTTCAAATTCAAATAGTGGCAAAAGAAATAAACAAAGAAAAGAAAACAGAAAACAGTAAGAAAGGAGAGGGAGAGAGAGAGAGAGCACCTACGTGGGCCTTACCCAGCAGAAGCAGCCCAGCCCACCAGGGGCATACCTGTCTTCAACCTCTACCTACTGGCAGAGGCAAGAGCGAGCATGGCGCCCGCGCGCGCCGGCACGCAGCTGCGTGCCTGGCTCCCCTCGACGCGCCTAGACGACGCCACGGAGACGCCAGAACCCCATGCACCTCTCCCTTTCTCCCCCGAACGCTCTCCTCCTCCTCTGTTCTCCTCACCGAACATGCCCGCCGCCGCCGGCGAGAACCACCGAGGCCACCGTCCACCCCTCACCTTGCCGAAGCATCCGGAAGGACCGGCGACGTCTCTTTCTTCGTCTACACCAGTCCGTTCGACCGCGGGAGCACCGCAGCGACGTTTCTGCCTCGTCTTCAACCTCAGGCACCCGAGCTCGCCTCCGGTCGATTCGGCACCACCAGGACCTCCCCGGGCTCGATGACCTCCTCTTCGGCATCGCTGTGAGCTCCCGTTCCGAACCCCTCTCTTCCCCGCCTCTTTTGCACCGCGTAGCCCCAGTTCCACCGGAGCCGATAGCTCCTCATCGCCGGCCATGCTGCCACCGCGGCTAAGGCTGCGCAAGCTCGCCTCCGAGCACGTCAACGCACTCAGGGAGGCTCCAGGAGCTCGAATCACCCGCTAGTTAGGCCTGCCCCGCACCGTAGCCGCAACCCCGTGCACCTCCGAGCTCCGGCGGCCGCCTCCGTCGTTGCTGTCGTCCCTGTAGGCCACCCGGCTCTTGGCGCTTGCGCCAGAAGATGCGCCGCACCGCCAGCTCGCCGTAGCCGCAAACCACGCACGAAACGGTGCTCCGTAGCACCGTCCCGAGCAAGTCCGGCGACCCTCCGCTGTCGGCTTTGGTCGCCGGCGTTAAGCCACCGACGTGGCTCACTTAGTCAGCGCTAATGACCCCGCTAAACACCCGAGTGCCACTGACATGTGGGCCCTGTGCCTGTTTAGGTTAGTTTAATCTTCTGTTTAGTTTAGTTTTAAATCCGACGGGACCCACATGTCAGAGTTGACTTTGCTGACGTCGTCGTTGACTGGACCCACCTGTCTGTGACTCAAGCCTGCACTGAGAGACTGACCAGTGGGACCTACTGGTTAGGTTTGACCTGGACCAGCCCCAGTTGACTGCTGACATCACAGTGACGTCATGCTGACGTGGTAAGTATTTTCTGGAATTTAAAAGAAATCAGAAATGATTTATCTATTTCGGAAAATATTCAAAACTTCTAAAAATCATATAAAATCAACCGTAGCTCAGATGAAAAAAATTATATATGAAAAATGATCAGAAAAATATGAAGAATCTGTTTATGGCATTTTCATGCATGTTTTAACAACTTATGCCTGCAGATCAGGTCAAATCAACTAAATGACATTTAAATAACCACATGTGGAGTTTGAATTTGAACCTTTGGTTTAAACAAACTTCATTTAATATGGTTGCTAGTTGCATTAGCTCAATCAACAGCATATTGCCATGTCTTGATCATGCATCATATTGTCGCATTGCATTGATTGTGTTCTCTCTTGTTTGTCGGTGTTTCACCCTTCTCAGTAGACGTTGTTCCGACGATGTGATGGATGACACTGATGAAGACACAGTACCTTCTTCGGAAGTGCCAGGCAAGCAAAACCCCTTGAGCATTCCGATACAATCCCACTCTCTCGCTCTTGCTATCTTTTACTGCATTAGGACAACAATGCTTCAACTGTTACCTGATGCGGTAGTTGAACCCCTTTCCTCTGCATGACATGTCATTGCCGCAGTAAATAGTTGAAACCCACTAGCATGAGTAGGAGTTGTTTGAGCCATGTTGTGCCTACTCATTCATGCTTTCTGGTTATGCCTGCTATTGCTTAGAGTTGTGTCAGGTCTGATTCATCGGGGATGAATTGGAATGTGGTGAACATGTCCTACTGTTGAGAGCTAAGTGTGTGAACACATTTTGGTAAAGGTAGCAATGAGGGGCCATGTAGGAGTACATGGTGGGTTGTCTCATTGCAGCCGTCCTCAGGAACTGAGTTCTGTGTTTGTGATCCATGACCAGTTACTACCATACATTGGGCCCGAAACTAATGGACCCTCTCGACTTATTAACTTCCCTTGTCCTCTGTCCAGGAGTTGCAACTAGTTTCTGGTGTTTGTATTTTACTAGTGGTCGTGCGTAGCGCTGACCCTCGGGGTGGGCTGTGATGCGACAGGTATGTGGCACGGTGTACCGGTCGCCCATTTGGTGACTCGGGAACCCTGTACACATCGTTTGGGGCTGTGAGCGACACCCCGACCGGATCTCCCCACAGATGGAACCCAAATAGGCGATAAACCTGGAATAGGGACTTGTGTGGTTAGTCAGGTCGTGGCCGACACCCTCGCTGGGCTTCCGCTTGAAGGTTGTCGAGTACATGTCGTGTAAACGGCGATAAGTGGAGAGAGCGTGTGTGAAGAAGTACACCCCTACAGGGTTTTAAATGATCTATTCGAATAGCCGTGTCCGCGGTAATGGACTTTTGGGTTACCTGTATAGTTCATAGACAAGTGGAAGTGGATACTCTAAAACACGCAAGATAAGCGTGAGTGCTATGGATGGCTTTCTCGTAGGGAGACGGGAGCGGATCCATAGTGGTGTATTGATTGGTGAATATGTGGACTCGTGTGCGCCACCTCAAAAGAGTTACTTGCAGTCGTAGTTCAGGATAACCACCGAGTCAAAGCTGGCTTGCTGCAGTCAAACTCCACCACCCCTTTGTTGATATCGATGCATATGTAGCTAGTTCTGATGTAAGTCTTGCTGAGTACCTTTGTACTCACGGTTGCTTAATTTATGTTTCACTAGTGGTTCCGCGTGGACTTCGACGTTTAGCTTGTTACCTCAGCTACGATCTTGTACCCTTGGGAGGGTCTTGTAGATAGTCAGGCTCCTCAGCCTTTTTCATTTGTAGTTGTCTGTACTCAGACACATTATGCTTCCGTTGCCTGTATGCTCTGTATGTTGGATCATGTGACCTCTGCTTGTAATAAATGCTATGATGGCTCTTCTGGGCCTTTATCTATATGAGTTGTTGAGTTATGTTGTGATGCCATGTTGTACAACACATACTTGCATGTTATGCGTACGTGTAATGTGTATTTCTATGTGTGGGATCCGACACCTAGTTGTTTACCCTTGGTAGCCTATCTTACAGGGAAATGCCTCCTAGTGGTTCCACTGAGCCTTGGTAGCTTGGTACTACTCCGGAACACTTAGGCTGGCCGGCATGTGTCCTTCTTCGTTCTTGTGTCTGTCCCTTAGGGGAAATGTCACGCGTTGTTCCTTTAAGTCCTGGTAGCTTGCTACGACTTGGGTTCATACGTTGATCATCGACACGTTCGTTGCTGGGTCATGAATGCCTGTCTCTGTAATTTAGCGCCACTTTTGGTTTATAACTAGTCATGTCGGCCCGGGTTCTCTGTAATATGGATGCTAGCAACACTATCATATACGTGTGCCAAAATGCGCAAACGGTCCCGGGCCAGGTAAGGTGGCATCCGTGGGGATACCGTGCATGGGGCCGCAAAGTGATATGATGTGTTACAGGCTAGACCTGTGTGACTTAGGATTGGGGTCCCGACAGTTTTGGTATCAGAGCCTGACTGCCTGTAGGATTTGCAAGCCAAACTGGTCGAAGTCGTGTGTAGAAACTCTTTAGTTATAATAAGGGAATTGATTGTGGAAGGGAACGTAAGGCTCTTTTTACTCCTTTACCCTATGACCTTCTGATCTGAGTCATCCTCTTCTTTTTCTACGGGGTTAAGAAACTAGGATTCTTATTCTATTTATCAGGATCACGTTAATATGGATTCAACTCTCAGTTCAGTCTCAAGTACTTCTGTTTGTTAAACTGTTGGTCTCAGAACTTTGACATTATGATGTTAAGTGGTTATGCTCCCTTTTGCTTGGATCTCAAAATCTTTTTGAGCATTTACAGCCGTTATGCTGTCCGAGTCATCCCAGGTTTCTAAACAATCTGATGCATTTGCAAATCCCTTCTTCCTGTTCCCAATGCTCCTTGGGCTAGATTAACCACACTAATCAGTGTATTGAGGTACTCTGTTACCTCGATATATATGTTGAATTATTATTATGACCCTAGTTGTCTCAGATAATCACCTAGTAATCTAGCAATGCTTTATATTCCCAGTGTGATGATTCTGGCCATCATTCTCGAAAGCATCCCGTGATGCCACTTAGTTAGTAGGCATTCTATTTCTGGGTTCTGGAACCCAAGATTCACTCCACTTACCTCATGTTATTAGTGTTTTCTCGTTCCTTTAGTACATTAGTAACCTTGTGATAGCCCTCGAGGTCCGTGGTTATCATTCTTCCAATACTATGAACCATCATGGCAGAAGTTCTTCTGAACCAAAGATCACAACCAGAGTGCTCTTGAGTAGTACTCCATTCATATTGTGACTCTGCCAGTCCTACATTTCTACATGGGTTATCCGGAAGAAATATGTTGAACTAGTTCGACATACTAATCTATGCACCCACAACTCAGAAAGTTATATGTTCCTTTGAGTTGTCCCTTTTTAGTTGCATTATGACCCTCGTCTATCAGTTGATAGTCAGGAGTAGGTGTGCACTCTTGTTCATCGATGCCTTTTACTCTTGTGGTCCGTCAAGCCATTCTATTCTGGAATGACTAAGAGAAACAAACTCCAGTACCTTATCCATATCCAGGATTGGGTCAAAGAAGTTGTACTTCATAGGTGAAGAATGCTAATCCAGCTTCTAATCTGTTCTATCCTGGAGTATTACCATCCTTATGTCAAGAATGTCATGGGAATTACACCACCTCCTATGAACCCTTGATACAGTGATACTTCTCACCATCATCGTTCATTCCCCGGTCTCCCTGTTATTGTAACCGGAATGCTGACATGTGAATCGTGATGTGTGAAATCAATACTCCAAGCAACTCCGTTGCTTGGTAGTTAATGGACGATAATCTCATTCTTAGCATGATGGTTACTGAATCATCATTCTAAGATTGATCGTGCTACCTAGTCCTTATCTCTCGTGCACTTTTCGATCAATGAGTTAGGATTGTGTCAATCTCTCGCTCTTTTGATCATATCGTCTTGCCCTGAGAAGCAAGATTGTTCTCGAGCTTCATACCATATCGGTGGGTTGTGATCTTCCGAATACCTTTCCGGAAGTATCACCAGGTTGTCCCCTGACCAATGAGTTGAGCTCGTGATCAAGTTGGGTTTCTTATAAACCACCCTTTCTCCAGGAATCTGTGTTGGATACTCTGAACTAGTTGGTTAGGCTAAAATAACAACTTGGAGAGTTGGAAGATGAAAGCTTGACTGACTTAGTTCCTTCCAAGGGATATCTTTTGTGTGTGTGTGTGTGTTGAATATAGATGATATCCTCATCGATTGATCCTTGTGATCAATTGTTGGATCTATTGTCTCGTCCAAACTTTGATTTGAGTGTGGGCTATCATCAAGTCGAATCAAAACCAATGGTATTCGTAATGTTGTCTTACTCGTGGTTGATCCCTCGAGCATACACCGTTACATCTATTGGTCTGACCAATGCTATCACTCTGTTCACATAGTTATGGAATTCCATTTTATGGAAGCCTCGATGAATTGTTGTCGAGACCATCGGCGACATGTTTATCCTCTCCATGATTCATGTTGAACATTAAAGCTAACATTGGAAACTTTTGTAAGCATCATCTTTGTGTTAGCTCATGAAGTAGATGTCTTGATGTAAGAAGTGGCTTTCCCTAATTCACGAGTACCTAATGTAAGTTGCCGCCGTGAATTCGAGAAAGTTGTTTTGCTTCCTCTGGAATCATCCCAAGTCAATCATGCACACGTACGAAGTATTCTGTGGTTGGGGACTTGCAACCTTCATTCCATATGTATTCCTAGCACATCAAGCCATTGATTGATTTGTTCAAGATAAAGGAGTCTGTTCTAAGGTTAATACTTTAGATTTCCGCGCGGAGACTTCATTGTAATTAATGATGGTTCCCTAACCTGAACTCGGTAGTGTTTTGTCATAAGACTACTACGTGGTCATGTTTGTCTTGGATAACGTGTTCACAGGTTTGTAGCAGAACCAGCTCATGTTTTGGGGCTTGCTATCGTAGCTGATTCGCGAGAATCTTGCAACGTCGTCTCGCTGATTTGGGTTGCAAACTTTCATTTTTTTTTCTAGACTCGATGAGTCTGGAATATCCTGACACCAACCAGAACTGAATCTCAGGCAGATATGATGGTTGGAGCATTTTCCAATAACTATAATATTGGTCTCTCGATAACCGGTAAAGTGGATGTCGTGGCCAACACACCCAGCCGGAAGACCTATTGTTGTAGTATCTTGATTGAAGAAGTTGGCTACCTCCCCATAAGGATTTCGTAGGATTTACTCCCTAGTTATTCCATATGGATTTTTGTGCTCCTGAAGTCCAACCTTTTACATGACGTTCTAGGTACCAAACCATTTTAATAAATGGGTTGCGCTAGCACATCAAGGAGAACATTAGAAGCGGAGTGCTAAATGTCTCTCGGTCGATCATCCAGATTTTGCCCCTTGAATCCGCTAAGGTGAAATCTGAGAAAGTGTTATCTTCCTTTGTATCTGCATCGTCCATCGCTATTCATCATGGTAGTATGTTGTGCTGCCAGGATCCTTGACACGGATATTGGTAAAACCTTGATGAATATGGGAATGCTCAAGTTCTTGAGAGCACGCACAAGCACTAGGTGTTATCACCGGCACTAGCCGTGATTGCTCCCAGTGTTCTTGGTTATGCTATAACCTCTCAAAGAGTAGATACACTCTCTAATGTTGCGTTTCTTCCTAGCTACCAGAATCATTCCCAGCATTTGCATTTTGTTCCCAGCTTGCACCACCATCGTGCCAACTTTCCATTGGTTGCCCTTCTCAGCAATTGTTGTTCAGGATTATCTTCAAAAGTGGTCCTACCATGGGTCCCATCCATTTCCGATGATAAGCAAAATCATCCCTTGTGTTCTCTTCAACAAGGTAGTCCACATCATCCATTCTGGCCCGAGAATGTCATTCTTTCGAACTCCGTCAACGATCGATTGTGATTTGCCTCCGGCTGGTATAGAGAGTTTCAATGATCTCTATATCAAAAGTAATTCTTTTTGCCACTTAAGGGAATAATTCTATGAGTCACCTTCTCTAAGGTGCCCCGTTGGTGACACTGCTCACCATCTTCCTTAAGTGTGGAATTATTGCCTACCGAGTTGTCACATCCCTAGTTAGCACTTGCATTAGGGTTAGTTGGTGTGTGCATCATGTTTACTTTTCAAAGAAATTTGAAATGGGAATGACAGAAACCCCAGCACCCCTCTTCTAACAACTAGGGTTTGATAAAATATTTTCCAATGTACCCAAAATGCCCTTCAAAAATGTTCATCATTTCTGCCTTGGTCTCAAACCTTTGCTAAAAATGGTGCACAATTTTCTAGGACATCCAAGGTCACTGGATTAAATCATATGGTATTTGAATTTGGGCATTTAAATGCTATGAAATATTTTAAATGCTCAAATAATCATAAACTATAATGTTTCCTACTGTTCATATTATATACAGTAGGTATGACAAGTGTTATGAGTTATAAAAATGTTTTGGCATTTTTATTAATTGAACAAAGCTGCAAAAGAAATGAAACAGAAAAGAAAATAGGAAAAGGAGAGAGAGAAGAAGCTTACCTGGCGCCCCACCCGGCCCACCTGCCGGCCCAGCCCAGCTGCCGCTCCAACGAGCTGCTTGGCTCGGCCAGGCAGGCAGGCAGGTGCTCGACGGCGACCGCACGGCGCGCCACGCAGCTGCCCGCCGCCCTGCTTCCTCCCCTCGCCGTCTTGGAGAGCTGGATCGGTCATACACGTCGCCCCTGACCTCGCAGACACCTCCCACTCTCCCCGGCTCCTCTCCCTCGCTCTCCCCGCGCCATGGCCGACGCCGTCGTGCTCGCACCGTCGTAGAAGCCGCGCCCACCGTCATACCTGAGCCCCGCCTTGGTGTCCGTCGTCTCCGCCGTCCTCGACTGCTTCGAACAGGCCGAGCCCCGAGCGCTCGCCCGCCCTGGAGACGCCCCCGACCTCTTCTTCCCCAACTCCGGCCGCGAAGATCCCCCTCGTCGTTCCGCTCAGCTCCGACCACCCCCGAGCTCGTTCCGGCGCCTGCTGCAACCCCTGTGAGCCCAGCTTCGTCCTCCCCCTCTCCGTTGGCTCTCTTCTCCCCTGGAACGCACCGCACGAAGCTCACCTGCACGCACCGCCGCCGTGCTCGCCGCCGGTGATGCTCCGGTGACCATTTGGTCACTGGCACCCGTCCATCACACTCACCACAGCGCGTAGATGTGATAGGTGCTACGCACGCATCGCCTAAGCCCCTGCAGCCGCATCTCCACACACGCCCGACGCTGGTCGCCGCCGTCGAGCTTGTTGCCGTCGTCTCCGGCCACCCCAGGTCCGGCGACCACCACCATCCGACGCGCAAGGGCAAGAGCTTTCCAACGCGCCTAGCCGCAGCTCGAGCCGTGCCCCGTAGACGATTTTCGAAGCACGCCGCCGTGTTTGGCCTCGCCGGCGGCTAAACGCCGGCGGGTTGGACCTGTTTTGACCACGGGTTTGACCCCCTGGGTCACTGACATGTGGGCCCAGGCCCCACTGATAGCTAATTAGTTTTAGTTTAACTCTAATTAACTTAGTTAATTAGCTGTGACACTGACATGCAGGGCCCACTGGTCAGGTTTGACTTGGACTGGCCCTGTTGACTGCCTGACGTCAGCATGATGTCATGCTGACGCAGTAAAGGATTTTCTGGGATTTTTAGATTTAAATTTAATTCAGGAAATTCCAGAAAATACCCCAAACTTCTAAAAATCATATAAAATCAACCATAGCTCAGATGGAAAAGATTTATATATGAAAAATGATCAGAAAAATCCAATCTTTCCAATGGCACTGGTTTCATGCATGTTTGAACAAGTTAACTTGCTGTATACATCAAAAACATGATAATGCACTTATTTAAATAATAGTTTGAACTCCAATTTGAATCTTTGATTCAAATAGGTTCAAACCCTTCTGGTTTTAGTTGAATTAGCCAACACACATGAATCTTGCCATGTCATGAGCATGCATCATATTGTTGCATTTGGTTGTTAATGATTGTATCGCCGGTATTCTCTGTGTTAGGTCCTGCTCCCGAGGATACTGCTGCGTATCCAGTTGAAGAGCAGTACCCGACAACTACTTTGTCAGGCAAGCAATCATTGATCATTCCGATACAAACCCAATCTTCTCGCTCCTGCTCTCTTTTACTGCATTAAGGCAACAGCGTGTGAACTGCTACTTGCTGCGGTAGTTGAACCCTATCCCTTGCATGACCTGTCATTGCCACAGTAAATAGTTGAAACCCACTAGCATGTGTAGGAGTTGATTGAGCCATGTGATGTGTGATCCACCATGCTATTTGTTTATGTTGCCTGCTATGCTTAAAGTTGTGTCTGGTCTGGTTCATCTGGGTGATGGATCAGAGTGAAATGATCATACCAATAATGAGAGGGAAGTGTGGAACACGCTTGGTGAAGGTATCGATGAAAGGCCATGTAGGAGTACATGGTGGGTTGTTTCATTGGAATCATCCATAGGACCCGAGATCTGTGTGTGTGATTCAAGTTACAGTTACTACCACACATTGGGCCCTGAAATATGACCCCGCTCGACTTATTGACTATCCTTGTACTCTGTCCAGGAGTTGCAACTAGTTTCTGGTGTTTATAGCTTACTGGAGGTCGTGCACAACGCTGACCCTCGGGGTGGGCTGTGATGCGACAGGTATGTGGCACGGTGTACCGGTTGCCCGTTTGGTGACTAGGGAACCCTGTACACATCGTTTGGGGCCGTGAGCGACACCCCGGCCGGATCTCCCCACGGATGGAACCCAAATAGGCGATAAACCTGGACGAGAGACTTGAGTGGTTGGTTAGGTCGTGGTCTACACCCACGTCGGCTTTCGCTTGAAGTCTGCCGAGCACATTTTGTGTGCAGACGCTAAGTGGTGAAAACATGTGTGAAGAAGTACACCCCTGCAGGGTTATCAATCTATTCGAATAGCCGTTGTTCGCGGTACGGACTACTTGGTTACTCTTACAGTTCGTAGACAAGTTGATGGATACTACTAAAAGCCTCAAGATAAGTGTGAGTGCCGCGGATGGCCCTTCCGTAGGATGACGGAAGAGGATCCTCGGTAGTGTATTGATGTGGTGAGTAGAGGACTCGTGTTCGTAATAACATCTTGCAGTCTGCTATGAACTCCACTACCCCCCTTTGATAATGTTGTAGTATAGGTTAGCCAAGGTCAAAGCTGGCATTCTGCTATGAACTCCACTACCCCCCTTTGATAATGTTGCATGTATGATAGGTTCTGTGGTAAGACTTGCTGAGTACCTTTGTACTCATGTTTGCTTAATAACTGTTGCAGAGGAGAACCCTGCCCCTGCTGATGGGTTCTACATAGACGTTGACGTCGACGAGTAGCTTGACACCCAGACGGAGATCTGGAGCTTGTGAAGGGCCTTGTAGTTAGTCAGGCTACACCAAGCCTGTTTTATTTTCTAAGTTGTATGTACTCAGACATGTACCTTCCGCTTGTGCTTGTATGACTGTATGACTTGAGTGTTGGGTCATGTGACCCCTACCTGTATGGATATGTTATGTATGGCTCTTGGAGCCTTTTAAATAAAGTACTTTGAGTCATAGAGTTCTGTTGTGATGCAATGTTGTATTTGCACATATTGAGCATATTGCGTGTATGATTGAAATGCTTGGTATGTGTGGGATCCGACACCTAGTTGTTTTCCTTTGGTAGCCTACCTTACAGGGAAATGCCTCCTAGTGATTCCAATGAGCCTTGGTAGCTTGCTACTGCTCGGAACACGTAGGCTGGCGGGCATGTGTCCTTCTTCGTTCCTGTGTCTGTCCCTTAGGGCAAATGTCACGCGTTGTTCCTTTAAGTCCATGTAGCTTGCTACGACTTGGGATCATACGTTGATGACCGACACGTTCGTTGCTGGGTCATGGATGCCTGTCTCTGTAATTTAGTGCCACTTTTGGTTTATAACTAGCCATGTCGGCCCGGGTTCTCTGTCATATGGATGCTAGCGACACTGTCATATACGTGTGCCAAAATGTGCAAACGGTCCCGGGCCAGGTAAGGTGGCACCCGTGGGGTTACCGTGCGTGAGGCCGCAAAGTGATATGACGTGTTACAGCTAGATCGGTGTGACTTGGGATCGGGGTCCTGACAGCGTTGGCATCAGAGTTGGACTGCCTGTAGGTTTCTCAAGCCAAACTGGTCGATGTTGAGTCTAGAAAAATTCTTAGTTATATGTAGGGGAATTGATTGTGGAAGGGAACGTAAGGCTCTTTTACTCCTTTACCTTATGCCTTCTGATCTGAGTCAGTCTATTCTTTCTACCGGGGTTTAGGACTAGGCCTCTTATCCTTACTAGGTTCACGTGTTACTAATCCGTAGACTCTTAGGATTGTTGGTTTCAAGCCTCAGTTCAGTTTCTATCCTTTTAGTATGATGATTGTTGGGCCGGAACCTTGATATGGATTGTTGAGTGGCTATGCTATCATTTGTATGATGTCTCAAATCTTTGTTTGAGCATTTACAGTTGTTATGCTGCCCGATTTCCTCCAGAAACACTAATGCCTTTGCATTATTCCATGTTTCAGATGTCTGGCCGCATCCCTCACCAAGTGGTTCGTTTGACTCGGTGCATTAATGTGCCCGGTCACACGGCCATGCTAGTCCGTGTGCTGACTGAGACCGGTTATCGCTGGTATCCTGAATACACTGTGGAGGAGCAGTACCGGGATTTCAATCAGAGTCAGTATTTCTGCACAGTCCGGATATACCCCTCATATCTTGGAGCTAACGACCCCATCCATTGGTCTTATGGACTCGGGATTACCATCAAGATGGCAGTGCAGGATGCCGCTTATTCGATGATGACCATTCTCCGTGCTAGGCATGCCCTGTTGCTGAACACTGAGTTCTGTTACATGCCAGCTTCACTTCCCGGAGAGGAAGGCTACTACACTGGTCTGTATACTGATGCTGCTCATGAAGAGCCACTGCTTCAGACTACTGTTCAGATGTTGGAGGATAGGGACCGTGAGGTCCGTGCCCTCCGAATGGAGCTGTATAACACTCGAGCCGCTCACTGGACTACTTTGACACGGCTTGCACCTGCTGTGCACGCCGGATATCTGGACATGCGGGATTTGTACCCCGTGCGGACTCGCCTGCCTGATCGCATGGATTGGCGTGACATTGGGGGTATTACACCTCCACGTGGGCGTCGGTTACCACCAGCATCGGGACCGAGACCACATCCATGTCCCTATGGTCCACAGCCTTCGAGTGCTCGCGAGTTTCAAGATCCATCTGTTCCACTTCCAGGCTACGGTGGTAATCTTTACGAGGATTACTACGCGAATGTCTGAGCTAGACCGTGGTTGTAGTAGTATGGTAGTAGTTGTATTTCCACAGTCATGCGCGTCTTGTGGAATATGACTTAGTGTGTACTGAGTTCCGGAGGTGTAGTTAAATAATGTATAGGAGCTTGGAATGCCTCAGATGGGATGTATCGTCTTTCACCGCAGTTGTACTTTAGCCTTGGCTTGTACTAAACTTTGTATGGTGTGTATGACCACTGGTGTATATATAGCAGTTCCTATATTACCATGTCGTACGGATGAACATCTCTGCATTCCGTGTCATCCATTACATTTTGCACTTCTATGTCAAATTTTTGACATCCTTGTCTAAACCGTTGTTTTGTTTTCCTAGGATGGTCAACACTCGCAACACTCCTGCTGCTCAGGAGCAGGGTGAGGCTAGTGGGACTAGAGATGGGAATCTGCCCCAGCCACCCTCCTTGGCGGAAGTTATGCTCGAAGCAGAACGGAACAAGAGAGAGACCAACCGTCTGCTGGAACGCATAGAGCAGAACACTGGGTTCCGCCAGAGGAACGACGTGGTGTCAATCAATGATTTTATCAAGATGTGTCCACCGAAGTTCCATCACTCCACTAAACCTCTGGATGCTGATGACTGGCTACGTAGTATCACCCATAAGCTACACTCTGCCCGTGTGGCCGAAGCTGACAAGGTTACCTATGCTGCCTATCATCTTGAGGGCCCTGCCAGTCTTTGGTGGGAAAACTTTGAAGCTATGCGTCCTGCTGACCAAATCACTACCTGGGTTGAGTTCAGTGAGGCATTCCGTGAACATCACATTCCGGAAGGTCTCATGGATCGCAAGCGGGAGGAATTCTGTAATTTCACCCAGGGCCGGTTAACCGTGGATGGCTATAGTCGCGAGTTTGGTAACTTGGCATTCTATGCACCTGAGGAAGTATCCACCGATGCCAAGAAGCAGGCGAGGTTCCGCAAGGGACTCAGCCCTGAACTCCGCCGAGATCTACGTCTGCACGAGTGCACTTCCTTCCAGAAGTTGGTAAACAAGGCTATCAGTGCTGAAACAGGCCAGACCGACTTCGAGGCCACCCGCAAGCATACTTGAGACTTTGGTTCCTCATCCGGCTCTGGCTCTCACAAGCGCCGTGTGTGGGTTCCTAACACTGCTCTGCCACCCAAGTACACACCGAGGCCATCCTATGAGGCGCCTCGCCCAACTCAACAGTTTGCACCTGCCAAGACATATGGAGGACCACCTTCCAACTTTGCTCCACGCACTACCACTGTGACATGCTTCAAGTGTGGAGAACCGGGGCACTACATGCGTGAGTGTCCTCAGAACCAACCAGGAAAACCCGTTGGCCGTGGTAAGCCAACCGGCAAGGTGAATTATGTCAAGCCAATCCCCACTACACGTGGTCATGTCAACTATGTCTCTGCTGAGGAAGCTTATGAGGATCCTAACGTCGTCCTTGGTACGCTTCTCGTAAACTGCCATCCGGCATCTGTTCTTTTCGATACTGGAGCATCCCATTCGTTCATATCTGAGAGCTATGCTCAATTGCACAACATGACTTTTTGTGACATGCCTACTTCCATGGTTATTCAAACTCCTGGTTCAAAGTGGCAAACCTCTAGGGTAAGCCATGGAAATGAAATCCTTGTCGATAGACTTGTTTTCCTAGCATCTTTAATCGCTCTCAAGTCCTCGGACATAAACATCATTTTGGGTATGGATTGGATGACAACCCATTACGCCAAAATTGATTGCTTTACTAGGACCGTTCAACTTACACATCCATCCGGCAAGATAGTCAATGTCTTGACTCGAATGGCTGAGCGTCAGCTCTACTCTCTTAATGCCAGCCCTCTACCAGAACTCGAAGATATCCCGGTAGTCCGTGACTTCCCGGATGTTTTTCCAGAAGAACTGCCAGGAGTTCCACCTGACAGAGATGTCGAGTTCGTGATAGATCTTATCCCTAGAACTGTCCCAATCTCTAGGAGACCTTATAAGATGGCACCACTAGAATTAGCTGAGCTAAAGAAACAACTCGATGAGTCCTTGCAAAAAGGTTTCATCCGTCCTAGTTCTTCCCCTTGGGCTTGCCCCGTCCTCTTCGTCAAGAAGAAGGATGGAACGGAGCGGATGGTTGTAGATTACCGACCTGTCAATCTGGTCACCATAAAGAATAAGTATCCGCTCCCCAGGATCAACGACCTATATGATCAGCTCGCTGGATCCTCAGTCTTCTCTAAGATGGATTTGAGGTTGGGCTGCCATCAAATCAAAATCAAGAACGGGGACATTCCTAAAACGGCTTTTGTTACTCGTTATGGCCAATATGAGTACACCGTTATGACCTTCGAATTAACCAATGCCCCAGCTACCTTTTCTCGGTTAATGAATTCTATATTCATGGAGTATTTGGATAAATTCGTCGTGGTATACCTCGATGATATACTCATCTATTCCAAGAATAAGGAAGATCACGCCGAGCATTTAAGGCTGGTATTGACGAAACTTCGAGAGCACCGCCTTTATGCCTAATTCTCTAAATGTGAATTTTGGTTGCCAGAAGTAACCTATCTAGGTCATGTGATCTCTGGCAAGGGTATTGCTGTCAATCCCGAGCGAGTTCAAGCCGTCCTTGATTGGACTCCCCCTGAATCGGTCAAGCAAGTTAGGAGTTTTCTTGGCTTAGCAAGCTATTGCCGACGTTTCGTCGAGAACTTCTCCAAAGTTGCCAAACCTCTAACTGAACTCCTCAAGAAAGATAAAAAGTTTGAGTGGACCCCACAGTGCGAGTCCAGTTTTCAGGAACTGAAAAGACGCCTGACATCTGCACCCGTACTGGTACCACCAGACTTTTCCTAGGATTTTATAATCTATTGCGACGCCTCGCGACAAGGACTAGGTTGCATTCTCATGCAAGATCGTCAAGTGATTGCATACGCATCCCGACAGTTGCATCCACATGAGGATAACTATCCTACTCATGATCTAGAGCTTGCAGCTGTAGTCCATGCACTCAAAACATGGCGACGTTACCTCCTTGGTAATCGTTGTGAAATCTTCACTGATCACCAAAGTTTGATGTACATCTTCACCCAACCGGATCTAAATCTCAGGCAAAGACGTTGGGTTGAGTTGCTCACCGACTACGACTTAGGAATCACTTATACCCCTGGAAAGGCCAATGTCATGGCTGATGCACTAAGCCGTAAGTCATATTGTAACAACTTAATGTTACAACAAAGTCAACCACTTCTCCACGAGGAATTTCGTAAGCTTAACCTTCACATTGTTCCTCGAGGATTCCTTTCCACCTTGGTGGCAAAACCTACCCTTATGGATCAAGTTATAGCTTCCTAGAGGCGAGATAAAGGTATAACCCGACTCCAAGAGAACATTGCTAGCGGACTCGCTAAAAGTTTCTCTATGGATGATCGAGGTGTTTTTTTCTTTGAGAACCGTGTAGTGGTTCCCAAGAACCACCATCTACGGCAGTTAATCCTTAAGGAGGCTCATGAATCTCCTCTCACGATTCATCCCGGTAGTACCAAAATGTATCAGGATCTACGTCAGAGATTCTGGTGGACTAGGATGAAGAGAGAAATCGCTCAATTCATTGCTAACTGCGACGTTTGTCGTCAAGTCAAAGCAGAGCATCAACGGCCTGCTGGCACCCTTCAACCTTTAGCTATTCCTGAATGGAAATGGGATAAAGTCGGTATGGACTTCATTACCGGGTTTCCCAGGACCAGGAAAGGGAATAATGCTATCTTCATCGTTATCGACCGCCTCTCTAAAGTAGCTCATTTCCTGCCTGTTTGAGAGAGTATTACCGCTAGCCAGCTAGCAGATTTGTATGTCTCTCGAATAGTATCACTTCATGGTGTACCGTTGGAGATTAACTCAGACCGTGGAAGTCTTTTCACTTCCCGATTTTGGGAAAGTTTCTAGAATGCTATGGGAACTCATCTCTCTTTCAGTACTGCCTTCCATCCGCAGTCAAGTGGTCAAGTGGAACGAGTCAATCAAATCCTGGAAGACATGCTTCGAGCCTCTGTCATTTCTTTCGGTATGGAATGGGAAAAGTGTCTCCCATTTGCCGAATTTGCTTATAACAATAGTTATCAATCCAGCTTGGGTAAAGCTCCCTTCGAAGTTCTATATGGACGAAGGTGTCGAACACCTCTTAACTGGTCAGAGACCGGGGAAAGACAATTCTTTGGCCCGGATATGATCCAGGAAGCAGAGGAACAAGTTCGCATCGTTCGTGAGAGATTGAAAACAGCCCAGTTTCGCCAAAAGAGCCAATATGATAGTCATCATAAGGCTGTGACTTTTGAAGTCGGCGATAAGGCTTACCTTCGGGTTACTCCTCTTAAGAGAACCCATCGCTTCGGTATCAAAGGCAAATTGGCCCCTCATTTTATCGGTCCTTTTCGCGTTCTTGCCAAACGAGGAGAAGTTGCCTACCAATTGGAACTACCTCCGCACCTCTCCAGAGTTCATGATGTTTTCCACGTTTCTCAACTTAGGCGTTGCTTCTCGGATCCTATCCGCGGAGTGGACCACGAAACGCTTGATATCCAGGACAATCTCACATATCGAAAATACCCCGTTCGTATTCTTGATCAAACCGAGCGCACCACTCGATGCCACAATATCAAATTTCTCAAGGTTCAATGGTCACATCATTCCGAGAGTGAAGCTACTTGGGAAAGGGAGGATCGTCTTCGACTTGAGTACCCCACCCTCTTTCCGGAGGAACCCGAATCTCGGGACGCGATTCTTTTAAGTGGGGGTGAGTTGTCACATCCCTAGTTAGCACTTGCATTAGGGTTAGTTGGTGTGTGCATCATGTTTACTTTTCAAAGAAATTTGAAATGGGAATGACAGAAACCCCAGCACCCCTCTTCTAACAACTAGGGTTTGATAAAATATTTTCCAATGTACCCAAAATGCCCTTCAAAAATGTTCATCATTTATGCCTTGGTCTCAAACCTTTGCTAAAAATGGTGCACAATTTTCTAGGACATCCAAGGTCACTGGATTAAATCATATGGTATTTGAATTTGGGCATTTAAATGCTATGAAATATTTTAAATGCTCAAATAATCATAAACTATAATGTTTCCTACTGTTCGTATTATATACAGTAGGTATGACAAGTGTTATGAGTTATAAAAATGTTTTGGCATTTTTATTAATTGAACAAAGCTGCAAAAGAAATGAAACAGAAAAGAAAATAGGAAAAGGAGAGAGAGAAGAAGCTTACCTGGCGCCCCACCCGGCCCACCTGCCGGCCCAGCCCAGCTGCCGCTCCAACGAGCTGCTTGGCTCGGCCAGGCAGGCAGGCAGGTGCTCGACGGCGACCGCACGGCGCGCCACGCAGCTGCTCGCCGCCCTGCTTCCACCCCTCGCCGTCTTGGAGAGCTGGATCGGTCATACACGTCGCCCCCGACCTCGTAGACACCTCCCCCTCTCCCGAGCTCCTCTCCCTCACTCTCCCCGCGCCATGGCCGACGCCGTCGTGCTCGCACCGTCATAGAAGCCGCGCCCACCGTCGTCCCTGAGCCCCGCCTTGGTGTCCGTCGTCTCCGCCGTCCTCGACTGTTTCGAACAGGCCGAGCCCCGAGCGCTCGCCCGCCCTGGAGACGCCCCCGACCTCTTCTTCCCCAACTCCGGCCGCGGAGATCCCCCTCGCCGTTCCGCTCAGCTCCGACCACCCCCGAGCTCGTTCCGGCGCCTGCTGCAACCCCTGTGAGCCCAGCTTCGTCATCCCCCTCTCCGTTGGCTCTCTTCTCCCCTGGAACGCACCGCACGAAGCTCACCTGCACGCACCGCCGCCGTGCTCGCCGCCGGTGATGCTCCGGTGACCATTTGGTCACTGGCACCCGTCCATCACACTCACCACAGCGCGTAGATGCGATAGGTGCTACGCACGCATCGCCTAGGCCCCTGCAGCCGCATCTCCACACACGCCCGACGCCAATCGCCGCCGTCGAGCTTGTTGCCGTCGTCTCCGGCCACCCCAGGTCCGGCGACCACCACCATCCGACGCGCAAGGGCAAGAGCTTTCCAACGCGCCTAGCCGCAGCTCGAGCCGTGCCCCATAGACGATTTCCGAAGCACGCCGCCGTGTTTGGCCTCGCCGGCGGCTAAACGCCGGCGAGTTGGACCTGTTTTGACCACGGGTTTGACCCCCTGGGTCACTGACATGTGGGCCCAGGCCCCACTGACAGCTAATTAGTTTTAGTTTAACTCTAATTAACTTAGTTAATTAGCTGTGACACTGACATGCAGGGCCCACTGGTCAGGTTTGACTTGGACTGGCCCTGTTAACTGCCTGACGTCAGCATGATGTCATGCTGACGCAGTAAAGGATTTTCTGGGATTTTTAGATTTAAATTTAATTCAGGAAATTCCAGAAAATACCCAAAACTTCTAAAAATCATATAAAATCAACCATAACTCAGATGGAAAAGATTTATATATGAAAAATGATCAGAAAAATCCAATCTTTCCAATGGCACTGGTTTCATGCATGTTTGAACAAGTTAACTTGCTGTATACATCAGAAACATGATAATGCACTTATTTAAATAATAGTTTGAACTCCAATTTGAATCTTTGATTCAAATAGGTTCAAACCCTTCTGGTTTTAGTTGCATTAGCCAACACACATGCATCTTGCCATGTCATGAGCATGCATCATATTGTTGCATTTGGTTGTTAATGATTGTATCGCCGGTATTCTCTGTGTTAGGTCCTGCTCCCGAGGATACTGCTGCGTATCCAGTTGAAGAGCAGTATCCGACAACTACTTTGTCAGGCAAGCAATCATTGATCATTCCGATACAAACCCAATCTTCTCGCTCCTGCTCTCTTTTACTGCATTAAGGCAACAACGTGTGAACTGCTACTTGTTGTGGTAGTTGAACCCTATCCCTTGCATGACATGTCATTGCCACAGTAAATAGTTGAAACCCACTAGCATGTGTAGGAGTTGATTGAGCCATGTGATGTGTGATCCACCATGCTATTTGTTTATGTTGCCTGCTATGCTTAAAGTTGTGTCTGGTCTGGTTCATCTAGGTGATGGATCAGAGTGAAATGATCATACCAATAAAGAGAGGGAAGTGTGGAACACGCTTGGTAAAGGTATCGATGAAAGTCCATGTAGGAGTACATGGTGGGTTGTTTCATTGGAATCGTCCATAGGACCCGAGATCTGTGTGTGTGATTCAAGTTACAGTTACTACCACACATTGGGCCCTGAAATATGACCCCGCTCGACTTATTGACTATCCTTGTACTCTGTCCAGGAGTTGCAACTAGTTTATGGTGTTTATAGCTTACTAGAGGTCGTGCACAGCGCTGACCCTCGGGGTGGGCTGTGATGCGACAGGTACGTGGCACGGTGTACCGGTTGCCCGTTCGGTGACTAGGGAACCCTGTACACATCGTTTGGGGCCGTGAGCGACACCCCGGCCGGATCTCCCCACGGATGGAACCCAAATAGGCGATAAACCTGGACGAGAGACTTGAGTGGTTGGTTAGGTCGTGGTCTACACCCACGTCGGCTTTCGCTTGAAGTCTGCCGAGCACATGTCGTGTGCAGACGCTAAGTGGTGAAAACATGTGTGAAGAAGTACACCCCTACAGGGTTATCAATCTATTCGAATAGCCGTTGTTCGCGGTACGGACTACTTGGTTACTCTTACAGTTCGTAGACAAGTTGATGGATACTACTAAAAGCCTCAAGATAATCGTGAGTGCCGCGGATGGCCCTTCCGTAGGATGACGGAAGAGGATCCTCGGTAGTGTATTGATGTGGTGAGTAGAGGACTCGTGTTCGTAATAACATCTTGCAATCTGTTGAGAGTTGTAGTATAGGTTAGCCTAGGTCAAAGCTGGCATTCTGCTATGAACTCCACTAGCCCCCTTTGATAATGTTGCATGTATGATAGGTTCTGTGGTAAGACTTGCTGAGTACCTTTGTACTCATGTTTGCTTAATAACTGTTGCAGAGGAGAACCCTGCCCCTGCTGATGGGTTCTACATAGATGTTGACGTCGACGAGTAGCTTGACACCTAGACGGAGATTTGGAGCTTGTGAAGGGCCTTGTAGTTAGTCAGGCTACACCAAGCCTGTTTTATTTTCTAAGTTGTCTGTACTCAGACATGTAGCTTCCGCTTGTGCTTGTATGACTGTATGACTTGAGTGTTGGGTCATGTGACCCCTACCTATATGGATATGTTATGTATGGCTCTTGGAGCCTTTTAAATAAAGTACTTTGAGTCATAGAGTTCTGTTGTGATGCAATGTTGTATTTGCACATATTGAGCATATTGCGTGTATGATTGAAATGCTTGGTATGTGTGGGATCCGACACCTAGTTGTTTTCCTTTGGTAGCCTACCTTACAGGGAAATGCCTCCTAGTGATTCCAATGAGCCTTGGTAGCTTGCTACTGCTCGGAACACGTAGGCTGGCCGGCATGTGTCCTTCTTCGTTCCTGTGTCTATCCCTTAGGGGAAATGTCACGCGTTGTTCCTTTAAGTCCATGTAGCTTGCTACGACTTGGGATCATACGTTGATGACCGACACGTTCGTTGCTGGGTCATGGATGCCTGTCTCTGTAATTTAGTGCCACTTTTGGTTTATAACTAGCCATGTCGGTCCGGGTTCTCTGTCATATGGATGCTAGCGACACTGTCATATACGTGTGCCAAAATGCGCAAACGGTCCCGGGCCAGGTAAGGTGGCACCCGTGGGGTTACCGTGCGTGAGGCCGCAAAGTGATATGACGTGTTACAGCTAGATCGATGTGACTTGGGATCGGGGTCCTGACGCGAGTGAACCGTCATCATTTGTTTCACTCCATCCCTCTGGATGGGTGTTCCGCGTCTCAGATCAAGAGGAGTTCTTACGTCTCACTCCATGAGTTGGTCTTGAGTTGCTCGGTCTTTGTGAAGATCGAATTCTGTAGAGTTTCTATCTCTTCTGTCATCATAGTTGGGGTGAAGATCACGAAAGCAAAGATGCCAAGATCAACATGATGCGATGAATCAACAACTTCAAGGAGGACAGTTGATTCAAGATGATTGTGATGGTTTGTGTCCCCTCTGTCTTCTTACCTCACGTCTTGAATCTCGGGACGAGATTCTTGTTTAGTGGGGGTGAGTTGTCACAACCCTATAGCTTCAGCCTTTGCTTGTCTCTTCATGATCACGTGGATCATGTTTATTTTTCTTAGAAACTTGGAAATGGGGATGATCAAACCCTAGCACTTCAATTTTCAAATAGGTCCAGTTAAAAAAATTGCATTCAATGTTTCCAAAGTGTTCTTATAAATTGTTTGATATTTTTAGCAAGGCTTTTGCATCAAACCAAAAATAATGAACATTTTTACGAATATTTTGGGCACTAAATTTAAATCATTATTGTATTTGAATTTGGAGTTATATTCATAATATATAGAATATATCTCCAAATAACTTTGAACTAATTTATGTGCTCCTGGAAAAATCCATGGGAAAACATAAAAATACTCAGAGGATGTTTTGGCACTTATTTGAATTTGTTCAAATTCAAACAGTGGCAAAAGAAATAAACAAAGAAAAGAAAACAGAAAACAGAAAGAAGAGAGAGAGAGAGAGAGAGAGAGAGAGAGAGAGAGAGAGAGAGAGAGAGAGAGAGAGAGCACCTACCTGGGACTTACCCAGCAGAAGCAGCCCAGCCCACCAGGGGCATACCTGTCTTCAACCTCTGCCTACTGGCAGAGGCAAGAGCGAGCAAGGCGCCGGCACGCAGCTGCCTGCCTGGCTCCCCTCGACGCGCCTAGACGACGCCACGGAGACGCCAGAACCCCCTGCACCTCTCCCTCTCTCCCCCGAATGCTCTCCCCCTCCTCTGTTCTCCTCACCGAATGCGCCCGCCACCGCCGGCGAGAACCACCGAGGCCACCGTCCACCCCTCGCCTTGCCGAAGCATCGCAGCGACGTTTCTGCCTCGTCTTCAACGTCAGGCACCCGAGCTCGCCTCCGGTCGATTCGGCACCACCAGGACCTCCCCGGGCTCGATAACCTCCTCTTCGGCACTGCAGTGAGCTCCTGCTCTGAACCCCTCTCTTCCCCGCCTCTTTTGCACCGCGTAGCCCCAGTTCCACTTGAGCCGATAGCCCTTGCCGCCGGCCATGCCGCCACCGCAGCTACGGCCACGCAAGCTCGCCTCCGAGCACGTCAACGCACTCAGGGAGGCTCTAGGAGCTCGAATCACCCGCCCATTAGGCCTGCCCCGCACCGTAGCCGCAACCCCGTGCACCTCCGAGCTCCGGCGGCCGCCTCCGTCGTCGCTGCCGTCCCTGTAGGCCACCCCGGTTCTTGGCGTTTGCGCCAGAAGATGCGCCACACCGCCAGCTCGCCGTAGCCGCAAACCACACACGAAACGGTGCTCCGTAGCACCGTCCCGAGCAAGTCCGGCGACCCTCCGCAGTCGGCTTTGGTCGCCAGCGTTAAGCCGCCGACGTGGCTCACTTAGTCAGCACTAATGACCCCGCTAAACACCCTAGTGCCACTGACATGTGGGCCTTGTGCCTGTTTAGGTTAGTTTAATCTTCTGTTTAGTTTAGTTTTAAATCCGACGGGACCCACGCGTCAGAGTTGACTTTGCTGACGTTGCCGTTGACTGGACCCACCTGTCTGTGACTCAAGCCTGCACTGAGAGACTGACCAGTGGGACCCACTGGTCAGGTTTGACCTGGACCAGCCCCAGTTGACTGCTGACATCATAGTGACGTCATGCTGACGTAGTAAGTATTTTCTGGAATTTAAAATAAATCAGAAATGATTTATCTATTTCGGAAAATATTCAAAACTTCTAAAAATCATATAAAATCAACCGTAGCTCAGATGAAAATATTTTATATATGAAAAATGATCAGAAAAATATGAAGAATCTGTTTATGGCATTTTCATGCATGTTTGAACAACTTATGCCTGCTGATCAGGTCAAATAAATTAAATGACATTTAAATAACCTCATGTGGAGTTTGAATTTGAACCTTTGGTTCAAACAAACTTCATTTAATATGGTTGCTAGTTGCATTAGCTCAGTCAACAGCATATTGCCATGTCATGATCATGCATCATATTGTCGCATTGCATTGATTGTGTTCTCTCTTGTTTGCCGGTGTTTGTCCCCTCTCAGTAGACGTTGTTCCGACGATGTGATCGATGACACTGATGAAGACACAGTACCATCTTCAGAAGTGCCAGGCAAGCAAAACTCCTTGAGCATTCTGATACAATCCCACTCTCTCGCTCTTGCTCTCGTTTACTGCATTAGGACAACAACGCTTCAACTGTTACCTGTTGTGGTAGTTGAACCCCTTTCTTCTGCATGACCTGTCATTGCCACAGTAAATAGTTGAAACCCACTAGCATGAGTAGGAGTTGTTTGAGCCATGGTGTGCCTACTGATTCATGCTTTCTGGTTATGCCTGCTATTGCTTTGAGTTGTGTCAGGTCTGATTCATCGGGGATGAATTGGAATGTGGTGAACATGTCCTACTTTTGAGAGCTAAGTGTGTGAACACGTTTTGGTAAAGGTAGCAATGAGATGCCATGTAGGAGTACTTGGTGGGTTGTATCATTGCAACTGTCCTCAGGTACTGAGTTCTGTGTTTGTGATCCATGACCAGTTACTACCATACATTGGGCCCGAAACCAATGGACCCTCTCGACTTATTAACTGCCCTTGTCGTCTGTCCAGGAGTTGCAACTAGTTTCTGGTGTTTGTAGTTTACTGGAGGTCGTGCGCGGCGCTGACCCTCGGGGTGGGCTGTGACGCGGCAGGTACGTGGCACGGTGTACCGGTCGCCCGTTTGGTGACTCGGGAACCCTGTACAGATCGTTTGGGGCCGTGAGCGACACCCCGGCCGTATCTCGCCACGGATGGAACCCAAAGAGGCGATAAACCTGGACTAGGTACTTGTGTGGTTAGTCAGGCCGTGGCCGACACCCTCGCTGGGCTTCCGCTTGAAGGTTTCCGAGTACATGTCGTGTAAACGGCGGTAAGTGGTGAGAGCGTGTGTGAAGAAGTACACCCCAGCAGGGTTTTAAATGATCTATTCGAATAGCCGTATCCATGGTAATGGACTTCTGGGTTACCTGTACAGTTCATAGACAAGTGGAAGTGGATACTCTAAAACATGCAAGATAAGCGTGAGTGCTATGGATGGCTTTCTCGTAGGGAGACGGGAGCGGATCCATTGTGGTGTATTGATTGGTGAATATGTGGACTCATGTGCGCCACCTCAAAAGAGTTACTTGCAATCGTAGTTGAGGATAGCCACCGAGTCAAAGCTGGCTTGCTGCAGTCAAACTCGACCACCCCTTTGTTGATACTGATGCATATGTAGCTAGTTCTGATGTAAGTCTTGTGGAGTACCTTTGTACTCATGTTTGCTTAATTTATGTTTCAGCAGAGAGACTTTAGTCTCACTAGTGGTTCCGCGTGGACTTCGACGTTTAGCTTGTTACCTTAGCTACGATCTTGTACCCTTGGGAGGGTCTTGTAGATAGTCAGGCTCCTCAGCCTTTTTCATTTGTAGTTGTCTATACTCAGACACATTATGCTTCCATTGCCTGTATGCTCTGTATGTTGGGTCATGTGACCTCTGCTTGTAATAAATGCTATGATGGCAATTCTGGGCCTTTATCTATATGAGTTGTTGAGTTATGTTGTGATTCCATTTTGTACAGCACATACTTGCATGTTATGCGTACGTGTAATGTGTATTGCTATGTGTGGGATCCGACATCTAGTTGTTTACCCTTGGTAGCCTATCTTACAGGGAAATGCCTCCTAGTGCTTCCACTGAGCCTTGGTAGGTTGCTACTGCTCCGGAACACTTAGGCTGGCCGGCATGTGTCCTTCTTTGTTCCTGTGTCTGTCCCTTAGGGGAAATGTCAGGCGTTGTTCCTTTAAGTCCTTGTAGCTTCCTATGACTGGGCTTCATACGTTGATGACCGACACATTCGTTGCTGGGTCATGTATGCATGTCTCTATAATTTAGCGCCACTTTTGGTTTATAACTAGTCATGTCCGCCCGGGTTCTCTGTCATATGGATGCTAGCGACACTATCATATACGTGTGCCAAAATGAGCAAATGGTCCCGGGCCAGGTAAGGTGGCACCCGTGGGGATACCGTGCGTGAGGCCGCAAGGTGATATGATGTGTTACAGGCTAGTTCTGTGTGACTTAGGATCGGGGTCCTGACACTGTGGGCGCTAGTTTATCTTTATGAGGTTTTGCTTGACATTCGTGAATCTAAAAATTGTGATGAAGTGTTGAAAGAAGAAAATTATGAAGTGATTCACGATACCTCTTTTAATGAAAACCATGATTGCAATGATACTATTGTAAATTCTATTAATGTCAATTGTGTTAATGATATGCAAAACCCTAAGCTTGGGGATGCTAATATTACTATGTCCACTACTTGTTGCAATGATCGTGATTGGGGTGATGTTTCTTACGATCTTGAAAACTTATTTAAGCCCCATGATATATATGATATTGATAATAATGTTTGCAATAATATTGAAAGTGAGTTTGGAAGAGTGTCAACTTTAGATCCCACATATTTCACTACAGGAAACATGTAATTTGCCATCTACCACGGCGGACAGCAAAGGCATGAACGGCGGACGGCAAAGGTCTTTGCCGTCTGCCGCGGACGGCAAAAGGCTCCGGCAAAGAAAGGGATGGCAAACAACTACTTTGCCGTCTTCTTGTTGTTCGCATTTACCCCTCGTAACGCGACCGTGCGACTGCGATGCTTGCCTACGCGCTGGATTCTGCGTTCTGTCTCTCCCCCTCGTTTTTTATGATGGTTCTTCGATGTCTTCATCTTCTTCTTCTTCTTCCTCATCTTCCTCTTCTACTTCCTCGTCTTCCTCTTTAGTTACATCAACTTCGCTCGCTTCCTCGTTCTCTTCTCTATCAGCATCTTCTTCGTCATCTTCTTCATCTTTTTTTCTGTTCTATTTGGACAAGTTCTCGCGTTATGCTTCTCTCTCTTGTTGCAGACGTTATATAGTCTTCTCTTTGTCATATCATCTTGTTGGTCAGCTTGGTGATTTGTGGTGGCATTTTCAGCCTCGATTTTTTTCAGCCTCTCCTTACATGTTCTTGAGTTGTGTCCCGCAATCTTATTGCATGATTTACACATCCTTACCCCCAGTGGTCTTCCTCTGCTGTCCAGTTCTGGCTCAGGCCTGCTATTTTTTCAGGACTTTTTTCATTTGCTGCAGCTGTTTTATTGGCTGATTTGCTTTCTTTGTTTCTCCCTTTTGTGTTTGAAACAGGTGGGGGAAGAATTGTGTCATCCATAATATGAGCTGCACCATCAGCAGCATGTTCGCGCTCCTCTCCTTGTTCTTCACCCCGCGCATCCATGATCTTCTCTGCTTCTTCTTCTTCGTTTATTACGCTGACTTCTTGTATGAGTTCTCTCATCCCAGCTAAAGCTCTGTTGTACCCTCTATCCGATTTGACACCCCTGTTTGCCAGGTCCATTGTTGTTTCTGCAAGTAGTCTCCTACGGCAGAACATCAAACTCCCATCTGGAGCAGTTTGCTCATAGTCTCTGCGGTCAAAAGTTGGATTTTGGCGTGCGTTCCGTGTGTATCTCTTCAATATGTACTCTTCAGGTATCTTGTCCACCCGCAGCTGATCCAACATGCAAATGATGTGCACGCAGAACAGGCCTGCAGCAAAAGAATTTTTTGGGTTATTCGTGTCAGCAAACTTCACATAAATATGCAACATTTTTTCAATTTTGGTTTTGTGAACTCCATTATAAATAGGTCCTGGGTCTCCTGTTCTAGTGAACTTTACTAAGGTTTTTTTTTTCATCTCTTTTTTGCTACCAGCAGTAAGTGAACTTCATTATGTTTTCTGTGTGCTTATTTTTTGTTTCCTGTCTCACTGACCTGTGTGTGTCCACAGCTTGCATTCGCATTCGTAGATACCGTTCGTCACATCAGCAACTACCTGGAACTCGTGTCTTGCCCAATCAAAATCATCAGACTGGTTGTAGTGGCGCACCAAATATTTCGTCGGGTTTTCAGGGGACTGCTCTGATCTGAATGCAGTGCTGTGGTAGTGCGTTTGCTTGAAGTCAGCAAAGACCGCCCTGGTGTAAATCTTGGAGAGCTGAACCTCGAAACCAAACTGAGTAGTAGTCTTTATTTCCGTCTGTGAAACAAAGAAAACCAGTTAACTAGTTGTTTTTCATAGCAAAAATCAAGAAAGCGAGTAGTGTTTTATTAATTGCTCATCCAGCTTAAAAACTTTGATCTGGTTATATACCTCGTTAGCTATGGTCTCCGCGTGCTCGACGCTCTTCCTTGTCTGGATGCACCTGTCCACCTGCGATGCAAAGATGTGTAGGTTGTGTCTTTCCTTGACAAAGTTCCTCTTCAAGATCCGGTTCATGCTTTCACTTCTCTGTGTCGACGTCATCCGTGCACATAACACCTCCTTGTAGTAAGCTGATATCCATTCTTTTCGGACTACAAAACTTGGTAGTGAACTGCATTGTTATTTGAACCCATTCTTTTTTTCAGCATACCTGTGAGTATGCAGATTGGCCGCCTGTTGTTCATGCAACGCAAGAACGTCCGGAACACCCACTCGAAAGTTGGTATTGTTTCGTCTCTGATGAGAGCCACAGCGAATATTGTACTTTGGAGGTGGTGGTTGACTCCAATGAAGACGGCCAGAGGCATGTGGGACTTGTTGGTCTTGTAGGTCATGTCAAATGTGACACAATCTCCAAAATCTTCGTACGATCCCCTGCGGCTCACGTTCGCCCAGAATATGTTTCGCACACGGTTATCGACATCTTTGTCGTAATCATAGAAGAAATCCGGGTTTATTTACTGCATCTTCTCAAAGAAAGCCAGGAGTTTCTTCACATCGTCTTCTGTTTCCTCCCTCGCGAATTGGTGCTTCCTGCAGTTCGAAATAATAATATACTTGCAGCATTAGAGACATACAGAAAATGCACAAGCGAACTGCATGAAATAGACGAGATATCGTTTTTTGTTTAGTGAACGTACATGTTCACCCAGTCACGGCTGGTGCACCCCATAAAGTGCAGCCCTCTTGACATCCTTGACAGGGTTGACATCATCTGCGTGTGCGTCAGCTTGTCGCTCTGCATGTCCTTCACTAGTTTATCAAGTAACGGATCATCCGTCTTATGCGAGTGCATGTGCAGAAGCATAGCCGGGCTGTCAATCATTCTGTGGTTGTGATTGAGCTCAATCTCTGGTATCACAAACACATCCTTGATTTTTTTTCAATCTCATTCTCGCCTTGCAGCCAGTCCTCTTTGATGTTTTATCTCGCTTTCTGTCATAATCAGTGACAGTTTCTTTGCTTCTTCCTTCCTTTGAGCACACTATGTATCTGTTTGTTCTGTATCCGCCGTTTTTGCGTGTGCCGAAGCCTGCATGCCTCGCATACGTGTTGTAGAATTCTCACGCCGCAGCGTGTGATGTGAATTGCATACCTTTCATAGGCACAAGTTCTTGGAGCATGTTCTCATCCTGCACACACAATATGGAATGTTTTTTTGTTAATGAGAATGCACAAGCTGAAAGAATGCGTAAGTGAACTGCAGTAGTTAGGCAAGGAAGCTTACATGCGTGTACTATTTTTTCCCTAACGGTGTTTGCAGCTCACTAATGTTTATTGGGCATGGAGGGGTGACAACAGATCTGTGTAATTTAGGATCGCGAGGAGGCAAAAGTGTTGAGAACTTTACTTTTTTGGTTGCTTGCGGCTCTCCTTGATTCTGCTTCCGATTCTTTTGGTGCGTAGTAGGCGGCCTGGGTGGAATTCCACTATCTCTTTGTTGACGAATCGTTTGCTCATGAACTTGCCGAACTTGCTGGGTTTCAACATTGGCTTGTGGAGGTGCTATATCATCCGTTCTGATCTGCTGGCCAAATGTTTCAAAGACACGTGTGTACCTTGGCTGCATAACTGTTATGATTTGCTCTTCATCATCATCCTCCTCATCATCTTTCTGCGCGTGCTCCCCCATGAAGACCAGATCATCGTCGTCCTCCTCATCTTGCGCGCTTTTTCCTTCACTGCCTTCTCCATCTCGAATGATGTTTGGTTCACTGTTTTCATCTTTATCCTCTACATCTTCCTCCATGAAGTACGCAGTTCTATTTGTTGTGTTAAAGAAACCCCTAGGTATTTCAGGTGTTATCCATCCAGACATCTCCCACTCTTCTCTTCCAATGCAGTTCAGGGGCTTTGGGTCGTAAATGAATCGAGGTATCTTCTGTTTTGGAGGCATAGTAATTTCCTGCACAGTATTAAGCCAAAGCTTTTTATGCACGTCAACAGTGAAATGAACTGCATCTTTCGTACTATATATCATTATATTTTGCAACTGTAAGAAATTGAACTTCAATTTGTCATTCTATAGCAGGGGCACTGGGAGTTAACATGAAGAAACAATGCACTTCAATTTTTAGGCACAGTGCTCTACATATGTAAGTCATGGTAGACTGCAATTTTGAGCCATATAGCATTTTTTATTTTTCGAAGTATCTTTTTCTGTTTTCTACTGGGAGATACATGGGACTGCAGTCGATGCAAGAGGGGCACTGCATGGGGATAAAAACGGCACTGCAAACTGGATGTGGGGGTTGGGTATGTGATTTTCTTACATTATATGCAGTTCTCTCCTTCAGCAGATGCAGCTGTGGCTGCTGTTGGCATGCAGTCCACCTCCGCTGCAGGAACTCATGGGCTTTTTCAACTTTTGCCATTGTTGCTGGAGAAGGTTGGATGGGCACCATTGCAGTTTGCATCCACGACGACTGCGATGGAGAAGGCATCCTTGTAGTTCTCTTTCCCCTGTCATGCATAACCGAGGTTGGATGCTTCAGTGGCGGATCCCCCAGGTGGTGTTGGGGCGAAGGTGAGGGGCGGCGTCGCTTCCTAAACGCCGCCGCGGAAGAATCCTCGCCGCCGGACTGCATCGCCTGCCGCTCGGCGCGCGCTCTGCGCTACTGGCCGTGGAAGAAGGCGGGGAGGGTGGGGGTCGCCGCTGGCCGCCGGAGCGCTGCCGCGGAAGAAGGCGGGGAGGGGTGGGGGTCGCCGCCGGCCGCCGGGGTGCTGCCGCACAAGGAGGCAGGGAGGGGAGGGGGACGCCGCCGGCCGCCGGGGTGCTGCCGCGCTAGGAGGCGGCGAGGGACGGGGACGCCGCTGGCCGCCGGGCCGCTCCCGCACTAGGAGGCGGGGAGGGAGGGGGACGCCGCTCGTCGCTGGCCGCCGGGGCGCTCCCGCGCTAGGAGGTCGGTAGGGGAGGGGTGTTATGAGAATAAGGTTTTTGTTAGGAGAATAAGGTCTTAAGGGGTGTTATGAGAATATATATATATATATATATATATATATATATATATATATATATATATATATATATATATATATATATATATATATATATATATATATGGCAGTTTCTATATTACCATGTCGTACGGATGAACATCTCTGCATTCCGTGTCATCCATTACATTCTGCACCTCTATGACAGTTTTGCCATCCTTGTCTAAACCGTTGTTTTGTTTTTTCTAGGATGGTCAACACCCGCAGCACCCCTGTTGTCCAGGAGCAGGGTGAAGCCAGTGGGGCTGGGGATGGGAATCTGCCCCATCCACCTTCCTTGGTCGAAGTCATGTTGGAGGCAAAAAGGAATAAACGCGAGACCAATCGACTGTTGGAACGCATTGAGCAGAACACTGCACATCACCAAAGGAATGACTTGGTGACTATCAATGACTTTATATAGTTGTACCCACCAATCTTCCATCATTCCGTCGAGCCCCTCGATGTGGATGATTGGCTTCACAGGATCACCCATAAGCTACATTCTGCCAACGTAGCCGAAGCTGATAAGGTCACCTACTCTTCCTATCATCTTGAGGGCCTTGCTAGCCTTTGGTGGGAAAACTATGGGGCTATGCGTCCAGCTGGCCAGATTAGCACTTGGGCATACTTCAGCGAGGCTTTTCGTGAGCACCATATCCCGGAAGGTCTCATGGATCGTAAGAGGGAAGAGTGTTGCAACTTCACCTAAGGTAGGCTAACCGTGGATGCCTATAGCTTAGAGTTTGGAAACCTGGCACGCTATGCTCCTGAAGAAGTGTCCACCGACGCCAAGAAGCAGGCGAGGTTCGGAAAGGGACTCAGCCCCGAGCTTCATCGTGACCTCCGTCTGCACGAGGGCACCTCTTTCCAGAAGCTAGTGAACAAGGCCATCAGTGCTGAGACAGGCCAGACTGACTATGAAGCTACATGCAAGCACCCCCGTGATTTTAGTTCTTCATCCGGTTCTGGTTCCCAGAAGCGCCGGGTGTGGGTTCCAAACACAAATTTGCCACCCAGATTCACTCCAAGGCCATCCTATGAGGCGCCTCGTCCAACCTAGCAGTATGCACCGCCCAAGACCTATAGTGGATCAGCTGCCAATGCTGCTCCGCGCACCGGCATTGTGACATGCTTCAAGTGCGGAGAATCAGGCCACTATATGATGGAGTGTCCTCAGAACCAGCCAGGAAAGTCTGTTGGCCATGGTAAGCCAGCAGGAAAGGTGCTCTATGTCAAGCCAGCCACCACTGCACGTGGCCATGTCAACTATGTATCCGCTGAGGAGGCTCATGATGATCCTAACGTCGTCCTTGGTACACTCCTTGTTAACTGCCATCCGGCATCTGTTCTTTTTTATACTGGAGCATCTCATTCATTCATATCTGAGAGCTATGCTCGAATGCACCACATGACATTTTGTGACATGCCCTCCATCATGGAAATTCAAACTCCTGACTCTAGATGGCAAACCTCTAGAGTAAGCCATGGGAATGAAATCCTCATCGATAGACTTGTCTTTGTTGCATCCCTGATAGCTCTTAAGTCTTCATATATAAACATCATCTTGGGTATGGATTGGATGACAGCTCATTATGCTAAGATTGATTGCTATACTAGAACTATTCAACTTACACACCCATCGGACAAGATAGTCAATGTTTTGGCCCGAGTGGCTGAGCATCAGATCTACTCTCTTAACGCCAGCCCTCTTCTAGATCTCGAAGATATCTCGTAGTCCGTGAATTTCCGGATGTCTTTCCAGAAGAATTGCCAGGTGTTCCACCTGACAGAGATGTAGAGTTCGTGATAGATCTTATCCTAGGAACAGTTCCGATCTCCAGAAGACCCTATAAGATGGCACCCTTAGAACTAGTTGAGCTTAGGAAACAACTCGATGAGTCCTTGCAAAATGGTTTCATCCGTCCTAGTTCTTCTCCTTGGGCTTGTCCCATCCTCTTCATCAAGAAGAAGGATGGAACGGATGGGATGGTTGTAGATTATCGACCTGTCAACTTGGTCACCATAAAGAACAAGTATCCGCTCCCCAGGATCAACGACCTATACGATCAGCTCACTGGATCCTCAATCTTTTCCAAAATGGATTTGAGGTTAGGCTACCATCAAATCAAAATCAAGAACGGGGACATTCCCAAAACGGCTTTTGTTACTCGTTATGACCAATACGAGTACAATGTCATGTACTTCGGATTAACCAATGCCCCAGCCACCTTCCCTCGTCTAATGAATTATATCTTCATGGAGTACTTGGATAAATTTGTCGTGGTATACCTCGATGATATATTCATTTACTCCAAAAACAAGGAAGATCATGCCGAGCATCTAAGGCTCGTATTGACGAAACTTCGAGAGCACCGCCTTTATGCCAAATTCTCTAAGTGTGTATCTAGGTCATGTAATCTCTAGTAAGGGTATTGCTGTCAATCCCGAGCGAGTTCAGGCTGTCCTTGATTGGACTCCACTTGAATCGGTCAAGAAAGTTAGGAGTTTCCTTGGCTTTGCGAGCTATTGCCACCGCTTTATTGAGAATTTCTCCAAGGTTGCTAAGCCTCTAACTGAACTCCTCGAGAAAGATAAAAAGTTTGAGTGGACCCCATAGTGTGAGTTCAACTTTCAGGAACTGAAAAGACGCCTGACATCTGCTCCCGTACTGGTACCACCAGATTTCTCCAAGGACTTTATTGTCTACTACGACGCCTCGCGACAAGGACTAGGTTGCATACTCATGCAAGCTCGTTAGGTGATTGTGTACGCATCTTGACAGTTGCGTCCACATGAGGACAACTATCCCACACATAATCTAGAGCTTGCAGTTGTACTCCATGCACTCAAAACATGGCGACATTGCCTGCTTGGTAATCGATGTGAGATCTTCACTGATCACCAAAGTCTGAAATACATCTTCACCCAACCGGATTTGAATCTCAACCAAAGACGTTGGGTTGAGTTGCTCATGGATTACGACTTAGGGTTAACTTACACCCCTGGAAAGGCCAACGTCATGGCTGGCGCACTAAGTCGTAAGTCTTATTGTAACAATCTGATATTACAACAGGGTCAACCACTTCTCCACGAGGAATTTTGTAAGCTTAACCACATTGTTCCTCGAGGATTCCTTTCTACCTTGGTGGCGAAACCTACCCTTACAGATCAAATCATAGCTGCCCAGAAGTAGGATACAGGAATTTCCCGAATCAAGAGAAACATTCAAAAAGGAGTTGCCAGTTGTTTCTCCAATGATAACCGAGGTGTTGTTTTCTTTGAGAACCGCCTAGTGGTTCCCAAGAACCGACATCTAGGGTAGTTGATCCTTAAGGAGTCTCATGAATCTCCTCTCATGATTCATCCCGGCAGTACCAAAATGTATTCGGACCTACGCCAAAGGTTCTGGTCGACTAGGATGAAGAGAGAAATTGCTCAGTTCATTGCTAATTGCGACGTTTGCCGTCAAGTTAAAGCAGAGCATCAACGACCTGTTGGCACCCTTCAACCTTTAGCTATTCCTGAATGGAAATGGGATAAGATCGGTATGGACTTCATTACCGGATTTCCTAGGACCAGGAGAGGGAATAATGCTATCTTCGTCGTCATCGACCGCCTCTCCAAAGTAGCCCATTTCCTGTCTGTTCGAGAGAGTATAACTGCTACCCAGCTAGTAGACTTGTATATCTCTCGGATAGTATCTCTTCATGGTGTTCCATCAGAGATTAACTCAGACCGTGGAAGTCTTTTCACCTCTCGATTTTTGGAAAGTTTACAAAATGCTATGGGGACTTGTCTCTCCTTTAGCACCGCCTTTCACCCTCAGTCAAGTGGTCAAATAGAACGAGTCAATAAATTCTGGAAGATATGCTCCGAGCCTCTGTTATCTCATTCAGTATGGATTGGGAGAAGTGTCTTCCATTCGCCAAATTTGCTTATAACAATAGCTATCAAGCTAGCTTGAGCAAGTCTCCTTTCGAATTTCTTTATGGACGAAGGTGTCGAATGCCTCTTAACGAGTCAGAAATCAGGGAAAGACAAATCTTTGGCCCAGACATGATCCAGGAAGCAGAAGAGGAAGTTCACATCGTCCGTGAGAAATTGAAAACAGCCCAATCTCGTCAGAAGAGCTAATATGATCACCATCATAAGGTTGTGACTTACGAAGTCGATGATAAGGCTTACCTTCGGGTTAGTCCTCTGAAGGGAACCCATCGCTTCAGTATCAAAGGCAAGTTGGCTCCTCGTTACATTGGTCCCTTTCACATTCTTGCCAAACGAGGAGAAGTTGCCTACCAACTGAAACTACCTCCGCAACTCTCCAGAGTTCATGATGTCTTCCACGTTTCTCAACTCAGGCGTTGCTTCTCGGATCCTATCCGTGAGTGGACCACGAAACGCTTGATCTCCAAGATAATACCCCGTTCGTATTCTTGATCAAACCGAGCATACCACTCGACGCCACAACATGAAGTTTCTCAAGGTTCAGTGGCCACACCATTCCGAGAACGATGCTACTTGGGAAAGGGAGGATCGTCTTCGACTTGAGTACCCCACAGTTTTCCCGACGGACCCTGAATCTCGGGACGAGATTCTTTTGAGTGGGCGTGAGTTGTCACAACCCTAGTCAGTGCTTGCATTAGGACTAGCTAGAGTGATGCATCATGTTTAAACTTTTCCTGAAACCTGAAATGGGGATGGCATAAACCCCCACCACCACTTAAACCAACTAGGGTTTCATAAAATACATTTCAATGTACCCAAACTGCCCTTCAAAGATGTTCATCATTTCTGACTTGGTCTAGAACCTCCGCCAAAAATGGGTGCACATTTTTCTAGGACACTCTGGGTTATTGAATTAAATCATACAGTATTTTTTGGACATTTAAATGCTATAAAATATTTTAAATATCCAAATAATCATAAACCAAAATGTTTCATGTTGGATATATTCTATAAAGTGGGCATGAGTAATTTGATGATTTTTGACAGTGCTTAGGCATTTTTAGAAAAGCCACAAACCTATAGAAAGAAAAGAAAAACAAAATAAAAAGGGATACTAACTTACCTGGGCAAACCCACCAGCCGACCCACCTGGCAGCCCAGCACTGTGCTGGCCCGCGCCAGCCAACTGCTTCTTCCCCGCCAGGCAGGCAAGGAGGTGTAGCCGGCGCGCGCGAGCTCGCCACGGCGCCAGCTGCTTGCCGCTCGAGCTGCTGGATGCCCGGACGTCCTCCATGTCGTCGCCCCGACACCCAGGACACCCAGTGCCTCTCTCTCGCTCTCCCCCACCATGGCCGATGCAGCCGCACCGCCGTGGTAGCTGTGGCCACAGTCGACTCCACGCCGTCTCGTCGTGTCCAGAAGCTCCACCGCCCTCCTCTCCATCTAGCAGACCGATCCCCGAGCGCTCGTTCGCCCCGCAGCCACCGCAACGACCTCGCCCGACCTCGCCATTGCCAGAGATCCCTTTCGCTGTCATGCCTGCACCAGCTCGTCCCCGGCCTCGCCGACTAGCTCGCTGAGACCACCGTGAGCTCCTGCCTCTCCCCATCCTCTCCATTCTCGTTGTCGTCCTCTACAGTGACTGCAACAAGCACCACCGCACACACCGCTGCCTGAGCTCGTCGCCGACACAGCTCCGGCCACCAAACGACCACGCCACCGTGTCCACCAACCTCACCGCACCTCATAAGCCACATAGGAACTGGCCTCATGCCTCCGGGACCACAGCAACGACGAGTTCGGCCTCGCTAAAAATCTGGTCGCTGCAAAGCTCGTCGCCGGCGTCGTTTCCGGCGACCTTGAGCTCAACCACCACCACCCCTCGATGCAGCTTGCTCCCAGCTGCACATAGGTGGCCTCCGCCATCCATTTGGTCGCCGAAGGGCGAAACCCGCACCCTCCGCCGCGTCTGGACGTCGGCGGCGGCTAAACTCCGGCAAGTCAGCCCAGTTTGACTAGGGATTTGACCCCCTCGGTCACTGACATGTGGGCCCTGCCTTTTGGTCAAACCTAGCTTAGTGTTAAAGTAATCCTAACTAAGTTACTTAACTAAAAGTGACACTGACCAGTGGGTCCCACTGGTCAGGTTTGACCTGGACCGCCCCAGTTCACCTGCTGATGCCATGCTAACGCAATGCTGACGTAGTAACCCTTTTCTGGAATTAGTTTATTTTCTAAATATTCAGTAATTCCAGAAAAGGGGTTAAACTTCAAAAAAAATCATAATAAATAAACCGTAGCTCAGATGGAAAAGTTTTATATATGAAAAATGATCAGAAAAATCCAATCTATCCATTGGTACTTGTTTCATGCATGACAAAGTAACTTAACCTTGTTGCATATATCAAAACATGATAAGCACTTTGAAAATTCATAATTTGGGCATGAATTAGAACCTTTGGTTCAAATAGGCTCAAACCTTTCTGTTTATAGTTGCATTAGATCAAACACATCCATCTTGCCATGTCATGAGCATGCATCATATTGTTGCATATTGCCATGTATTGATTATGTTACCGGTGTGATCTTCGTGGTAGATTCTGCTCCCGAGGATATTCACGAGTATCTAGTTGAAGGGCAGTACCCCTCGACCAATCTGCCAGGCAAGCAACCCCATTGAACATTTCGATACAAACCCATCCTCTCGCTTCTGCTCTCTTTTACTGCATTAAGACAACAACGTTTCAACTGCTATTTGTTGCGGTAGCTGAACCCCATTCCTTTGCTTGACCTGTCATTGCCATAGTAAATAGTTCAAACCCACTAGCATGTGTAGGAGTTGATTGAGCCATGTTGATGTGTTCCTACCATGCCATGCCTGCTATGCTTAGAGTTGTGTCAGGTCTGGTTCATCCGGGTGATGGATTAGAGTGAAATGGTTGTGTCTGGTAATGAGAGTGAAGTGTGGAATATGTTTTGGTAAAGGTATCGATGAAAGGCCATGTAGGAGTACATGGTGGATTGTTTCATTGGAACCGTCCCTAAGAACTGAGATCTGTATGTGTGATTTAAGATCAGCTACTAGCACACATTTGGCTCCGGGCACTCCAAGCTCTCTTGACTTATTGATCACCTGTGTCCTCTGTCCAGGAGTTGCAATTAGTCTTTGGTGTTTGTAGCATACTGGAGGCCGTGCGCAGCACTGACCCTAGGGGTGGGCTGTGATGTGGTAGGTACGTGGCCTGGTGTACCGAGTCGCCCTTTTGGTGGCTCGGGAACCCTGTACACATCATATAGGGCCGTATTGGAAACCCCGGCCAGATTTCCTTACTGATGGAACCTAAATAGGTGATAAACCTGGACTAGGGACTTGTGTGGTTAATCAGGTCATGGCCGACACCCTCGCTGGGCTTCCACTTGAAGGTTGCCGAGTACATGTCGAGTAAACGGCGATAAGTGGTGGAAGCGTGTGTGAAGAAGTACACCCCTGTAGGGTTATCAATCTATCCGAATAGTCGCGTCCGCGGTAAAGGACCACTTGGTTGCTTATGCAGTTCATAGACAGGTTAATGGTTACTCATAAAAGTCTCAAGACAAGTGTGAGTGTCGTGGATGCCCCTTCCGTAGGATGACGGGAGAGGATCCAGGGTGGAGTATTGTTGTGGTGATTAGTGGACTCGTGTGCGCTATCTCATCTTTTCAAACTACTAATAGACGTTGTACAGGTTAGCCAAGAGTCATAGCTGGCTTTCTGCAATAAACTCTACTACCCTTGTTGATAATGTTGCATGTATGATAGGTTCTGATGTAAGACTTGCTGAGTACCTTTGTACTCATGTTTTCTTAATAGCTGTTGTAGAGGAGAAGACCGCCCCTTCCGATGGTTTCTACATAGACCTTGGTGTCGATGAGTAGCTTGTTGCCCAGGTGGCAATCTCAAAGCCTGTAAAGGGCCACTGTAGATAGTCAGGCTACAGCAAGCCTTCTTTCTTTCCAGTTGTTTGTACTCAGACAACTTTAGCTTTCGCATGTTCTTGTATGTTTGTATGACTTGTGTGTTGGGTCGTGTGACCCCTACCTATATGGATATGTTATGTATGGCTCTTCGAAGCCTCTTAAATAAAAATAATTTGAGTCATAGAGTTTTGTTGTGATGCCATGTTGTATTTGCACATATCGAGCATATTGTGTGTATGTTATTGAAATGCTTGGTATGTGTGGGATCCAACACCTAGTTGTTTACCCTTGGTAGCCTATCTTATGGGGAAATGCCTCATAGTGCTTCCACTGAGCCTAGGTGGCTTGCTACTTCTCCACAACACATGGATTGACTAGCATGTGTCCTTCCTTGCTCCTGTGTATGTCCCCTTTGGGGAAATGTCACGCAGTGTATACCGGAGTCCAGTTAGCTTGCTATAGCCAGGCAACACTCGCTATTGACCGACACGTGCATTGTTGCGTCATGTATGCATGTCCCAATAATTTAGCGCCACTTTTGGTTTATAACTAGTCATGTCGACCCGGGTTCTCTATCATATGGAATATAGCGACACTATCATATACGTGAGCCAAAATGTGCAAACGGTCCCGGGCCAGGTAAGGTGTCACCCGTGGGGATACCGTGAGTGAGGCCGCAAAGTGATATGATGTGTTACATGCTAGATCGGCGTGACTTAGGATCGGGGTCCTGAAAAAATGTCACCTAGCACGGTCGATGGAGAATTGTTGGTGTAGCTGAAGATTCTTGTTGCAGATGTTGCTCCTCATGAGTCGCTTGGCTCCGGGATCCCGCGAGGCTCCTGAGGTTCCGTGAGCTTGCGAAGGTCCAGTGCACCCTCCACCAGGATCTCCTGATGCCTGGCCTCATGAACCGCCAGGACGCCCCGCATGTGGCGCTGGTGCAGGGCAGCTTGGTTCGGCAGGCCGAAGGGCATGCGAACATATCTGTGCTGAGGGCCCTCGCACCGGCCCACCTGGGATGGCCAATAGAGCTCCTGAGATGCGACTCTGTTGAGCCCTGGGTCGTTGATGCAGATGCGCAGCCTGCCGCCCAAGCCAGGGACGACAGCTGCACTTGGTGGTGTGGGGCGACGCTCGCCTCGCATTGCTCTTGGTACTTGCAACCCTTCGATGTTCCGGGTGATGAACTCCTGAGTGCCGAGGATGAAGGCAAGACCGCCGCCCTCCGGACAAGGCTGGACGAGGCAGAACAGCACGAGAGGGCCGCCAAGAAAGCCCAGGCCTTAGCCCAAGACGACCTGGCATCCGCTCGTGCCGACCTACATTCGCTCCAGCAGCAGATCAATGACGCCGCATCCCTTGTGAAGAAGAACGCGGACAAGGTGTGTTGCCACTTGACGCTTCAGCACGAGCATGCCCCAATGCTCCAGGCTCTGAGGGTGAGGGCCAATCGAGCTCTTGGCACCATATGCGAGGAGAGCGCCCCTCATCCGCATGAGGACGACTACGCCAACCACCTCTGTTTCTTCACAGAGATCATGACCCACCTAGAGGGTCAGGCCACGAGGGCCTACGAGCTCGTTGAAGAGAGAAGCCGTGGCCTTCTCAGGCGTGCGTTCTCGCGCGTCTTCAGCCATCTTCAGAATCTTGACCCTCATTTTGATTTTGAAGCCGTGATAGCCCCCGTGCCTCGGGCTATTCAGAGTAACCTCGCGAAATGGGTGGACGATCATGTCGATGGCCTGATTGCAGAGTTCGTCCCTGAGGATGACTCGGTCCTGATCACGGTGGAAGAAGGCGATGCGGGCGACGATGATGAAGATGAAGCCAGCGAAAGCGAGGCATCGGCGCCCTTTGGCTAAGATCATGTTTCCCTTTTACTTCGACCTGTATGCAAGAACCTCGGGGGCGTGAAAGTATTTTTGAAAAGAAGGTGCCCCTTGTAATGTGTGAAATGATGATATGCTTTTGAGGGAGGATCTTGTTGGGGAACGTAGTATTTTAAAAAAATTCCAACGATCACGCAAGATCTATCTACCAGATGCATAGCAACGAGAAGGGAGGGTGAGTCTACGTACCCTTGTAGACCGAAAGAGAAAGCGTTTATCAACGCGGTTGATGTAGTCGTGCACCTTCACGATCCGTCCCGATCTAGTACCGAACGTACGGCACCTCCGCCTTCAGCACATGTTCAGCTCGATGACATCCTCGCCTTCTTGATCCAGCAAGACGGGCGAAGTAGTAGATGAGTTCCGGCAGCACGACGGCGTGGTGACGGTTGTTGATGAAGAACAATCAATGCAGGGCTTCGCCAAGCACTACAGAAACTAGAAGAAGGATAAACTAGAGTGCTGGGGTTGCCGGCACACGGCTTGGTGTATCTTGATGTGTTCCAGGTGCTAGCCCCGCCCCTCTATTTATATGTTGAGCCTTGGGGTCGAAACTTGGAGCAAAAGCCTCCTTAAAGTCGATTTTGCCCGAAAGGCAAGAGTCCCACTCGGACTCCAGGACCAAACGCCACAATCCTTGGCGTCTGGCCCAGACGCCACGGGCCTCGACGTCTGGCCCAGGGCCAGACGCCAGGGCCTCCGGCATTTGGCCCCCGGCCTCCGCAAAACACCTTTTGCACCGACTTAATGCCCTGTGGGCTTTACCCCTTGGCCTAACCATATCATCCTATATATCAAATTTTACCTCCGGACCATTCCAGAGCTCCTCGTCATGTCCGTGATCTCATCCGGGACTCCGAACAACATTCGGTCACCAACATACATAACTCATTCAATACTATATCGTCAACGAAACATTAAGCGTGCGGACCCTACGGGTTCGAGAACTATGTAGACATGACCTAGACACTTCTCTGGTCAATAACCAATAGCGGAACCTGGATGCCCATATTGGCTCCTACATATTCTACGAAGATCTTTATCGGTCGAACCGCATAACAACATACGTTGTTCCCTTTGTCATCGGTATGTTACTTGCCCGAGATTTGATCATCGATATCATCATACCTAGTTCAATCGCGTTACTGGCAAGTCTCTTTACTCTTTCCGTAATACATCATCTCGTGACTAACTCATTAGTCATTTGCTTGCAAGTCTAATTATGATGTGTATTACCGAGAGGGCCCAGAGATACTTCTCGACACTCGGAGTGACAAATCCTAGTCTTGATCTATGCCAACACCACGGACACTTTTGGAGACACCTGTAGAGCATCTTTATGATCACCCAGTTATGTTGTGACGTTTGATAGCACACAAGGTGTTCCTACGGTATTCGGGAGTTGCATAATCTCATAGTCATAGGAACTTGTATAAGTCATGAAGAAAGCAGTAGCAGTAAAACTAAACGATCATAGTGCTAAGCTAACGGATGGGTCTAGTCCATCACATCATTCTCCTAATGATGTGATCCCGTTGATCAAATGACAACTCATGTCTATGGCTAGGAAACATAGCCGTGTTTGATCAGTGAGCTAGTCTAGTAGAGGCTTACTAGGGACATACTATTTTGTCTATGTATTCACACATGTACTAAGTTTCCGGTTAATACAATTCTAGCATGAATAAAAGACATTTATCATGATATAAGAAAATAAATAATAACTTTATTATTTCCTCTATGGCATACTTCCTTCAGTCTCCCACTTGCACTAGAGTCAATAATCTAGTTCACATCTCCATGTGATTTGATACCGATAGTTCACATTGTTATGTGAATAACACCCATTGTTCACATCGCCATGTGACCAACACCCAAAGGGTTTACTAGATTCAATAATCTAGTTCACATCGCTATGTGATTAGTACCAAAGAGTAATAAGGTGTGATCATGTTTTTCTTGTGAGAGAAGTTTAGTCAACGGGTCTGTTACATACAGATCCATATGTATTTCGCAAATTTCTATGTCTACAATGCTCTGCATGGAGCTACTCTAGCTAATTGCTCCCACTTCCAATATGTATCCAGATTGATACTTAGAGTCATCTAGATTAGTGTAAAGCTTGCATCGGCGTAACTCTTTACGACGAAACTCTTTATCACCTCCATAATCGAGAAAACATTTCCTTAGTCATCCAGTAACTAAGGATAATTTTGACCGCTGTACAGTGATCTACTCCTGGATCACTATTGTACCTCCCTGTCAAACTCATGGAAAGGTACACAACATGTTTGGTACACAGCATGGCATACTTTATAGAACCTATGGCTGAGGCATAGGGAATGACTTTCATTCTCTCTATGTTTTTTTGTCGTGGTCTGGCTTTGAGTCTTACTCAACTTCACACCTTACAAGTCAGGCAAGAACTCCTTCTTTGACTGATCCATTTTGAACTACTTCAAAATCTTATCAAGGTATGTACTCGTCGAAAGTCTTATCAAGCGTCTTGATCTATCTCTATAGATCTTGATGCCCAATATGTAAGCAGCTTCACCAAGGTCTTTCTTTGAAAAACTCCTTTCAAACACTCCTTTATGCTTTCCAGAAAATTCTACATCTTTTCCGATCGACAATATGTCATTCACATATACTTATCAGAAAGGTTGTTGTGCTCCCACTCACTTTCTTGTAAATACAGGCTTCACCGCAAGTCTGTATAAATCTATATGCTTTGATCAACTTATCAAAGCATATATTCCAACTCCGAGATGCTTGCACCAGTCCATAGATGGATCGCTGGAGCTTGCACATTTTGTTAGCACCTTTAGGATTGACAAAACCTTCTAGTTGCATCATATACAATTCTTCTTTAATAAATCCATTAAAGAATGCAGTTTTGTTATCCATTTGCCAGATTTCATAAAATGCGGCAATTGCTAACATGATTCGGATAGACTTAAGCATCGCTATAGGTGAGAAAGTCTCATCGTAGTCAACTCCTTGAACTTGTCGAAAACCTTTCGCAACAAGTCGAGCTTTGTAAACAGTAACATTACCGTCAGCGTGAGTCTTCCTCTTGAAGACCCATTTATTTTCGATGGCTTGCTGATCATCGGGCAAGTCAACCAAAGTCCACACTTTGTTCTCATACATGGATCCCATCTCAGATTTCATGGCCTCAAGCCATTTTACGGAATCTGGGCTCATCATCGCTTCCTCATAGTTCGTAGGTTCATCATGGTCCAGTAACATGACTTCCAGAACCGGGTTGCCGTACCACTCTGGTGCGGAACGAACTCTGGTTGATCTACGAAGTTCAGCAGAAACTTGATCTGAAGTTTCATGATCATCATCATTAGCTTCCTCACTAATTGGTGTAGGAATCACTGGAACTAGTTTCTGTGATGTACTACCTTCCAATTCGGGAGAAGGTACAATTACCTCATCAAGTTCTACTTTCCTCCCACTCACTTCTTTCGAGAGAAACTCCTTCTCTAGAAAGGATCCATTCTCAGCAACGAATATCTTGCCTCCGGATCTGTGATAGAAGGTGTACCCAACAGTCTCCTTTGGGTATCCTATGAAGAAACATTTCTTCGACTTGGGTTCGAGCTTATCAAGTTGAAGCATTTTCACATAAGCATCGCAGCCCCAAATTTTAAGAAATGACAACTTTGGTTTCTGGCCAAACCACAGTTTATAAGGCGTCGTCTCAACGGATTTAGATGGTGCCCTTATTTAACATGAATGCAGCTGTCTCTAATGCATAACCCAAAATGATAGTGGTAAATCGGTAAGAGACATCATATATCGCACCATATCTAATAAAGTACGGTTACGATGTTCGGACACACCATTACGCTGTGGTGTTCCGGGTGGCGTGAGTTGTGAAACTATTCCACATTGTTTTAAATGAAGGCCAAACTCGTAACCTCAAATATTCGCCTCTGCGATCACATCGTGGAAACTTTTGTTTTCTTGTTACGATGATTCTCTACTTCACTTTGAAATTTCTTTGAACTTTTCAAATGTTTCAGACTTGTGTTTCATCAAGTAGATACACCCATATCTGCTCAAATTATCTGTGAAGGTCAGAAAATAATAATACCCGCCGCGAGCCTCAACACTCATTGTTCTGCATACATCAGTATGTATGATTTCCAACAAGTCAATTGCTCGCTCCATTGTTCCGGAGAACAGAGTTTTAGTCATCTTGCCCATGAGGCATGGTTCGCAAGCACCAAGTGATTCCAAAAGTCCATCACTATGGAGTTTCTTCATGCGCTTTACACCATTATGACCTAAACGGCAGTGCCACAAATAAGTTGCACTATCATTATTAACCTTGCATCTTTTGGCTTCAATATTATGAATATGTGTATCACTACAATCAAGATCCAACAAACTATTTTCATTGGATGTATGACCATCGAAGGTTTTATTCATGTAAACAGAATAACAATTATTCTATGACTTTAAATGAATAACCGTATTGCAACAAATATGATCAGATCATATTCATGCTCAACGCAAATGCCAAATAACATTTATTTAGGTTTTACACTAATCCCGAAAGTATAGGGAGTGTGCGATGATGATCATATCAATCTTGGAACCACTTCAAACACACATCGTCACTTCACCTTTAACTAGTCTCTGTTCATTCTGCAATTCTCGTTTCGAGTTACTAATTTTAGCAACTGAACCGGTATCAAATACCCAGGGGTTGCTATGAACACTAGTAAAGTACACATCAATAATTTGTATATCAAAATATACCTTTGTTCACTTTGCCATCCTTCTTATCCGCAAAGTATCTAGGGCAGTTCCACTTCCAGTGACCATTTCCTTTGCAGTAGAAGCACTTAATTTCAGGCTTGAGTTTAGCTTTGGGTTTCTTCATGGGAGTGACAACTTGCTTGCCATTCTTCTTGAAGTTCCCCTTTTATCCCTTTGCCCTTTACTTGAAACAAGTGGTCTTATTAACCATCAACACTTGATGCTCTTTCTTGATTTCTACCTTCGCCGATTTCAGCATCGCGAAGAGCTCGGGAATTACCTTCGTCATCCCTTACATATTATAGTTCATCACAAAGTTCTACTAACTTGGTGATAGTGACTAGAGGACTTTGTCAATTACTATCTTATCTGGAAGATTAACTCCCACTTGATTCAAGTAATTGTAGTACCCAGACAATCTGAGCACATGCTCACTAGTTGAGCTATTCTCCTCCATCTTGTAGGCAAAGTACTGTCAAAGGTCTTATACCTCTCGACACGGGCATGAGTATGAAATACTAATTTCAACTCTTGGAACATCTTATATGCTCCATGGCGTTCAAAACGTTTTTGAAGTCCCGGTTCTAAGCCGTAAAGCATGGTGCACTTAAACTATCAAGTAGTCATCATACCGAGCTTTTGTCAAAACGTTCATAACGTCTGCATCTGCTCCTGCAATAGGTTTGTCACCTAGCGGTGCATCAAGGACATAATTCTTCCGTGCGGCAATGAGGAAAATCCTCAGATCACGGAACAAGTCCGCATCATTGCTACTAACATCTTTCAACTTAGTTTTCTCTAGGAACATATAAAACAAACGGGGAGCAACATCGTGAGCTATTGATCTACAACATAGATATGCTAATACTACCAGGACTAAGTTCATGATAAATTAAAGTTCAATTTAATCATATTACTTAAAGAACTCCCACTTAGATAGACATCCCTCCGGTCATCTAAATGATCACGTGATCCAAATCAACTAAACCATGTCCGATCATCACATGAGATGGAGTAGTTTTCAATGGTGAACATCTTATGTTGATCATATCTACTATATGATTCATGCTCGACCTTTCGGTCTCCAGTGTTCCAAGGCCATATATGCATATGCTAGGCTCGTCATGTTTAACCCGAGTATTCTGCGTGTGCAAAACTGGCTTACACCCGTTGTATTTGAACGTAGAGCTTATCACACCCGATCATCACGTGGTGTCTCGGCACGACGAACTTTCGCAACGGTGCATACTCAGGGAGAACACTTATACCTTGAAATTTTGTAAGGGGTCATCTTATAATGCTACCGTCGTTCTAAGCAAAATAAGAAGCATAATAAGATAAACATCACATGCAAATCAAAATATGTGACATGATATGGCCATCATCATCTTGTGCTTTTGATCTCCATCTCCGAAGCACCGTCATGATCACCTTCGTCACCGGCGCGACACCTTGATCTCCATCGTAGCATCGTTGTCGTCTCGCCAACTATTGCTTCTACGACTATCGCTGCCGCTTAGTGATAAAGTAAAGCAATTACATGGCGATTGCATTTCATACAATAAAGCGACAACCATATGGCTCCTGCCAGTTGCCGATAACTTTACAAAACATGATCATCTCATACAAAAACATATAACTCATCATGTCTTGACCATATCACATCACAACATGCCCTGCAAAAACAAGTTAGACGTCCTCTACTTTGTTGTTGCAAGTTTTACGTGGCTGCTACGGGCTTTAGCAAGAACCGTTCTTACCTACGCATACAAAACCACAACGATGTTTCGTCAAGTATGTGTTGTTTTAACCTTCACAAGGACCGGGTGTAGGCACACTCGATTCAGCTAAAGTGAGAGAGACAGACACCCGCCAGTCACCTTAAAGCAACGAGTGCTCATAACGGTGAAACCAGTCTCGCATAAGCGTACGCGTAATCTCGGTCCGGGCCGCTTCATCTCACAATACCGCCGAAGCAAAGTATGACATGCTGGTAAGCAGTATGACTAGTATCGTCCACAACTCACTTGTGTTCTACTCGTGCAAATCATCTACGCATAGACCTGGCTCATGATGCCACTGATGGGGAACGTAGTATTTTAAACAATTTCCTACGATCACGCAAGATCTATCTACCAGATGCATAGCAACGAGAAGGGAGAGTGTGTCTACGTACCCTCATAGACCGAAAGCGAAAGCGTTTATCAACGCGGTTGATGTAGTCGTGCACCTTCACGATCTGTCCCGATCTAGTACCGAACGTACGGCACCTCCGCGTTCAGCACACGTTCAGCTCGATGACGTCCTTTCCTTCTTAATCCAGCAAGACGGGCGAAGTAGTAGATGAGTTCCGGCAGCACGACGGCGTGGTGACGGTTGTTGATGAAGAACAATCTCTGCAGGGCTTCGCCAAGCACTACAGAAACTAGACGAAGGATAAACTAGAGGGTTGGGATTGCCGGCACACGGCTTGGTGTATCTTGATGTGTTCCAGGTGCTAGCCCCGCCCCTCTATTTATATGTTGAGCCCTGGGGTCGAAACTTGGAGCAAAAGCCTCCTTAAAGTCGGTTTTGCCCGAAAGGCAAGAGTCCCACTCGGACTCCCGGACCAAATGCCACAATCCTTGGCGTCTGGCCCAGACGCCACAGGCCTCGGTGTCTGGCCCAGGACCAGACACCAGGGCCTCTGGCGTTTGGCCCCCGGCCTCCGCAAAACACCTTTTGCACCGACTTAATGCCCTGTGGGCTTGACCCCTTGGCCCAACCATATCATCCTATATATCAAATTTTACCTCCGGACCATTCCGGAGCTCCTCGTCATGTCCGTGATCTCATCCGGGACTCCGAACAACATTCGGTCACCAACATACATAACGCATTCAATACTATATCGTCAACGAAACGTTAAGCGTGCGGACCCTACGGGTTCGAGAACTATGTAGACATGACCGAGACACTTCTCCGGTCAATAACCAATAGCGGAACCTGTATGCCCATATTGGCTCCTACATATTCTACGAAGATCTTTATCGGTCGAACCGCATAACAACATACATTGTTCCCTTTGTCATCGGTATGTTACTTGCCCGAGATTTGATCGTCGGTATCATCATACCTAGTTCAATTGCGTTACTGGCAAGTCTCTTTACTCGTTCTGTAATACATTATCTCGTGACTAACTCATTACTCATTTGCTTGCAAGGCTTATTATGATGTGTATTACCGAGAGGGCCCAGAGATACCTCTCTGACACTCGGAGTGACAAATCCTAGTCTTGATCTATGCCAACACCACGAACACTTTCGGAGACACCTGTAGAGCACCTGTAGTTCACATCGCTATGTGATTAATACCCAAGAGTAATAAGGTGTGATCATGTTTTGCTTGTGAGAGAAGTTTAGTCAACGGGTCTGTTACATACAGATCCATATGTATTTCGCAAATTTCTATGTCTACAATGCTCTGCATGGAGCTACTCTAGCTAATTGCTCCCACTTCCAATATGTATCCAGATTGATACTTAGAGTCATCTGGATTAGTGTAAAGCTTGCATCGGCGTAACTCTTTACGACGAAACTCTTTATCACCTCCATAATCGAGAAAACATTTCCTTAGTCATCCAGTAACTAAGGATAATTTTGACCGCTGTACAGTGATCTACTCCTGGATCACTATTGTACCTCCCTGTCAAACTCATGGAAAGGTACACAACATGTTTGGTACACAGCATGGCATACTTTATAGAACCTATGGCTGAGGCATAGGGAATGACTTTCATTCTCTCTATGTTTTTCTGTCGTGGTCTGGCTTTGAGTCTTACTCAACTTCACACCTTACAAGTCAGGCAAGAACTCCTTCTTTGACTGATCCATTTTGAACTACTTCAAAATCTTATCAAGGTATGTACTCGTCGAAAGTCTTATCAAGCGTCTTGATCTATCTCTATAGATCTTGATGCCCAATATGTAAGCAGCTTCACCAAGGTCTTTCTTTGAAAAACTCCTTTCAAACACTCCTTTATGCTTTCCAGAAAATTCTACATCTTTTCCGATCGACAATATGTCATTCACATATACTTATCAGAAAGGTAGTTGTGCTCCCACTCACTTTCTTGTAAATACAGGCTTCACTGCAAGTCTGTATAAATCTATATGCTTTGATCAACTTATCAAAGCATATATTCCAACTCCGAGATGCTTGCACCAGTCCATAGATGGATCGCTGGAGCTTGCACATTTTGTTAGCACCTTTAGGATTGACAAAACCTTATGGTTGCATCATATACAATTCTTCTTTAATAAATCCATTAAAGAATGCAGTTTTGTTATCCATTTGCCAGATTTCATAAAATGCGGCAATTGCTAACATGATTCGGATAGACTTAAGCATCGCTATAGGTGAGAAAGTCTCATCGTAGTCAACTCCTTGAACTTGTCGAAAACCTTTCGCAACAAGTCGAGCTTTGTAAACAGTAACATTACCGTCAGCGTGAGTCTTCCTCTTGAAGACCCATTTATTTTCGATGGCTTGCTGATCATCGGGCAAGTCAACCAAAGTCCACACTTTGTTCTCATACATGGATCCCATCTCAGATTTCATGGCCTCAAGCCATTTTACGGAATCTGGGCTCATCATCGCTTCCTCATAGTTCGTAGGTTCATCATGGTCCAGTAACATGACTTCCAGAACCGGGTTGCCGTACCACTCTGGTGCGGAACGAACTCTGGTTGATCTACGAAGTTCAGCAGAAACTTGATCTGAAGTTTCATGATCATCATCATTAGCTTCCTCACTAATTGGTGTAGGAATCACTGGAACTAGTTTCTGTGATGTACTACCTTCCAATTCGGGAGAAGGTACAATTACCTCATCAAGTTCTACTTTCCTCCCACTCACTTCTTTCGAGAGAAACTCCTTCTCTAGAAAGGATCCATTCTCAGCAACGAATATCTTGCCTCCGGATCTGTGATAGAAGGTGTACCCAACAGTCTCCTTTGGGTATCCTATGAAGAAACATTTCTCCGACTTGGGTTCGAGCTTATCAAGTTGAAGCATTTTCACATAAGCATCGCAGCCCCAAATTTTAAGAAATGACAACTTTGGTTTCTGGCCAAACCACAGTTTATAAGGCGTCGTCTCAACGGATTTAGATGGTGCCCTTATTTAACATGAATGCAGCTGTCTCTAATGCATAACCCAAAATGATAGTGGTAAATCGGTAAGAGACATCATATATCGCACCATATCTAATAAAGTACGGTTACGACATTCGGACACACCATTACGCTGTGGTGTTCCGGGTGGCGTGAGTTGTGAAACTATTCCACATTGTTTTAAATGAAGGCCAAACTCGTAACCTCAAATATTCGCCTCTGCGATCACATTGTGGAAACTTTTGTTTTCTTGTTACGATGATTCTCTGCTTCACTTTGAAATTTCTTTGAACTTTTCAAATGTTTCAGACTTGTGTTTCATCAAGTAGATACACCCATATCTGCTCAAATTATCTGTGAAGGTCAGAAAATAATAATACCCGCCGCGAGCCTCAACACTCATTGTTCTGCATACATCAGTATGTATGATTTCCAACAAGTCAATTGCTCGCTCCATTGTTCCGGAGAACAGAGTTTTAGTCATCTTGCCCATGAGGCATGGTTCGCAAGCACCAAGTGATTCCAAAAGTCCATCACTATGGAGTTTCTTCATGCGCTTTACACCATTATGACCTAAACGGCAGTGCCACAAATAAGTTGCACTATCATTATTAACCTTGCATCTTTTGGCTTCAATATTATGAATATGTGTATCACTACAATCAAGATCCAACAAACTATTTTCATTGGATGTATGACCATCGAAGGTTTTATTCATGTAAACAGAATAACAATTATTCTATGACTTTAAATGAATAACCGTATTGCAACAAATATGATCAGATCATATTCATGCTCAACGCAAATGCCAAATAACATTTATTTAGGTTTTACACTAATCCCGAAAGTATAGGGAGTGTGCGATGATGATCATATCAATCTTGGAACCACTTCAAACACACATCGTCACTTCACCTTTAACTAGTCTCTGTTCATTCTGCAATTCTCGTTTCGAGTTACTAATTTTAGCAACTGAACCGGTATCAAATACCCAGGGGTTGCTATGAACACTAGTAAAGTACACATCAATAATTTGTATATCAAAATATACCTTTGTTCACTTTGCCATCCTTCTTATCCGCAAAGTATCTAGGGCAGTTCCACTTCCAGTGACCATTTCCTTTGCAGTAGAAGCACTTAATTTCAGGCTTGAGTTTAGCTTTGGGTTTCTTCATGGGAGTGACAACTTGCTTGCCATTCTTCTTGAAGTTCCCCTTTTATCCCTTTGCCCTTTACTTGAAACAAGTGGTCTTATTAACCATCAACACTTGATGCTCTTTCTTGATTTCTACCTTCGCCGATTTCAGCATCGCGAAGAGCTCGGGAATTACCTTCGTCATCCCTTACATATTATAGTTCATCACGAAGTTCTACTAACTTGGTGATAGTGACTAGAGGACTTTGTCAATTACTATCTTATCTGGAAGATTAACTCCCACTTGATTCAAGTAATTGTAGTACCCAGACAATCTGAGCACATGCTCACTAGTTGAGCTATTCTCCTCCATCTTGTAGGCAAAGTACTGTCAAAGGTCTTATACCTCTCGACACGGGCATGAGTATGAAATACTAATTTCAACTCTTGGAACATCTTATATGCTCCGTGGCGTTCAAAACGTTTTTGAAGTCCCGGTTCTAAGCCGTAAAGCATGGTGCACTTAAACTATCAAGTAGTCATCATACCGAGCTTTTGTCAAAACGTTCATAACGTCTGCATCTGCTCCTGCAATAGGTTTGTCACCTAGCGGTGCATCAAGGACATAATTCTTCTGTGCGGCAATGAGGAAAATCCTCAGATCACGGAACAAGTCCGCATCATTGCTACTAACATCTTTCAACTTAGTTTTCTCTAGGAACATATAAAACAAACGGGGAGCAACATCGTGAGCTATTGATCTACAACATAGATATGCTAATACTACCAGGACTAAGTTCATGATAAATTAAAGTTCAATTTAATCATATTACTTAAAGAACTCCCACTTAGATAGACATCCCTCCGGTCATCTAAATGATCACGTGATCCAAATCAACTAAACCATGTCCGATCATCACATGAGATGGAGTAGTTTTCAATGGTGAACATCTTATGTTGATCATATCTACTATATGATTCATGCTCGACCTTTCGGTCTCCAGTGTTCCAAGGCCATATATGCATATGCTAGGCTCGTCATGTTTAACCCGAGTATTCTGCGTGTGCAAAACTGGCTTACACCCGTTGTATTTGAACGTAGAGCTTATCACACCCGATCATCACGTGGTGTCTCGGCACGACGAACTTTCGCAACGGTGCATACTCAGGGAGAACACTTATACCTTGAAATTTTGTAAGGGGTCATCTTATAATGCTACCGTCGTTCTAAGCAAAATAAGAAGCATAATAAGATAAACATCACATGCAAATCAAAATATGTGACATGATATGGCCATCATCATCTTGTGCTTTTGATCTCCATCTCCGAAGCACCGTCATGATCACCTTCGTCACCGGCGCGACACCTTGATCTCCATCATAGCATCGTTGTCGTCTCGCCAACTATTGCTTCTACGACTATCGCTGCCGCTTAGTGATAAAGTAAAGCAATTACATGGCGATTGCATTTCATACAATAAAGCGACAACCATATGGCTCCTGCCAGTTGCCGATAACTTTACAAAACATGATCATCTCATACAAAAACATATAACTCATCATGTCTTGACCATATCACATCACAACATGCCCTGCAAAAACAAGTTAGACGTCCTCTACTTTGTTGTTGCAAGTTTTACGTGGCTGCTACGGGCTTTAGCAAGAACCGTTCTTACCTACGCATACAAAACCACAACGATGTTTCGTCAAGTATGTGTTGTTTTAACCTTCACAAGGACCGGGTGTAGGCACACTCGATTCAGCTAAAGTGAGAGAGACAGACACCCGCCAGTCACCTTAAAGCAACGAGTGCTCATAATGGTGAAACCAGTCTCGCATAAGCGTACGCGTAATCTCGGTCCGGGCCGCTTCATCTCACAATACCGCCGAAGCAAAGTATGACATGCTGGTAAGCAGTATGACTAGTATCGTCCACAACTCACTTGTGTTCTACTCGTGCAAATCATCTACGCATAGACCTGGCTCATGATGCCACTGATGGGGAACGTAGTATTTTAAACAATTTCCTACGATCACGCAAGATCTATCTACCAGATGCATAGCAACGAGAAGGGAGAGTGTGTCTACGTACCCTCATAGACCGAAAGCGAAAGCGTTTATCAACGCGGTTGATGTAGTCGTGCACCTTCACGATCTGTCCCGATCTAGTACCGAACGTACGGCACCTCCGCGTTCAGCACACGTTCAGCTCGATGACGTCCTTTCCTTCTTAATCCAGCAAGACGGGCGAAGTAGTAGATGAGTTCCGGCAGCACGACGGCGTGGTGACGGTTGTTGATGAAGAACAATCTCTGCAGGGCTTCGCCAAGCACTACAGAAACTAGACGAAGGATAAACTAGAGGGTCGGGATTGCCGGCACATGGCTTGGTGTATCTTGATGTGTTCCAGGTGCTAGCCCCGCCCCTCTATTTATATGTTGAGCCCTGGGGTCGAAACTTGGAGCAAAAGCCTCCTTAAAGTCGGTTTTGCCCGAAAGGCAAGAGTCCCACTCGGACTCCCGGACCAAATGCCACAATCCTTGGCGTCTGGCCCAGACGCCACGGGCCTCGGTGTCTGGCCCAGGACCAGACACCAGGGCCTCTGGCGTTTGGCCCCCGGCCTCCGCAAAACACCTTTTGCACCGACTTAATGCCCTGTGGGCTTGACCCCTTGGCCCAACCATATCATCCTATATATCAAATTTTACCTCCGAAGCTCCTCGTCATGTCCGTGATCTCATCCGGGACTCCGAACAACATTCGGTCACCAACATACATAACGCATTCAATACTATATCGTCAACGAAACGTTAAGCGTGCGGACCCTACGGGTTCGAGAACTATGTAGACATGACCGAGACACTTCTCCGGTCAATAACCAATAGCGGAACCTGGATGCCCATATTGGCTCCTACATATTCTACGAAGATCTTTATCGGTCGAACCGCATAACAATATACATTGTTCCCTTTGTCATCGGTATGTTACTTGCCCGAGATTTGATCGTCGGTATCATCATACCTAGTTCAATTGCGTTACTGGCAAGTCTCTTTACTCGTTCTGTAATACATTATCTCGTGACTAACTCATTACTCATTTGCTTGCAAGGCTTATTATGATGTGTATTGCCGAGAGGGCCCAGAGATACCTCTCTGACACTCGGAGTGACAAATCCTAGTCTTGATCTATGCCAACACCACGAACACTTTCGGAGACACCTGTAGAGCATCTTTATGATCACCCAGTTACGTTGTGACGTTTGATAGCACACAAGGTGTTCCTACGGTATTCGGGAGTTGCATAATCTCATAGTCATAGCAATAGCAGTAAAACTAAACGATCATAGTGCTAAGCTAACGGATGGGTCTAGTCCATCACATCATTCTCCTAATGATGTGATCCCGTTGATCAAATGACAACTCATGTCTATGGCTAGGAAACATAGCCATCTTTGATCAGTGAGCTAGTCTAGTAGAGGCTTACTAGGGACATACTATTTTGTCTATGTATTCACACATGTACTAAGTTTCCGGTTAATACAATTCTAGCTTGAATAAAAGACATTTATCATGATATAAGGAACTAAATAATAACTTTATTATTGCCTCTAGGGCATACTTCCTTCAGATCTGAATTAAGCCATCGCGAGCCTGTGGGCTCCCGGGCAGGGTAGCTATTTGTGACTTATCTTTGGTTCCATAGATCATGAGCAGGCCCTGATGCCGTGGTAGCACCTTCTTCATGAGGCAAGCCTGAGGGCCTGTGAGGCCCTGAGCCTCCTGAGGAGCCTGCTAGCCCGCCTGAGAGTGCCTTGCGAGGAACCAACTGTCGGACCACGGCAGGGTGTGCGCGTGGTGACTGAGCCCCTGATCCGGGGGGGGCTTGGCGTCCCCGGGCTGGCCCGAGGAGCTCAGTGCGCACGTGGCATGCCCAGCCCCTGCTTGTGGGGTGCTTGCAGGGAGGGGTAGCAGACGTGAGCCTTACTTGCTAAACACAGAACCAGAAAGCAAGAAACCGCTGCGAGACAAGAGAAATAGGCAACTTCCCCCCATGTTTGTCAACATAAAAGAACTCCAAATCTTGGTTCAGAAAACGGCGAATCGAATTACAGAAAACGGCGTGAAAGCAAACACCCGCGTCCGGCACCTAGCTAGTCTTCTTGTCTTCCCACCAGCGCGGAGCTAAGTACTTTCACTAGATGTGAGTATAGTCATTGGGGGACAGTGGCAATGGCCAGCGCGGAGCATGGTGCTTCCACTTGGACGTGGGGTGGAGCCCCCGAGGCCCGAGGGTGGCACTCCGAAGACTGCGAGGCATGTACAGCCCCACTCATTATTATGTGAGAGTGTCACGAGCAGAGACCTTCACATGCCTGAGCCTTACTTCATATCGCCAGACGAGGGCCCCGCCTTGCGCCACCCCCGACCACCGTTGGGGCGTCCGGAAACCAGGACGAGACCAAGGGGCAAGGGGGACGCTAGCGGCACCCTCGGCGACCACGGGCCCTCTGGCGGGGGGCAATGTGATAGCCTGGATTATTAGGGATGATAGACTACTCATATCAATAAGGAATTCCTTCTTTTCCGGGAGCCCATTCGAATAGAACTTCAAAGTTAAGCGTGCTCAGCTTGGAGTAGTTTCAGGATGGGTGACCGACCGGGAAGTTGCTCCCGGGTGCGCACGAGTGAGGACAAAGTGCGCAGAAAATACTAGTATTGATATGTGGGGCCAGTCTAGATCCCGCCAGGAGTAACGACCACCGGCGGGTGTGTTCGGGGCATTACAGGCAAGGGCTCACCGGCGCCTCCCCTGGCAGAGGACCTACCTCCGTACAGCACCTTGCTCCACGCGGTGCTGGGAAGGCCCTGGCTCTGGGCTTCTTCCGCGCGCACCCCAGTGCGCCGCCTCGGCCTGGGGTGGGGCCACCACCCCGAGGTCTCCGGCCGCCGTTGTGGGCTGGTTCACCTGTAGTTCATGGTTAGCGTAAGCATGCTCCGGAGACATCGGATGTACCATGTGGTTGTTTCTGATGAAAGCGTTGATGAAGCTCCACGGGGCCTCGCGGGGTGCTTCTGGCTCGCTTGGCCCCGGCGTCCAGGTCGATTGGGGAAACAGTTGAGGGTTTCCAGGTGAATATGGCGGGCCTGCCGCCAGTGAAGTGGCGGCGCCGGTCACTCTCGCCCTTGTGTCATTACCTAGCCACGCGACATCTCTGCCTGGTCGGTGCGCTGCTTGGCCAAGGTGAACACCCAGCGGCGGGCCGTTGCTGTCTTGCGGAACGCCAATTGAGCTCGCCATGTCCGCGAGCATCGCTCCACTTACTTGACGAATAGCGTTGCGACTCGGGTGGGTGTCATGAGGATCCCGGGGCTCCCTGAGAGGAGCTAGGTAAGAACCGCGGAAGCCATCATGTACTCTCGATGGCGCCTGAGATGTTGACAGGCTGTAGAAGGGTGGGGTGCCCCTGCATGCTGCTTCGAGTAGCTCCGCCAATCTTTCCAGTAAGGCAGCGTGGACGCCTTCCATCAACCTGCATCATAGGAGCTCCCGGGCCACCACAACCGCGGCCCGCATATTTGCCTGCTTCCGGTGCATATGCGGGGCTATTGCCGTCGCATAGCTTAAAGACCATGCAGTGGAGCGGTTACAGCGTTGGGCGGAGGATAACAGTGGCGGCCCACGCCGCCCGCGCCCGGTGGCATTGGGTGGCGCACAAGCCACGGGGGGCGCAGGGTTGAAGCCTTCTCCGGCAAGGGATGTTGCCTGAGCAGGTTGAGTGTCTCGTGGCTCGGTGTGGGCCGGCGAGATGCCAGCCATGGGGATGGCGAGGTGGCGATGAACCGAACGGACGAAGAGGAGCTTCGACGCACCCCTACCTGGTGCGCCAAATGTCGGATTCAGGGCTCCGAAGATCTCAACCTCGCCTATCGATCTACTCGCCATCTCAAGAACTAGCATGATGAACTGGAATGTAAAGGAGACACGAGGCAGTTTATCCTGGTTCAGGCCACCTAGCGGTGAGTGGCCCTACTCCAGCAGTATGGTGGATTAGCCTTGAGATGGGCTATGGATGAACTAGTACAATGAGTGAACAACCTCCGGAAGTGAGGCGTTCTTGGTTGGTGGTGGAGGAGAGGGTCTAAATGATCCGTCCCCTTGTTGGGTGGTGGCTATCCTACTTATATAGTGGCCTTGGTCTTCTTCCCCGAAATGTTTTGCGGGAAGGGATCCCACAACGGCCAATTTTGACGGGGGCAGCTAGTACATCTTATCCTGACTAAAGGTGGTCTTCGCCTGCAAAGCCTCTCATCCTGATGCCATGGTGGGCTCAGTGATGACCTCTATCCTGCCGTCCTGGGGGTCTTGGTCTTGTTGCACTAGAATGGAAACCTTTGGCAGATTCCTCAGGACTCTGCGCCTGAGCCCACTTCCTTAGCACCAAATAGGAAACTAATGTACTGCGCCCGATGGCGCCCGTCTGGCCTTTGTCGTCATGGCTTGCGTCATGCAAACCTTGTGAGGTGGGGGTTGCATAGAGTTCTCTGCTCCTCAGGAGCCAGCCAGACGAGGCTGCCCCTTCCGGAGGTCTTGGTGTCGTCCGCCCCGCGAGGCTTGGCCCCTTGCGAGGGTCTTGAGTGCCGATGCTAAAGATGGGCCGTACCAGGCCTGAAAAGGAGCCACGTCGTGGGCTGCAGGCAGGCAAGTCTGGGTACCCTGGTTCCCAGAACGCCGACGCTTCCCTTACCATTGCGTAATAAGGTATTACTCCCCAATATTCTGTTGGCATTGTAAAAGAAGAAACAAGCAGACACATAACAGATTTAGCATGTAGTATATGAAACTCATTTCGGTGAACCTGTTCAGTAGTATGGTGGACAGGATTAAACTACCAAGTCATCTATTGCCAAGTAGTACATAATAAAAGCATCAAACAAACATATATATGTCTATGGTCACTGCATTGTCTTGCAAAATCAAAATAGATACACGGTTCAAGTCATATCAGTTCAAGACAGAGTAGCATTGTAAGAATACAAGTGTCGAGAACTACACGGTGCAACAAGATTTCATATGGGTACCATGGGTATACATGTACAACAACACTATTTGCTCAATTGTGTTGCTAGTAATGTGCATGATATGAGAAGTCAGTTGTATACACTGTTGAAATTGAAATCAACAAAGCAATTTAGAAGACCAAACTTGTCGTGGAATTAGCACGGCAGATGTCCGGTTTAGCGGACTTGATGATGGAACCATCGCACGGGTTAGCTTGCAGGGGTTCATAGCGCACAAAGGACACAGAGAGTTTATACTAGTTCGTCCCCTTCGATGAAGGTAAAAGCCTACGTCTAGTTGGTTTGGTATTGCTTGGGCGTCGGTTTACAGGGAGCGGATCGCTTGCCTGTAGTCTCGACGGGTTGATCCTTGCTTGTCCCTGAACCGTCGCCGGGTCGTCCCTTTATATAGAGGTGACGCCTGGTCCGGTTTACAAAGTCCCGAGGCCGGCTCATATTTGTGTCCGCCTCGGTCTCTGTCCTTTCTTCCTTATCCCTCAAGTTACATCGCTTGGCGGTTTGCAAACCATATTTCTATACATGGGCCCTAAGATTTTATGGGTCATAGCCTTTATTAAATATTACAACCAAGTATAATATAACTAAGCCGGTTTACACTAGCCGGTTCATACCTGCTAGTCATATCCCTGACATTAGGCCCCAGAATGATTTGAACTTGTTCATATCAATCTCCTTTGTCTTGTATAATTTTCTTATATGTCTTCTCACTTTTGTAAACCGGCTCTGACGTCATCTTCGAGAATCACTAAATCTGACCGTGACATCATCTCCGCATTTAACGCTGCGAGCTGTACTGTAGCTTTGTTTAATGGTTATCCGAAAATCGAGGCGTCAAAAAGGATCTTTATCCGATCTTTGCCCCCTCGAATCCCGCACCTGTCACTTCACATCTGTCCTTCGCTCATAAATACTGCCGTCCCCCTTCGTTCTTTCTTCTTCTCGCCTCTTCTTCCTCCGTCTGTCGCCCGAGCTTCAAGACGCCATTGACGCCCGAGCTTGAAGCGCCGCCGTTGCCTCGCCGAGTCAAGAGCTCCCTGGCCGCGGCATCACCCTGATTCGACCAGAGAACTCCGTCGTTGTCCTCCATTGTTCAGGTACGTCTTTTCTTCCTCGTTCTAGATATGCATCCTCTAGGGTTCTTCCCTGTTCCTCCGCCATTAGGGCTTTCAACGAGAGCTTCATCTTGTTCCTCTTAAACACCCACTTCGTAGAAAGCTTTTGACCTTTATGACCAGTTAATAGATCTTCCACTAGTATTTGCTTTAGATCCCGCCATTTGTACTTATCCTGTAGATTCATCTGCCCCGCATAAGACCATTGCGTTTCTTCCCGTACTTTCTTGCACTTATTTTTCTTTTCTTTGCGTGCCCAGATCTGTTCCACTTTAGCCGTTTACAAAGAAACTGTTTCTTCTCCTTTTTAGATCCTTTATGTATACTCCGGTTTATGCTGTTATGCCTTCTTCCTGTAAAAAAAATTAAGTTTGAACGTGACGGTTTAGCTGTTCCTCTTTTGCTGTCGTGAACCGGTAATAACATAACTCCCTGTTATTGCCGGTTTAACCATATCATTAGTCCTCTGTCTAAACCGTTGCGTAACCTTCGTAGATATCTTCCGGTTTATACTGATGTACCCGCATAATCCGTTTTTTGCACTTTACCTTTTTCCGTACTTGTCCTCCTGTTGCTATGGCCAAGCAGTTTGTCTCTTGTGATTGGGTCCCTTCCATCATCACGGAAGAAGACTTGGTCAAAATTTCTGAAATTGGTACTTTAGGTCCTCGATCCGTTTTGAAGTGGCGGGCTCCAGGAAATGAATGCCCTCCTACTCCCAGGCCAGGGGAGGTTATTGTGTTCTTTGACCACATATCTCGAGGCTTCTCACCCCCCCGGTTCAAAGTTTTTCCGGGATGTTCTTGCTGCCTTCCAAATCCACCCTCGGGATATTGGGCCCAACTCTATTTCAAATATCTGTGACTTCCAAGTGTTTTCGGAGGTGTATCTGCAAGAAGAACCGTCTGTCGATCTGTTCTGAGACTTCTTTCACCTGAACCGGCGCACAGAGTTCACCAGCGGACCGCATCAGGAGCTCGGCGGTGTTAGTATCCAGAAAAGGAGAGACGATGTCTTTCCTCACGCCGCTTTACACACGCATCCAAAGGAGTGGAACAAGTCATGGTTTTATTGCGTTGACACTTCTCCTGAAGGGGAGAAACCTTTGCCGGGTTATCGTGAGCACCGTATTCCGGAGGATCATCCTCTACCACAACGACTCAGCTCTGTCGAGCGGACCCGGTTTGCATCACAGCTCTCCAGGCTAAAAGCTTTCATGGCCAATGGCTTGACTGGAACTGACTTTATGCGCTGCTGGTTGTCTTGGAGCATCCTTCCCTTGAGCCGGCGATCACAGCTGATGTGCCAGTATTCTGGTAAACCGGACGATCCTCAACGGTTCACCAAGGAAAAATTATCTGAATCGGAGGTTATTGAATCAGCTAAAAAGATGCTCAACGTCTCCTTAGCAGACTGCAGCAAAGTCGGGTTAGCACCATACTATAAGAAGAATAAACTGCCTGCGGTAAGTTTTGCTTTATCCTGTGTTTGTAATCCGTTTATTTAAACCGTCCTTTCAACTGTCTTTCCCTCTTTTAAATAGGCTGATGATCCTTTCTGGAAGAGAAAACCTCAGGAGAAAACCGGCAAACAAGCACGCCGTAAGACCTTTGCTAACAAGAAAAGAAAGGCAGCTCTTGACTCCAGCTCTCACGCCGATGATGATGATCCGGATTCCGAGGTATGAATTAATCCGGTTTGAATTTTGCTTTCTTGTACTCATCTGTATCTAATGATAACTTTCCACAGGAGTTGGCTGAAGGTGATAATCCGGCCGAAGTTGAGGTAACTATCCTTTCTTCTGATTCAGAACCTCTTCCACAAAAAAGTCGTCGGACCGTCCGGAAATACCAATTTTCTCACCCTTATGCTCAATTGGATCCTAATTTTATTTTGAAGAAGCAACAACATGAAGCTCTTCGCCGGACCACTCGCCATAGTGGCCTGGCAGTGGAATCATCCGGGATTTCTTTAACTCCGGCTCGAAAGCGCCGTGCTGAGGTGATACTTTCTCCGACTCTTCTTCATCCCAAGGCCGGGCTTATCCGAAAACCTCTTAAACCGTCTGACCCTGATTATCAGGAAACTCCACTGTCTTCTTCTGGTGAATCGACTGCCACACAGCTTCCCCCATTGAAAATTGTCCCATGGTAAATCTGTTTAACATTTCCGGTTTATGATTCCCTTTTTGCTTTATAATGTTAGCTCATTTTGCAAACTTTTTTTTCAGCAAGCCAAAGCCTAGCAAGAAACCCAAGGCAAACAAACCCCCTGCTGAGACCTCTGCAGATGATTCGGTGAATGATCCGGCGACGACCGTTCCTCCAGAAGGCGAGCCCACATCTCCTCTTGAAGATCTTGCGCCTACGGATCATATTTCAGTACCCGAAAATCCTATTGCTGAAGATGTCCACAATCCGCCAAGTCCTGCTCGGGTCAATTCTTCTCAAATTAATCCGGCATCTCCCAATCCGGCTCACACTGCGACTCCCCCAATTGCACCTGCTTCTCCAGAAGTTGTAGTAACTGGGGCTGTTTTTGTTGCTCCGGCTGAGCCCACCGTTTTAGCCAAGCATACGGCTAAAACGGAGAAGTTATATAAGGAGAAGGGAAAATGGAGCACTGAAATATCCAATCTTGCAGATATGAGTGCCCAAGAAATCTACTCCGGGTACCTAAACCGGCTCCACAGCAGCCTAGACTATGAAGCAAGTTTGGTTAACTTGATGAAGGAGAAATATGAGGTAATTCTTTTCTTCTGACTTTGTTCTTGTGATATGCTCCTATCTCATAACAGCCCCCAAGTTTCGGTTTAGCTGCATACTGAAGGTGAACCGGAACTTTATAGTTTGAACAATTGATCTTTACATTAGCCCCCAAGTATCAAGTATATAACTTGTTTATGTATTTGATACTTGTAAAACTTTCTGCTGATACTTCAATCATCCATTAGCCCCCAAGTGTCAAGTAGACAACTTGCTTGTGTGCTTGAGACTTGTAACTTTGAATTGTTGTTTTTATTGATTTAACTGCCATTAGCCCCCAAGTGTCAAGTAGACAACTTGTTTGTGTGCTTGAGACTTGTCTGATTTTTGCTTCTTGTCATTTGATTATGCTTTGCAGGCTGACTTAAACCGGAACGCTGATGAGATCAATGAACTTCGGAGCCGTCTTGCTGAGACAGAATCTGCCGCTTCGAAAGCTAAGAAAGATCTTCAGGTAAGTTTAAAGACTGCTGAAGATCTGAAGAAATTCTTTGAAGAAGAGCGGACCACTTTTGAGGTTCAAAAGAAAGATCTGGAGAAAAGGGTTCAGGACGCTGAAGGGGCGCTTAATCCGGTTACAGAAGAGTTAACCGGTTTAAAGCAGCAGATTGAATTGATGACCTCTGCAATCTTTGGTAAGTATAATCTGAACTCCTGCTTTATCCTTGTAATCTTCCACCTGTGCCGGTTTAACCGTAATATCTATATGCAGGGCGCCGTGTTTCCCATCTTGGGGATGACCTACGGAAGAAGCTTAAAGCATGTTACACCTTGGTCGAGCAGCTGTATTCCGGCGCTCAGAGGATCATTAGTGCAACATCTTTCGGTAAACCGGCCCCTACGACCATCCAAGACACATTGAAAAAATTATCTATTTTGCCGGTTCGTCTAGAAGAAGTTAAAAAATCTGCTGCCCGAGGTGGAGCCCTTCTGGCCCTTACCAGGGCTAAGGCCTGGGTCCCGGATCTTGATCCGGAAGAAGCTTTAACTGGATTTCCTGACACAAAAGACGACGGTTCCACTTTTACCGCAAAGGATCTCTACGCCTTGACAAAGGAGATGCGCCCCCTCGCCAGCAAGCTTGCAGCTGAATCCGATTTATCCAGGTATCATCCGGGGTACGACTTGCAAAACGAGCGGGTGGAGCGGCCGGTTTATGACACCGTCAATTTAATCCCGCCGGTTCGTCCTCATACCTTCGCTCCAGATATCGAACCTTCTGAACTTATCAACAAAGAGATCTATTTCCGGCCTTTGACGAAGATTGACTGGCGTGTACCGGACTTCCAACCGCTTCAAGAAGACGAAGACATTCCGGATCAAGGTGATGGCCAGCCGTCTCAGCAAGGAGGATCATAATTCAGAATTTATTGTTGTAATCGCAGTCTCTGTTTTGCCAAACAATCTTTTTAATCCGTCAGGCTTGCTATGCCTTGTAATAGGATAGCTGAAACTTGATCAGCTTTAATTCGGATATTATGTCTTTCTTGTATGAAATATTTGCCAATTTAAATGTTGTCTGATGTTGCTTATCTTGCATATCCTCTGCTCCTGCAGAAATAATACTGAAAATGTGTCCTAGCGGTTTACCACTGGACGGATTAAATTGTTCTTTCAAAACGTCAAATAAGTACATACTCATACCAGAAATAAAGTTATACCTGAGATTATATATGCTCAATACTCTTAATCCGGTAGGACTTTAAAGACCCTTGATGAAGACCTTCATGGATCCAATTAGAAACCCGGGTTTTGATGATAGACTCCGGTTCATCTTGTTCTGAAAAACTTTGTTCAGAAATTTGTGGCTTATTGCCTGATAGATGATCCGGGTTATAATGAACACCGGTTTATTCATGCTGGTATTCATGACCCAGACTTTTCACTGTATAGATATGTGGTCAGCTTCTATAGCTGTTCCACTCCGGTTTAAAGGGTTATAAAACACAAACACCAAAAAATGCAAATTTTGCAAATAAGACCATGTAGTCGAGGCTTTTTAAGAGCTGCCAGGCTCAAAGCAAGGTTCAGCCAATCAATGGGATGTGAATTATCCATCTTTCCCAGGGGGCCTAGCCAATCACTGAATGTGGATTATCCATCTTTTCAGAGGGCCAATAGAACCGCAAATAAAAAACTGAGCCAATCACTGGATGTGGATTATCCATCTTTCCAGAGGGCCTAGCCAATCACTGAATGTGGATTATCCATCTTTTCAGAGGGCCGATAGAACCGCACGTAAAAAATTGAGCCAATCACTGGATGTGGATTATCCATCTTTCCAGAGGGCTTAGCCAATCACTGAATGTGGATTATCCATCTTTTCAGAGGGCCTCCATGGTTCCTCCGAACCGGTGGGTAAATATAAACCAATCATTGAATGTGGATTATCCATCTTTTCAGAGGGTCTAAATGGTTCCTCCGAACCGGTGGGTAAATATAAACCAATCACTGAATGTGGATTATCCATCTTTTCAGAGGGTCTCCATGGTTCCTCCGAACCGATGGGTAAATCGTGAAGCATCCTTTCTTTGAACCGGATGTGATCTCATGTTCTTTTAGAGAGTTTTATTGCTTCCTTGTATACTCTGCAAAAAATCAACTTTAAACCGGCCAATATGCTGAAATATCTGATAAAAAACTTGCGTAGTTGTCCTCACAAGATATTTGTATATGGAAAAAGGGCTGAGCCCCCGGTTTACCGAGGGTGCCGGTTTATTCATTAATCATAATATATACATAGGATACAGTGGAGTTCGTAGCTCAAGTATAGTATGGCCGTAAATGGGCGATGTTCCATGGCCTCTTCGTCTCCTCTTCTGATGTCCGTGAGTCCTTGTGTTCTCGAACGTCCACCAAGTAATATGAACCGTTGTGCAGATTCTTACTGACCATAAAGGGCCCTTCCCAAGGTGGGGATAGCTTGTGCATATCTGTTTGATCTTGGATGAGCCGGAGTACCAAGTCACCCTCCTGGAACGTCCTTGTTTTGATCCGGCGGCTATGATATCTGCGTAAGTCTTGCTGATAAATTGCAGATCGCGCCGCAGCTATATCACGCTCTTCATCCAGCCGGTCTAAGCTGTCTTGCCTTGCTCTTTCATTGGCTGCTTCCACATAAGCTGTTACCCTTGGTGAATCATGACGTATATCGCTTGGAAGGACTGCTTCAGCGCCATAGACCATGAAAAAAGGTGTGTAACCTGTAGACCAGTTTGGTGTAGTGTTGATACTCCAAAGAACAGATGGCAACTCCTCAACCCAACATCCTGGGGTTCTTTGCAAAGGTGTCATAAGCCGGGGTTTGATACCTCGAAAAATCTCCTGATTTGCCCTTTCAGCCTGACCATTGGATTGGGGGTGGGCCACAGAAGACACGTCCAAGCGAATATGTTCTCGTTGACAGAATTCTTCCATCTCCCTAAGATAAATTGGTGCCATTGTCTGTGATGATGCTGTGTGGAAAGCCAAACCGGAAAATTACTTTTTTGATGAATTTGACTGCCGTCGCCGCATCACACTTGCTTATAGGCTCTGCTTCAACCCACTTTGTAAACTTATCTACTGCTACTAGTAGATGGGTTTTCTGATCTTGGGATCGCTTGAAGGGTCCAACCATATCAAGCCCCCAAGTCGCAAACGGCCAAGTTATTGGTATCATCCGGAGCTCCTGCGCCGGAACCAGAGCACGCCTCGAAAATTTCTGACAAGCATCACACTTCCGGACCAGATCTGCCGCATCTGCATGAGCAGTTAACCAATAGAAACCATGCCGGAATGCTTTAGCCACCAATGATTTTGAACCGGCGTGATGACCACAATCCCCTTCATGGATCTCGCGAAGGATCTCACAACCTTCCTCAGCTGACACACACCGCTGAAATACTCCAGAAGTACTGCGATGATGAAGCTCTCCGTTTGCAATTGTCATGGACTTAGAACGCCGGATTATTTGTCGTGCTTCTTCTTCATCGTCCGGTAACTCCCCTCGGCTCAGATATGCCAAATAAGGCAGCGTCCAATCTGGAATAACATGAAGCGCTGCAATTAACTGTGCCTCCGGATCAGGAACAGCTAGGTCTTCCTCCGATGGTATTTGAACCGAAGGACTGTGCAATTCATCCAAAAAAGTGTTTTGTGGCACCGGTTTACGTTGAGAACCCAGCCGGCTTAGAGCGTCAGCCGCTTCGTTCCTTCGCCGGTCTATATGATCCACCTGATATCCTTTGAAGTATCATGTGACTGCTTCAACTTCTCGTCTATAAGCTGCCATGAGGGGATCTCTTGAATCCCACTTGCCAGAAACTTGCTGTGCCACCAAATCTGAGTCGCCAAAGCACTTAAACCGGCTCAAGTTCATCTCCTTTGCCAGCCGCAAACCATGGAGTAATGCCTCATATTCTGCTGCATTATTAGTGCAAGGAAACAATAGGCGGAGGACATAACAAAATTTATCACCTCGGGGGGAAGTAAAGACAACTCCAGCCCCCGAGCCCTCCAATTGTCTTGAACCGTCAAAGTGAATCGTCCAGTAGGTAAGATCCGGCTTCTCCTTAGGAGTTTGCAACTCTGTCCAATCATTGATGAAATCCACCAATGCCTGAGATTTTATAGCGGTACGTGGCACATACTTCAACTCATGTGGGCTGAGCTCTATGGCCCACTTTGCCACCCTACCTGTAGCCTCCCTGTTCTGGATTATGTCCCCCAACGGTGCTGAGCTAACCACATTTATTGGATGACCTTGGAAATAGTGCTTCAACTTCCGGTTTGCCATAAACACACCATACACCAACTTCTGCCAATGAGGGTACCTCTGCTTGGATTCAATGAGTACTTCACTCACGTAGTAAACCGGGCACTGAACCGGGTATTCCTTCCCTGCTTCCTTATGCTCGACCATGATTGCAACGCTGACTGCCTGTGCATTGGCAGCGACGTATAATAACAACGGCTCCTTATCAACAGGGGCAGCTAGGACCGGTGGTTTTGCCAATTGTCGTTTTAGATCCTCAAACGCTGCGTTTGCCTCATCACTCCATATAAACCGGTCTGTTTTCCTCAGCATCTGATAAAGCGGGACCGCCTTCTCTCCCAAACGGCTGATGAACCGGCTTAATGCTGTGATCCGGCCAGCTATACGTTGAAATCGTTGATGCAAACCGGTTTCGTCAAAGATGTAATGGCCTTGATCTTCTCTGGATTGGCTTCTATTCCTCTGTTTGAGACCAAGAATCCCAGTAGTTTACCTGCCGGAACACCAAAAGCACACTTCTCCGGATTAAGCATCATCTTATACGCTCGAAGATTATCAAAAGTTTCCTTAAGGTCCTCTATCATTGTTTCTTCCTTCCTTGACTTGACCACAATGTCATCCACATAGGCATGAACATTCCTCCCTATCTGCCCTTTTAGACAATTCTAAACGCAACGCTGATAAGTTGCTTGTGCACTTTTAAGCACAAAAGGCATAGATACATAGCAAAAAGCACCAAAAAGGGGTTATAAAAGCTGTCTTCTCTTGGTCTTTAACTGCCATCTTGATCTGGTGATACCCTGAATACGCATCCAAAAAGCTTAGCCGCTCACATCCCGTTGTGGCATCGATGATTTGATCAATGCGAGGGAGAGCAAAAGGATCAGTTGGGCACGCCTTGTTGAGGTCTGTGTAGTCCACACACATTCTCCACTTCCCATTCTTCTTTAACACCAGCACCGGATTAGCCAACCACTCCGGATGAAAAACTTCCACTATGAATCCTGCGGCCAAAAGCCTGGCTACTTCTTCTCCTATAGCCTTGCGTCTCTCCTCATTGAAACGGCGCAGATACTGCTTGACCGGTTTAAACTTCGGATCAATATTAAGACTGTGCTCAGCGAGTTCCCTCGGTATACCTGGCATGTCAGAAGGTTTCCATGCAAAGATATCCCGGTTCTCACGGATGAATTCGATGAGCGTGCTTTCCTATTTGGGATCAAGGTTAGCGCTGATAGTGAACTGCTTAGACGAATCTCCAGGCACAAAATCAACTTGCTTGGTCTCCTCTGCTGATTTAAACTTCAACGCCGGATCATGCTCTATAGTTGGCTTCTTCAGCGGAGTCATATCTGCCGGATCAACATTATCTTTATAAAATTTCAACTCTTCCGTGGCACATACTGCTTCTGCATAGGCTGCATCTCCCTCTTCACATTCCACTGCTATCTTGCGACTTCCATGAACCGTGATCGTGCCCTTATGACCTGGCATTTTAAGTTGCAAATAAACATACCACGGCCTAGCCATAAACTTAGCATAAACCGTCCTTCCAAACAGAGCGTGATAAGGGCTTTTGATTTTGACGACTTCGAAAGTTATCATCTCCGACCTGGAATCATGCTCATCTCCAAAAGTAACTTCCAAGTCAATCTTTTCAACCGGACAAGCCGACTTACCTGGGACCACTCCATGAAACACTGTGTTTGATTGCCTTAACTTCTTATCCGTCAGACCCATACGGCGAAAAGTCTCATAGTACAAGATATTGATACTGCTACCACCGTCCATGAGAACCTTAGTGAATTTGTAACCTCCCACCTGGGGTGCCACCACCAAGGCTAAATGGCCCGGATTATCCACCCGCATCGGGTGGTCTTCTCTACTCCACACAATGGGCTGCTCTGACCAGCGCAGAAATTGCGGTGTTGCCGGTTCAACTGCGTTAACAGCTCGCTTCAAAACCTTCTGATCTCGCTTACACAGACTTGTGGTAAAGACATGATATTGCCCACTGCTCAATTCCTTTGGATTACTTTGATATCCGGATTGCGGCTGCTGTTGCTGACGCTGCTGATTCCCCTGATTATTGTAATTCCCTTGGCCATGTTGCTGACTGCTTTGGTTATTGTAACCACCTTGATGATGCGACTGATTGCCCTGGTTATTATAACTTCCTTGATTATTTTGATTACCGGCCCGGTTTTGATAACCGTTGTTATTGCCCCTATACCCTGATCCGGAGCTGTTCCCCTGATGACCCGGACCATAAAATCCAGGATTTGAACCGCCATTTGGAGGCCTGTCATGAGGATTAAAGCGGCCCGCCATTGCCTTCATAAGGGGCCTGCACTCTCTGATGGTGTGCTTTGCCGGTCGATTTCTCACGCTATGCTTCGGACAAGGCTGATCTAACTCTTGGTCCCAGCTAAGAGTTCCTCCGCCGGTTTGTGAAGGTGGGTTTCCCAGGCTACGCTGAAAGTTCCCTTGAACTTGAGTGTTGGCCACGAAGTTAGAGCCACCCTCTACCTTCCGTTTGCCCAAAAAACTCGTAGTAGCCGGACTAACTTGCATCGGTTTACCAGACTTGCTAACCTTCCCCGTCTTGTCTCCTTCAGCTTCTGGATACTTGGTATTATCAGAGTCCCCATATTTTACCAAGGCACTCATGAGAGTTCCCATATCATTACAATCCCTTTTAAGCCGTCCGAGCTTTAACTTTAAAGATTCAAACCGGCAATTGTTTTCCAAAGTCACTATCGCCGTACTAGCATTGATACTATTCGAAGAGTGCAAGATCTCCGCTACTCTCCGCACCCAAGCAGCTGTAGACTCCTGCTCTCCTTGTACACAAGCTGCTAGATCAACCACTGACATCGGTTGCTTACATGTATCCTTGAAGTTTTTGATAAACTGGCTGCGCAGTTCCCCCCATGACCCGATAGAGTTCGGGGGCAAACCCTTCAGCCAAGTCCTGGCCGTACCCTCAAGCATCATAGTAAAATACTTTGCACAAGCCGATTCATCCACGTCCAGCATCTCCATGGCCATCTCATAACTTTCAACCCAAGCTTCTAGAGCTAAATCTGCTGTGTAATTAGGTACCTTGCGGGGCCCCTTAAAATCTTTAGGCAGCTTGACACCCCGTAAAGCGGGGATAAGACATTGCACCCCAAAAGAACTCGTCGTAGCTCCTGTTTCTGCTGTAGCTGTGTGAACCGGCGTAGTTTGACGAACCTCCTCCCGGGCTCCTGACTGAACTCGGTTTGCATCCGGAGCTGGTGCTGCTGCGCCTGCCGGATTATCCTGTCTGCGCTGATGCCGCCTGCGTTCACTGCTAGATACTTTGGGTTCCTCCCAATGCTTAGTGTAACTCCGGCTGGGACGTGGTGTTGAATGTAGCCTTTCCCTGCTATGAGAGTATGATTGCTGCTGTATCAACGTTGTATTAAGCAGCTCCTTGACCCGGCGCGCCTCCAATGCCACCGGAGACGTCTCCGCCACGGGTAAAGCGGCCAAACGTGCAGCAGCTGCAGCGATGTTATCCAAAGGGTTTGAATAATGACCTGGAGGGGTGGGAATGTAAGGTGCCGACGTGATCCGACGATCCCGCTCTGCGGTGGGCTGCTGAACCGGCTCCTCCCTAGCTGGGGGTGCCCTCCGGTTTGAAGCCGGATTATTACTAGTCCCAGCCCTAGGTGTCCTGAACAGATTCGTTGCTTCATAAACCAGCGGTAGACGAGACTGGTACTTTCGTCCCCTTACTCCTTCCATAGAAGCTTGCTCCATCCTTAGGTAAAAAGCCTGATCATCCAGCTCCGCTTGTCTCACCGCTATCATCTCTCTCTCTGCCTTTAGATCCTCCTTTAACTGATCAATCCGGCCCTTCAACTGAAGGAGCTCTGCATCATGATGCGCCTTGTCTACTGGAGCTACTGTTTCCACCGCTTTAGCTGTGAACTCCTCGATCAAGGTGGATAGAACTTCAGTAGGTGAGAGGGCCGGGCCGCTCCCCCCTACACCAGCTTCCGCTGTCGTCCCGTTCACTAGGGGCTGTGAACCGGCCATAAAGACAGCCACCCGGTTTGGCGGGCCAAAGGGGTCCGGAATACTGTTTCCATCGGACTCGCCCTCAGACCGGCCGTCCTGCAACTGATACAGAGACTCAGTTTCTCCGGATGAAGATCCGTCGTCTGAGTAGACAACTGTTGCACCATCGGATTCCGATCCGTCCTCGGTCCGAACTCCGTGGATTGCTCCAACGAACACGTGCTTCAGGGCGGGCTGAATCCGGGCCGATCTCGCACGCTGAGCCGGCTCGACGATGTTGGGGAAGATGTCCGACTCAGGTCCCGGTTCGCCGATTTTGCCAATGAAGACTTGGATGCCACCGAAGGGAACCCGGTACCCGTATTCGATTGAATCGGCCTCCGGTCCCCAACCTGCGTCATCGATGTAGATCCGGCCGCGGCGACTCTTGGTCATCCGGCCGACCACGTAACCCTTGAGCCTTTCAAAGCTGCCCTTCAAGAACTCGAAACCATCGTGCGGAGGCCCCACGGTGGGCGCCAACTGTCGTGGAATTAGCACGACAGATGTCCGGTTTAGCGGACTTGATGATGGAACCATCGCACGGGTTAGCTTGCAGGGGTTCATAGCGCACAAAGGACACAGAGAGTTTATACTAGTTCAGCCCCTTCGATGAAGGTAAAAGCCTACGTCTAGTTGGTTTGGTATTGCTTGGGCGTCGGTTTACAGGGAGCGGATCGCTTGCCTGTAGTCTCGACGGGTTGATTCTTGCTTGTCCCTGAACCGTCGCCGGGTCGTCCCTTTATATAGAGGTGACGCCTGGTGTGGTTTACAGAGTCCCGAGGCCGGCTCATATTTGTGTCCGCCTCGGTCTCTGTCCTTTCTTCCTTATCTCTCAAGTTACATCGCTTGGCGGTTTACAAACCATATTTCTATACATGGGCCCTAAGATTTTATGGGCCGTAGCCTTTATTAAATATTACAACCAAGTATAATATAACTAAGCCGGTTTACACTAGCCGGTTCATACCTGCTAGTCATATCCCTGACAAAACTTGTGAAAGAAACATGCTTAAACATACCTGTTGTGCCATTGGAGTTTTGATTGGATCCTTCAATTTAAAAATAAGTATGTATGAGTAAATACAATGATACAAGAGCAAATCAGAATGCACCACAGCAATGGAATCTTAAATGAGAACAATTGTTCTTCAGGTTTAAACACTTATTCTACACAAACATAGTACAGTAAGACAGAGGATATAGTACTTCAAAATGAAAAATGAGCTCATGGACCTTACCACATTCTTGGTTCGGGACCAGTACAAAACAAGGCGTTCCTAGTCATCGTCCCATAAGTGTGTCTCAGGAGAATGTAAGGGAATTTGATGAGTTTCTTTGCCAGTGAAGTACGTTTTCTTTAGGTAATTCCGATACTGCCACCAAGCATTCTTGAAAATAGCAGAGGTACAAGCAAGTCCCCAATATATCCATCCGCACAAACTAACAAACACTTGCACACAACCCGGAAAAGGGGTTGTCAATCCCTTCAACATCACGAGCAAGAGTGAGATCTGATAGAGACATAATTAAAACTAAAGTAAAAAAGAAAAATAAAGTAAACATAAAATAATTGCAGCAAAGTATTTTTTGGGTATTGGTTTTATAGATCTGAAAATTATAGATGTAAAATAGACCCGGTGGCCATAGGTTTCACTAGAGGCTTCTCTCTTGAATAAAGCATATGGTCGGTAAACAAATTAATGTCGAGCAATTGATAGAAAAGCAAATAATTATGTGTTACCCCTTCTGTCACTAGGTGAGGACACTGCAAGATTGAACCCAAAACTAAGAACCTCTCCCATTGCACGAACTACCAATGTAGTTGGCTAAACCAAACCAATAATTAGAAGAGAAATACAAAGATATCAAATCATGCATATAAGAATTCAAAGAAGATTCAAATAATATTCATAGATAATCTGATCATAAATCCACAATTCATCGGATCTCAACAAACACATCACAAAAGAAGATTACATCGAATAGATCTCCAACAACATGGAGGAGAACATTGTATTGAAGATTAAAGGGAGAGAAGAAGCCATATAGCTACTATCTATGGACCCGTATGTCTGTGGTAAACTACTCACGCATCATCGGAAGGGCAACAAGGTTGATGTAGAAGCCCTCTGTGATTGAATCCCCCTCCGGTAGAGTACCGAAAAATCCCTCCAGATGGGATCTCACGGGAACAGAGACATGCGGCGGTGGAAAAGCATTTTCGACTGTCGTTCTAGGGTTTCTGGAATATCTCTATATTTATAGGCCAAAGAAGGGGGTTATGGGGTCTCCGAGGGGGCTAAAATCCCTAGGGGTGCCCCCCTAGGGCGCGCCGCCCCGGCTTGTGGTCGCCTCGAGGACTCTCTGACTTGTGCTCCAAGTCCTATGTGTGTCTTCTGGTCGAAGAAAGATCATCATGAAAGTTTTCTTCCGTTTGGACTCCATTTGATATTCTTTTTCTGCGAAACTCAAAAACAAGGAAACAACAGAAACTAGCACTGGGCTCTAGGCCAATAAGTTAGTCCGAAAACAATATAAAATATCATATTAATCCATATAAAACATCCAAAACAAAATATAGATATGTTGGAGATGTATCAAGCATCCCTAGCTTAATTCCTGCTCGTCCTCGAGTAGGTAAATGATAAAAACAGAATTTTCAATGTGGAAAGCTACCTAACATATTTATCCATGCAATTTTCTTCATAGTGGCATGAATGTTCAGGTCCATAAGATTCAAAACAAAAGTTTAATATTGAAATACAAACAATAATACTTCAAGCATACTAATAAAACAATTGTGTCTTCTCAAAATATCATAGCCAAAGAAAGTTATCCCTACAAAATCATATAGTCTAACTATGCTCCATCTTCATCACACAAAGTATGAAATCATGCACAACCACGGTACTAGTCAAGCAATTGTTTCACACTTTAGTATTCTCAAACATTTTCAACTTTCACGCAATATATGAGTGTGAGCCATGGTGATACGTCTCCAGCGTATCTATAATTTTTGATTGTTCCATGCTATTATTTATGATGTTTTGGATGTTTAATGGGCTTTGTTATACACGTCTATATTATTTTTGGGACTAACCTATTAACCCAAAGGCCCAGTCCAGATTGCTGTTTTTTGCGTATTTCAGGGTTTTATAGAAAAGGAATATCAAACGGAGTCCAAACAGAATGAAACTTCGGGAGAGATATTTTTGGAGCAAAATATGCACGGGAGACTTGAGAACCACGGAGTAGGGCTAACGTGGCGTCCACGAGGGTGGGGGGGCAACCCCCCCCCCTATAGGGCGTGCCCTCCTGCCTTGTGGGCCCCACGTCTGGCCCCCGGTGCCCTCCTTCTTCCTACATATACCTACGTACCCCGAAACCATCAGAAAATGAGAGAAAATCCTAGTTCCACCGCCGCAACCTTCTGTACCAGTGAGATCCCATCGTGGGGCCTGTTCCGGAGCTCCGCCGGAGGGGGGATCTACCTCGGAGTGCTTCTACATCATCATCATCACCTCACCATGAGTTGTGAGTAGTTTACCACAGACCTTCGGGTCCATAGCTAGTATCTAGATGGCTTCTTCTCTCTCTTTGGATCTCAATACCAAGTTCTCCTCGGTCTTCGAGGAGATCTATTTGATGTAATCTCTTTTTGCGGTGTGTTTGTCGAGATCCAATGAATTGTGGGTTTATGATCAAGATTATCTATGAGAAATATTTGGTTCTTTTCTGAACTCTTTTATGTATGATTATAATATCCTTGCAGGTCTCTTCGAATTATTGGTTTGGTTTGGCCTACTAGATCTATAGTTCTTGCAATGGGAGAAGTGCTTGGCTTTGGGTTCAATCTTGCGGTGTCCTTTCCAAGTGACAGTAGGGGCAGCAAGGCATGTATTGTATTGTTGCCATCAAGGATAAAAATATGGGGTTTATATCATGTTCTTTGAGTTTATCCCTCTACATCATGTCATCTTGCTTAAGGCGTTACTCTGTTCTTATAAACTTAATACTCTAGATGCATGCTGGATAGCAGTCGATGTGTGGAGTAATAGTAGTAGATGCAAAATCGTTTCGGTCTACTTGTCTCGGACGTGATGCCTATATATAATGATCATGCCTAGATAGTCTCATAATTATTCGCTTTTCTATCAATTGCTCGACAGTAATTCATTCACCCATCGTAGAATTATGCTATCATGAGAGAAGCCACTAGAGAAACCTATGGCCCCCGGGTCTATTCTCAACATATCAATCTACAATCTACTTTACTTTTCCGTTTTTACTTTCTGTTCTTATATCCAAAAATACCAAAAATATCAAACTATCATCTCTATCAGATCTCACTTTCGTAAGTGACCGTAAAGGGATTGACAACCCCTTATCGTGTTGGCTGCAAAGTTCTTATTTGTTTGTGCAGGTGCGAGGGACTCGCGCGTGGTCTCCTACTGGATTGATACCTTGGTTCTCAAAAACTAAGGGAAATACTTATGCCACTGTGCTGCATCACCCTTTCCTCTTCGAGGGAATACAACGCAAGCTCGAGAAGTAGCACATGGACATCGCACTATAGGTGGAATAAAATATGGTGGTTGTGGAGAAGACAAAATGAAGGGGGTAGTCTCACATCAACTAGGCATATTAACGGGCTATGGAGATGCTCATCAATAGATATCAATGCGAGTGAGTAGGGATTGTCATGCAATGGATGCACTAGATCTACAAGTTTATGAAAGTTCAAAAAGAAACTAAGTGGGTGTGCAACCTACTTGCTTGCTCACGAAGACCTAGGGAAATTTGAGGAAGCTCGTCATTGGAATATACAAGCCAAGTTCTATAATGAAAAATTCCCACTAACATATGAAAGTGATAACATAGGAGACTTTCTATCATGAAAATCATGGTGCTACTTTGAAGCACAAGTGTGGAAAAAGGATAGTAGCATTGCCCCTTCTCTCTTTTCTCGCGTTTTTTTATATTTTTTGTGGGCTTCTATGGCCTATTTTTTATTTGGGCTTCGTTGGCCTCTTTTATTTTTTTGTAAAGTCCGGAGACTCATCCCAACTTGTGAGGGAATCATTGCTTCCATCATCCTTTCCTCACATGAGACAATTCTCTAATAATGATGATCATCACACTTTTATTTACTTACAATTCAAAAATTACAACTTGATACTAGAACATATGACGGAACGCTGGAAGTTGCATGGCAATATATTTCGGAATGGCTATGAAAATGCCATAATAGGTAGGTATGGTGGCTGTTTTGAGGAAGGGTAAATGGTGGGTTTAATATAACGGCGAGAGTTGCGCGGTACTATAGAGGCTACCAATGGTGGAGGGGTTAGAGTGCTATAATCCATGGACTCAATATTAGTCATAAAGAACTCACATACTTATTGCAAAAAATTAGTAGCTATCGAAACAGTATTAGGCGCATGCTCCTAGGGGAGAGATTGGTAGGAGTTAACCATCTCGCGCTCCCGACCTCCACACAAATGATGACAATCAATAAATACACCATGCTCCGACTTCATCACATAACGTTTCACCATACATGCATGCTACGGGAATCACAAACTTTAACACAAGTATTTCTACCAATACACAATTACTCACTAGCATGACTCTAATATCACCACCTTTATATCTCAAAAAAATCATAAGGAAACAAACTTCTCATTGTATTCAATGCTCTTTATATGAAAGTTTTTATTGTATTCCTATTGGATGCTCATTATATTAGGACTAATTCATAACCCAATAAAATTACCATGTTGTTTAGAGACTCTCAAAATAATATAAGTGAAGCATGATAGTTCATCAATTTCTTCAAAATAAACATCACCGCCGTGCTAAAAAAAGATATAAGTGAAGCTCTAGAGCAACTACCTAGCTCAAAAGATGTAAGTGAAGCACAAATAGTATTCTAATAAATTCACGATTAATGTGTGTCCCTCTCAAAAGGTGTGTACAGCAAGGATGATTGTGGCAAACTAAAAATCAAAGATTCAAATCATACAAGACTCTCCAAGCAAAACACAAATCATGTGGTGAATAAAAATGTAGCCTCAAGTAAATTTACCGATGGATTGAAGACGAAAGAGGGGATGCCATCCGGGGCATCCCCAAGCTTAGATGCTTGGTTGTCCTTGAATATTTCCTTGGGGTGCCTTGGGCATCCCCAAGCTTAGGCTCTTGTCACTCCTTAATCCATAGTACATCCAATCTTTACCCAAAACTTGAAAACTCCAAAACACAAAACTCAACAAAAAACTCGTGAGATCCGTTAGTAGAACAAATTCAATCCTTACTTATAGGTATTGTTATGAACTCATTATTATTTTATATTGGTGTAATATCTATGATATTCCAACTTATCCATGGTTGATACCCCCGATACTAGCCATAGATGCATCAAAATAAGCAAACAACACAGAGAAAACAGAATCTGTGAAAAACAGAACAATCTGTAAAGATGCGAATTGATGTGAAACTTATGTATCTCTAAAAATTCTGGAAAAATAGGAAAATGTGGGAAATTTATAGATCAGAACCGCTTAAAAAATTCAGAATTATTTCACGTTCCAAAAAGCAGAAACAATTCTGATACTGGACGCAAAAGTTTCTGTTTTCCAGAAAAAACCAATCTACTATCTTCCAAATCATCCCAAAGGTCTTACTTGGCAGAAACACTAAATTAAAACATAAAAACACATCTAACCAGAGGCTAGATGATAGATTTATTCAAGGAGAGCAATAAAAAAGTAAAAACCAAAATAAAATTGGGTTGCCTCCCACCAAGCGCTATTGTTTAACGCCCTTAGCTAGGCATAAAGTAACGATCTAGGTATTGTCATCTTTGACCAAAAAATTCCATAGCCATGATTTCGTCATTAGGTTTTCCAAATATAACTTGAAACACATTATCCATAGAAACCTTAGCATTCTCGAGTTGTCCTTTCGCAAATCATTTGTGGTTACCGGCTACGATCCAAGAATATTGGTGGTTCACATTATTGAAAACTTGTTGGATCATGTCTAGAATGGGAATCTGCTTTTTTAGATTTTCATCAAAGATTTGATTATTTCCAAGCAAATGTATTAACAAGTAATCTCTATTATAAAGGATCTCATCTATGGCCGGTTGTTCACGGTTCATACCATAAAAATCAAAGATCTCTCTAGTTTCTTGTATTATGATACTATATTCATCCATTAGGACAGGTGCAGCTATCTTCTTAGCTCGAGAGTCCTTTATGACCAGAAATTCATAAAACAATATTTGCAAAGTGGGATGGGTACGAGTAAATTTCTTCTCAAGTTTAAGAACAAGCGTAGAAATAGCTTCTGCGTAAGTTTTGGTTCTCTTGAGTATAGGAGCATCCTCACGAGGCAAGGTCCCGATATAATTTACGAAATCTTATATAACTCTTTTGCCCATAATGTTCCCTTGTCCCTGATACGTCTCCATTGTATCTATAATTTTTTATTGTTTCACGTCAATATTATTCAACTTTTACATACTTTTGGCAACAATTTAAATGATTTATTTGGACTAACTTACTGATCTAGTACCTAGTGTCAGTTCTTGTTTTTTGCATGTTTTTTGTATCACAGAAATCCATATCAAACGAAGTCCAAATGCAATAAAATTTCATGGAGAATTTTTTGGAATATATGTGATTTTTGGGAGTTCGAATCACCGCAAACGGAGGCCCACACAGCCCACAAGACACCAGGGCACGCCAGAGGCTCCTAACACGTGGTGGTGGACTGGTGGGTTGTGCCCTCCTCGAACGTCAGTTGGAGCTCTACTTCGGGCGCAAGGAAGCTTATATCCGGAAAAAATCGTGTTAAAACCTCAGCGCAATCGGAGTAATGGATCCTCGGGAATATAAGAAATGGTGAAGGGCCAGATCTCGGGAACGCGAAACAGAGAGAGACAGAGAGACAAATCCAATCTCGGAGGGGTTCTCACCCCTCCCATGCCGTGGAGACCAAGGACCAGAGGGGGGAACCCTTCTCCCACCTAGGGAGGAGGCCAAGGAAGAAGAAGAAGGATGGGGGCTCTCTCCCCCTCGCTTCTGGTGGCACCGGAGTGCCGCCAGGGCAACGATCGGGACAACGATCTACATCAACAATCTTGCTACCGTCAACACCAACTTTCTCCCCCTCTATGTAGCGGTGTAACCTCTCTATTCCCGCTGCAATGCACTACTTAAACATGGTGCTCAACACTGCATACTATTATCCAATGATATGTGGTTATCCTATGATGTTTGAGAAGATCTGTTTTGTCCTGTGGGTTAATCATGATCTTGGTTGGTATGATTGTATATTTTATTTATGATCTTGTCCTACGGTGCCCTCCGTTCTCGCGCAAACATGAGGGGCCTCGTTGTAGGGTGTTGCAATATGTTAATGGTTTGATTATGGTGGGTTGCGAGAGTGACAGAAACTTAAACCCGAGTAAGTGGGGTATGATGTATGGGAGTAAAGAGGACTTGATACTTAATGCTATGGTTGGGTTTCACGACCTTAATGATCTTTAGTAGTTGCGGATGCTTGCTAGGGGTCCAATCATAAGTGCATATGATCCAAGTAGAGAAAGTATGTTAGCTCATGCCTCTCCCTCACATAAAATTGCAAGAAGGATTACCGGTACTTGTTATTGATTACCTAGGGACAAATAACTTTCTTGTTGACAAAAGCTATCCAATTTTATTATCTTGCAAAGTACTTCTTGTTTTATTCTTGCAAAGTAGTTCTAGCATCACACCTACAAAATAGTTTCATACTTGTTTTCGGTGAAGCAAACGTCAAGTGTGCATAGAGTTGTATCGATGGTCGATAGAACTTGAAGGAGTATTTGTTCTGCCTTTAGCTCCTCGTTGCGTTCGACACTCTTATTTATCAAAGAAGGCTACAAATGATCCCCTGTACTTGTGGGTTATCAGTCCCCCAACAAAAGTTTAAGAATCCAGATTAACAAGAGCTCCAATATTGGGAGTCATTTCTTCATCCGGTTCTGCCATACCGAAATCACTCATGATAATAAATCCACAAGAGGAAAAAGTGCTAGGAGGAGGAAAAAGTGGCGGCTAAAAAGGAAAAATATTTTTGTGATTTTATGAAAACATTTTAGAAGTGGGGATGAAAATGAGAGGCAAATGGCAAATAATGTTAAGTGCAAGAGATGAGAGTTTGTGACAAGTACTTGCTAGGCTTGATGTAGACCTCCCCGGCAACGGCGCCAGAAATACTTCCTGTTACTTCTTGAGCTTGTGTTGATTTTTCCCTTGAAGAGGAAAGGGTGATGTAGCAAAGTAGAGATAAGTATTTCCTTCAGTTTGAGAACCAAGGTATCAATCCAGTAGGAGGTACAAGCAAGTCCCCAATCTTTGCACCTACACAAACTAACAAACACTTGCACACAACGCGGAAAAGGAGTTGTCAATCCCTTCAACGTCAGGAAAAAGAGTGAGATCTGATAGAGATAGAATTAAAAATAGAGCAAAATGAAGTAAACACAAAATAATTGCAGCAAAGTATTTTTAGGTTTTTGATTTTATAGATCTGAAAATAATAGGTGTCAAAAAGACCTGGGGCCATAGGTTTCACTAGAGGCTTCTCTCTTGAATAAAGCATATGGTGGGTAAACAAATTAATGTCGAGCAATTGATAGAAAAGCGCAAAGTTATGAAGATATCTAAGGCAATGATCATGAATATAGGCATCATGTCCGTGACAAGTAGACCGAAACGATGCATCTACTTCAATTACTCCACACATCGACTGCTATCCAGCATGCATCTAGATTATTAAGTTCTTAAGAACAGAGTAACGCCTTAAGCAAGATGACATGATGTAGAGGGATAAACTCAAGCAATATGATATAAACCCCATCTTTTTATCCTTGATGGCAACAATGCAATACGTGCCTTACTACCCCTTCTATCATTGGGTGAGGACAATACAAGATTGAACCCAAAACTAAGCACCTCTCCCATTGCATGAACTACCAATCTATCTGGCCAAACCAAACCAATAATTCGAAGAGAAATACAAAGATATAAAATCATGCATATAAGAATTCAGAGAAGATTCAAAAAATATTCATAGATAATCTGATCATAAATCCACAATTCATCGGAACTCGACAAACACACCGCAAAAGAAGATTACATCAAATAGATCTCCAAGAACAATGAGGAGAACATTGTATTGAAGATCAAAGAGAGAGAAGAAGCCATCTAGCTACTAGCTATGGACCTGTAGGTCTATGGTAAACTACGCACGCATCATCGGAAGGGCAGCAAGGTTGATGTAGAAGCCCTCCGTGATCAAGTCCCCCTCAGGCAGAGTACTGGAAAAGGCCTTCAGATGGGATCTCATGGGAATAGAAACCTATGGCGGTGGAAGAGTTGTTTCGTCTGTCGTTCTAGGGTTTCTGGAATATCTCTGTATTTATAGGCCAAAGAAGGGGGTCAAGGGGTCTCCGAGGGAGCCACAAGCCCTAGGGGCGCCCCCTAGGGTGCGCCTCCCTGGCTTGTGGTTGCCTCAAGGACTCTCTGACTTGTACTCTATATCCTACGTGTGTCTTCTGGTCCAAGAAAAATCGTCGTGGAATTTTATTCCGTTTGGACTCTGTTTGATATCCTTTTTCTGCGGAACTAAAAAACAAGGAAAAAAATAAACTCGCACTAGGCTCTAGGTTAATAAGTTAGTCCCAAAAATAATATAAAATTGCATATTAATGCATATAAAACATCCAAAACAGAATATATAATAGCTTGGAACAATAAAAAATTATAGATACGTTGGAGACGTATCAGATACCTCCACCATCACCGATAGAGACATCCTGAAGCTGAAGCGAGCCGGCTACTTGTCAGCTAACATTTCCCATCGGGCCCCTGAGCAGGGCCAAATCATCCCCATGCCCAAGCCAGGCGAAAATGTTGTATTCCTCTCCCATTTCCTTAGGGGGCTTGGGTTTCCCCTACACCCCTTTGTGAGGGGGTTGATGTTCTTCTATGTGCTAGTTTTCACGATCTAGCCGCCAACTCCCTTCTCCACATCTCGACCTTCATTGTCTTTTGTGAGGCACTCCGCGGAGTCTGATCGCACTTCGGCCTATGGTTGAAGGTGTCTAACGTCAAGCCCAAGGTGGTGGGCGGCAAGCATGCGGACTGCGGCAGGGCCATGATCAGCAAGCTAACGTGGGTCCAGTGGACAGAGGCAAATTTATCGACACCATCAAGATGTCGCAAAAGGAATGGTTCTACATCACCAAGCCAAGGGATGCCGCCTGGGGGGCGGCTCCCGCATTCTGATTTGGTCCCCCTTCCAGACTGGCCTCATGGACCACCAAGAGCACGGATTGGAGGTCCGCTGTCGTCAACGTAATGGGGACCGGCACAAAGCTAATCGACGTGGTCAGATCATGCTCAACCGCCGACTTCTCCCCTGCTAGGAGAGGGCCAAGAAAATGTGGGAGCATGGGCCCAAGGATCCGGCCACCGTGCAACACCTCTTCGGCACAACCCATGACAAGATATGGGGTCTACTCTTTAAGCCTCAAGAGGAGTGGCCGGCCGGGGGGAAGGACATCGGACTCGACGCCGCGAACCCTCCAAAGGAGGTGAACGACGTTCATCTTTATTATGTATTCGGATACTCACACCACGTATGATTTGGCCTGAACCTCAATGCGGATTTTGCAGGGCTGGACCAACAAGGCCAAGAAGACCAGCGGCCCGACGCCACTGCCCGAAGAGCCCCGATCCGAGCAGCTAGATAGATGTTGGTCGTGGTGCATTACAAGGCGCCTGACAAGAAGGAAAGCGCCTCCTCGCACTCCAGGAAGAGGGCGGCGTCCGAGGACTTCAAGGAGGCTCAACCCCCCAGGCCCCTAGGAGATGGTGCCGGCCCAAGATGGTCCTGCCCGACAGCTCGGACGAGGAGTCCGAAGCATCCGAAGAGGTTCCGAGGAAGGTACCCAGTTCAAGCCCCCGGCTGGCAGGTATGGAGCTAGTATTTTTAGCTACCTTGTTTTTAGGGATGGACCAAAATCTCATAGCTCGCGAGCTTAATGAGCGCTCGATAGTTCGACTCGTTAAGCTCGTAGCTCGCTTCTTAATGAACAGAGCCAATCATTGATTTTCGCTCGTTAAGCTTAACGAGCGAGCTAACGAGTTTCACGAGTAGCTCGTCAAGCTCGTTAGCAACAACACAACACATATTTTCATATTATGTGGCAAACTTTTTGTAGCACCCCAGCTCTCCTATTCAATCTAATCAATATAGGAGGCGACAAACTAGTGTATTTCTTTTCGTAGCCACCATATTTCATCTTTAAAACCACACATATGTACTTATAATGTAGACCGTAACACATTATAATTTGTTAACGAGCGCTCGCGAGCGTTCACGAACTTAACGAGCTTCAAACGAACAGAGTCAAGCAGGATTTTCTGCTCGTTAATCTTAACGAGCTTAACGAGCCGAGCCTTAACGAGCACGAACTTAATGAGTACGAGCTTAACGAGCCAAGAAGCTCGTTAATCCACCCCTATTGTTTTTAGTAATTCACTCTGATGGGAGGCTAACTCTAACAAATTGCAGTCCTCCACGCGACCGCCCCATCGAGCGGACCTCGGAGGGTACATCTTCGCCCGCCGAACTAGCGGATAGTGGATCCGCGCCTCCCTTGATCCCCAAAGAGATCGGGGAGGTGTTGTCCCGAAGGACCCCTCCTCCTCTGAACACTGATACGTCTCCATCGCATCTATAATTTTTGATTGTTCCATGCCAATATTGTACAACTTTTACATACTTTTGGCAACTTTGTATACTATTTTTGGGACTAACATATTGATCCAGTGCCCAGTGCCAGTACATGTTTGTTGCATGTTTTTTGTTTCGCAGAATACCATATCAAATAGAGTCCAAACGGGATAAAAACGGGTGGAGATTTATTTTGGAATATTTATGAATTTTGGGAAGAAGAATCAACGCGAGACGATGCCCGAGGGGGCCACGAGGCAGGGGGCGCGCCCCAGGGGGTCAGGCGCGCCCTGGGCCCTCGTGGCCACCCCGTAAGGCGGTTGGTGCCCTTCTTTCGCCGCAATAAACCTAATATCCGGATACAAATCGTGTGAAAAAATCATCCCATTCGGAGTTACGGATCACCGGGAATATAAGAAACGGTGAAAGTCCAGAATCTGGGAACGCAGAAACACAGAGAGACAAAGAGACAGATCCAATCTCGGAGCGGCTCTCGCCCCTCCGCCGCCATGGAGGCCATGGACCAGAGGGAGAACCCTTCTCCCACCTAGGGAGAAGGCCAAGGAAGAAGGAGAAGGAGGGGGGCTCTCTCCCCTCGCTTCCGGTGGCGCCGGAGTTCCACCAGGGCCATTATCATGTGACAGCGATCTACACCAACACCTTCGTCATCTTCACCAACATCTTCATCACCTTCCCCCATCTATCTACAGCGGTCCATTCTCCCACAATCCATTGTACCCTCTACTTGAACATGGTGCTTTATGCTTCATATTATTATCCAATGATGTGTTGCCATCCTATGATGTCTGAGTAGATTTTAATTGTCCTTTTGGTAATTGGTAAATTGTTATGATTTGTTTAATTTGCTTGTGGTTATGTTGCTGTCCTTTGGTGCCCATCATACGACCGCGCGCGTGGATCACACCACAGGGTTAGTTGTATGTTGATAGGACTATGTACTGGAGGGCAAGAGTGACAGAAGCTTCAACCTAGCGTAGAAATTGATGCATACGGGATTGAAGGGGGGGGCAATATATCTTAATGCTATGGTTGGGTTTTACCTTAATGAACGTTAGTAGTTGCGGATGCTTGCTAATAGTTGCAATCATAAGTGCATAGAATTCCAAGTCAGGGATGACATGCTAGCAGTGGCCTCTCCCACATAAAACATGCTATCGGTCTAGTAACGTCGCCAATTGCTTAGGGACAATTTCGCAACTCCTACCACCACTTTTCCACACTCGCTATTACTAACTTTATTGCTTCTTTACCTAAAACAGCCCCTAGTTTCTATTTATGTGCTCTTTATATTCTTGCAAACCTATCCTGCAACACCTACAAAGTACTTCTAGTTTTATACTTGTTCTAGGTAAAGCGAACGGCAAGCATTAGTAGAGTTGTATCGGTGGTCGATAGAACTTGAGGGAATATTTGTTCTACCTTTAGCTCCTCGTTGGGTTCGACACACTTACTTATCGAAAGAGGCTACAACTGATCCCCTACACTTGTGGGTTATCAAGACCTTTTTCTAGCGCCGTTGCCGGGGAGCAATAGCATGGGGTGAATATTCTCGTGTGTGCTTGTTTGCTTTATCACTAAGTAGATTTTATTTGCTATTCTAATTTGTTCTCTATCTTTTGTTATGGATATGGAACACGAAATACCAAAAAAATACATGTACTTGCTACTCATTGGGATGGGGAACCTCCTAAAACCCTTGATGCTCAGTATGTGAAAAATATTATGTACTACTTTCATAATCCTGAGAAAACCCCATTCAACTACATAATGGGAGTAATGTTGGATCAACGTGAATACTTTAGGGATTATCGCTTGACACAAAAAGGGAAACTATTATGGGATAAAATTTATATGTTGTATTGGTATGCTCGGCAACTATGCTTGAGATATGATTATACTGGTTGCTCTAGGATGAAGGCTCCACACCTTCCCTTTTCATGCAAATTTAATGATAATGAAACCTTAGCTTCTTATGCTAATGGTATATATGATTACTATGATGTTGAACAAATAGAAGAATTTGTTGCTTTTATGGGTGCTTATGAAATTGAATCTCTGTTTAAAAAGAATGATGCTTTTGATGATGATGTTTATAAGCCTGAAAATTTTGCTATATTCAAATATTGCTATTTGAATTATGAATATAACTCCAATATTAATGCGTTTATTGAGAAGATCTCCGCTGTCCAAGAAGAGACTAATATTTTGCAGGAGTCTATGGAAGAAGAAAATAATGACATTGTGAGCTCATTGGATGAAAAAGATGAGGAGGAGAGCAAAGAACAAAAGGAGGAAGAGTGGATTGATCACCCGTGCCCACCTTCTAATGAGAGTAACTCTTTATCTCATACACTGTTTAATTTCCCTTCGTGCTTACCGAAGTATGAATGCTATGATGATTGATATGATCCCTTGGATTTGTTTGAAATATCCCTTTTTGATGAACTTGATGCTTGCTATGCTTGTGGCCAAGATGCCAATATGAATTATGCTTATGGAGATGAACTTGCTATAGTTCCTTATGTTAAACATGAAATTGTTGCTAATGCACCCACACATGATAGTCCTATTATCTTTTTGAATTCTCCAAACTACACTATATCGGAGAAGTTTGCACTTATTAAGGATTATATTGATGGGTTGCCTTTTTTCGTTGCACATGATGTTTTTGATGAATATAATATGCATGTGCTTGCTGCTCCTACTTGCAACTATTATGAGAGAGGAACTACATCTCCGCCTATCTATGTTTCCAACATGACAAAATTGCAAGAAATTGCTTATACTATGTATTGGCCTTTACTTGATGTGCATGAATTATTCTTGTATGACATGCCTATGCATAGGAAGAGAGTTAGACTTTGTTTTTGCAAGACACATATCACTTTGTGCTCACTACTAAATGCCAAACAATTGCTAATTAAAATTGTCTTTGATATACCTTGGGATCCGGGTGGATCCATTACTTGAGCACTATATGCCTAGCTAATGGCTTTAAAGAAAGCGCTGCCAGGGAGACAACCCGAAAGTTTTAGAGAGTCATTTATTTCTGTTGTGTGCTTTTATAAAGTTTAAAAAACAAAAAATACAGAGGGAACCTAAAACTTTTTCAAAAAGAAAAGTGGAAGTAAGAAGGACGAGCACCGTTGAAATGGGGGAGCTCCTTGAACTTTGTTCATGCCCATGGAAACTTTGCAAATCTTGAATTACAGAAACTTTTCAAAAAAAATCCCCTTGTACAATTCCATTGTATTAGAAAATTAATGTGCAAGAGTTTCCTTTAGGATGATTAAACTGCTTGTTGGTTTGTGCGGTGCAAAAAACAGAAACTTTGGTTGTAGTGCACGATTTTACGTTTTTGACTGGAAAGTCGAAAGGATCTAAAACTTGTTGTAAAGTCTTGCTATTTAAATTGTTGATTGTTTCTAATTTTTCCAGAAATTTTAGAGTTACAGAAGTATGGTTAATGTTCAGATTGCTACAAACTATCCCGTTTTCACAGATTGCTGTTATAGCTTCATTATTTGCATATGTTTGAATTCTCATTGAAGCCTCCTTGACTTGGGGCCATAGAATTGTGATAGCATACAGTGGGTAATGTTTTTGTATAATTATACAATAATGTTAGAGCAGTACATGATGGGATTTCATTGATCATATGCACTAACCCCGCCACTAAAAGTTCGGTTAAGTTTTGTGTGGATAAAGTGTTCGGAGATCGAGGAGGTCTCGATGTGAGAAGGAGGAGAGGCAAGAGCTCAAGCTTGTGGATTCCCAAGGCACCCCAAGTAAATATTCAAGGAGACTCAAGCGTCTAAGCTTGGGGATGCCCCGGAAGGCATCCCATCTTTCTTCAACAAGTATCAGTACGTTTTCGGATTCATTTCGTTCACATGATATGCGTAAATTCTTGGAGCGTCGTGTGCGTTTTATTTTTTATTTTAATAAATGCACCATGCTGGTATGAGATAGTCCTTGGTTGATTTATAAAATGCTCTTTGCACTTCACTTATATATTTTGAGTATGGCTTTATAGAATGCTTCATGTGCTTCACTTATATCATTTGAAGTTTGGATTGCATGTTTCTCTTCACATAGAAAATCACCATTTGTAGAATGCTCTTTTGCTTCACTTATATTTGTTAGAGCATGGTCATATCTTTTGTAGAAAGAATTAAAACTCTCTTGATTCACTTATATTTATTTAGAGAGTTGACAGGAATTGGTCATTCACATGGTTAGTCATAAAATCCTACATAAACTTGTAGATCGTTGAATATGATATGTTTGATTCCTTGCAATAGTTTTGCGATATAGAGATGCTAATATGTGGGAGGTACTAGTGAATGATTATGGTTTAGTAAAAGTATTGGTGTTAAGGTATGTGATTCCCGAAGCATGCACGTATGGTCTCCTAACTATGTAACCAAATTGGCGTGCATTGTATTTTGATTGTTTATCTTTGCATGAAGGTCGGGGGGCGCGATGGTTAACTCCTACCAACCTCCCCCCTAGGAGCATGCGTTGTAGTATTTTGCTTCGAGGGCTAATAGACTTTTTGCAATAAGTATATGAGTTCTTTATGACTAATGTTGGGTCCATGGATTATACGCACTCTCACCCTTCCACCTTGCTAGCTACTCTAGTACCGCGCAATTTTCGTCGGTCCATCAAACCGCCTTATACCGTTCCTAAAAACATCCACCATACCTACCTATTATGGCATTTCCATAGCCATTCCGAGATATATTGCCATGTAACTCCACCGTTCCATTTATTATGACACGCACCATCGTTGTCATATTGCCTTGCATGATCGTAAGATAGCTAGCACGATGTTTTCATGGCTTGTCCGTTTTTTGATGTCATTGCTATGCTAGATCATTGCACATCCCGGTACACAGCCGGAGGCATTCATATAGAGTCATACTTTGTTCTAGTATCGAGTTGTAATATCGAGTTGTAAGTAAATAAAAGTGTGATGATCATCATTATTAGAGCATTGTCCCGGAAAAAAGGCCAAATAAAAAAAGGAAGAGAGGCAAAAAAGGGAGAAAGGCCAAAGAAAAAAAGTAAGGCCCGAAAAGAAAAGAAAAAAAGGGGACAATGCTACAATTTTTCCCACACTTGTGCTTCATCATAGCACCTTGTTCTTCATGATAGAGAGTCTCCTATGTTGTCACTTCCATATACTAGTGGGAATTTTCATTATAGAACTTGGCTTGTATATTCCAATGACGGGTTTCCTCAAATGCCCTAGGTCTTCATGAGCAAGCAAGTTGATACACACCCACTAGTTTTCTTTTGAGCTTTCATACACTTATATCTCTAGTGCATCTGTTACATGGCAATCCCTACTCACTCACATTGATATTAGTATATGGACATCTCCATAGTCCATTGATTTTCCTAGTCGATGTGAGACTTTCTCCCTACTTTTGTCTACTACCACCTTCTATTCCACCCATAGTGCTATGTCCATGGCTCACGCTCATGTATTGCGTGAAGAGTTGAAAATGTTCGAAAAAGTAAAGTATGAAAACAATTGCTTGGCTGACACTGGGATGGGCATGAGGGGTACCTTGTGTTAATAAAAGGGAGCATAAAAGACTATATGATTTTGTAGGGATAACGTTCTTTAGCATTGATATTTTGAAAGACTTGATTGTTCGTTGGGATGCCCGAGTATTAAATTCTTTTATGTCAAGTGATAGACTATTGCTTTGAATCACTCGTGTCTTAATATTCATGTCATGATTAGATTACATGATCAAGATTATGCTAGATAGCAATCCACATCAAAAATTATCTTTTTTATCATTTAACTACTCAAGGACGAGCAGGAATTAAGCTTAGGGATGCTGATACGTCTCCGTCGTATCTATAATTTTTTATTGTTCCATGCCAATATTCTACAACTTTTACATACTTTTGGCAACTTTTTATACTATTTTTGGGACTAACATATTGATCCAGTGCCCAGTGCCAGTTCCTGTTTATTGCATGTTTTTTATTTCGCAGAATATCCATATCAAATAGAGTCCAAACAGGATAAAAATGGACAGAGATTTTTTTGGAATATTTATGAATTTTGGGAAGAAGAATCAACGCGAGACGATGCCCGAGGGGGCCACGAGGCAGGGGGCGTGCCCTGGGACCTCGTGGCCACCCCGTAAGGCGGTTGTTGCCCTTCTTTCGCCGCAAGAAAGCTAATATCCGGATACAAATCATGTCAAAAATTCAGCCCAATCGGAGTTACGGATCTCCAAGAATATAAGAAACGGTGAAAGTCCAGAATCTGGGAACGCAGAAACAGAGAGACAGATCCAATCTCGGAGGGGCTCTCGCCCCTCCGCCACCATGGAGGCCATGGACCAGAGGGAGAACCCTTCTCCCACCTAGGGAGAAGTCCAAGGAATAAGGAGAATGAGGGGGCTCTCTTCCCCTCGCTTCCGGTGGCGCCGGAGTGCCATCGGGGCCATCATCGTGTGACGACGATCTACACCAACACCTCTGTCATCTTCACCAACGTCTTCATCACCTTCCCCCATCGATCTACAGCGGTCCACTCTACCGCAACCCGCTGTACCCTCTACTTGAACATGGTGCTTTATGATTCATATTATTATCCAATGATGTGTTGCCATCCTATGATGTCTGAGTAGATTTTTGTTGTCCTTTCGGTAATTGGTGAATTGCTATGATTGGTGTAATTTGCTTGTGGTTATGTTGCTGTCCTTTCGTGCCCATCATATGAGCGCGCGTGTGGATCACACCATAGGGTAGCTGCATGTTGATAGGACTATGTATTGGAGGGCAAGAGTGACAGAAGCTTCAACCTAGTGTAGAAATTGATGCATACGGGATTGAAGGGGGACCAATATATCTTAATGCTATGGTTCGGTTTTACCTTAATGAACGTTAGTAGTTGCGGATGCTTGCTAATAGTTGCAATCATAAGTGCATTGAATTCCAAGTTAGGGATGACATGCTAGCAGTGGCCTCTCCCACATAAAACTTGCTATCGGTCTAGTAACGTAGTCAATTGCTTAGGGACAATTTCGCAACTCCTACCACCACTTTTCCACACTCTCTATTACTAACTTTATTGCTTCTTTACGTAAAACAGCCCCTAGTTTATATTTACGTGCTCTTTATATTCTTGCAAACCTATCCCGCAACACCTACAAAGTACTTCTAGTTTTATACTTGTTCTAGGTAAAGCGAACGTCAAGCGTGCGTAGAGTTGTATTGGTGGTTGATAGAACTTGAGGGAATATTTGTTCTACCTTTATCTCCTCGTTGGGTTCGACACTCTTACTTATCGAAAGAGGCTACAACTGATCCCCTACACTTGTGGGTTATCAAACACAGAGGAGGAGGTCGACACCATCATGGCTGAGGTTGACGCGTCAGTTGCCGAAGACCAGAAGGGCGTGTCCTTCTCGGCCGGTGCGAGAAGGGAATCCAGACCATCCGGACCCCCTCAACGATCCGCTCCCGAGCCCCCGAGGCCCTCGACGACACATGTTCCTCCATCCAGTGGGAAAGGGGTCTGGGAACAAACGCCGGTACCGAACGCCTCCAAATGGGCGGCGTCTAGCTAGCCGGATGCGTTGGAGGAGTTGGTGAACAACTCCGTCATCATTGGCGGACACCGCACTCTCATGAGTGCGGTCATGCAAGGCCTTCGGTCCATCCAATCTGGACTGAACGACGATGTCCAAGGCCTTCTAACGGGCTTTGAGGTCAGTCAAGTAATATATTTTTCTCATAAATTGGATTTAGTCCTTAGTTTAAGTATGCCATATCTGTAGTAGCCCCGGAGACCATGCAAGGTTGGCAAAGAAAACTTGCACAGAATCCCATTCTGTAGGCCGGTGTTTGAAGTGGTGTGAATATATTAATGTCGCAGACATCTTCTCTGGCCGCGGCTGCTAAAGCTGCAGCGTTAGAGGAGTTGAATTGGAAACTCAAGCATTCGATAAGAGCTAGACCTTGTCAACAAGCGGCTTGATGAGGCGCAAGGTGAGCTTTTCAGTAACATGTGTAATTGCTTGATATAGGATATTGACGATCCAGACTGTGTGATTATCTTTTAATGTGATGATTGATACGTCTCCAACGTATCTATAATTTTTTATTGTTCCATGCTATTATATTATCCATGTTGGAATGTTTTATATGCATTTATATGCTATTTTATATGATTTTGGGGACTAACCTATTAACCTAGAGCCCAGTGCCAGTTTCTGTTTTTTCCTTGTTTTTGAGTTTTACAGAAAAGGAATACCAAACGGAGTCCAATTGACGTGCCAATTTTTGATGATTTTCGACCAAAAGAAGCCCCCGGAGTAAAAGAGTTGGGAGAGGAGAGTCTCGGGCTACCCAGGAGGGTGGGGGCGCGCCCACCCCCTGGGCGCGCCCCCTATCTCGTGGACAGCCTGGAGACCCACCCCTGACTTATGCCCTACGCCAAAAAATCCTATAAATACCCAAACCTCCAAAAAATAACCTAGATCAGGAGTTCCGCCGCCGCAAGCCTCTGTAGCCACCGAAAACCAATCTAGACCCTGTTTCGGCACCCTGACGGAGGGGGAATCCCTCTTCGGTGACCATCTTCATCATCCCGGTGCTCTCGATGACGAGGAGGGAGTAGTTCACCCTCGGGGCTGAGGGTATGTACCAGTAGCTATGTGTTTGATATCTCTCTCTCTCTCTCTCTCGTGTTTTTTAGATGGCACGATCTTGATGTACGGTGAGCTTTGCTATTATAGTTGGATCTTATGATGCTTCTCCCCCTCTACTCTCTTATAATGGATTGAGTTTTCCCTTTGAAGTTATCTTATCAGATTGAGTCTTTAAGGATTTGAGAATAGTTGATGTATGTCTTGCGTGGGATACCCGTGGTGACAATGGGGTATTCTATCGATTCACTTAATGTATGTTTTGGTGATCAACTTGAGGGTTCCGTGACCTTGGGAATCTATGCATAGGGGTTGGCACACATTTTCGTCTTGACTCTCCGGTAGAAACTTTGGGGCACTCTTTGAAGTTCTTTGTGTTGGTTGAATAGATGAATCTGAGATTGTGTGATGCATATCGTATAATAATGCCCACGGATACTTGAGGTGACAATGGAGTATCTAGGTGACAATGGAGTATCTAGGTGACATAGGGTTTTGGTTGATTCGTGTCTCAAGGTGTTATTCTAGTATGAACTCTAGGATAGATCGAACGGAAAGAATAGCTTCGTGCTATTTTACTACGGACTCTTGAATAGATCGATCAGAAAGAATAACTTTGAGGTGGTTTCGTATCCTACAATAATCTCTTCGTTTGTTCTCCGCTATTAGTGACTTTGGAGTGACTCGTTGTTGCATGTTGAGGGATAGTTATATGATCCAATTATGTTATCCTTGTTGAGAGAACTTCCACTAGTGAAAGTATGAACCCTAGGCCTTGTTTCAAAGCATTGCAATATCGTTTGTGCTCACTTTTATCATTAGTTAACTTGCTGTTTTTATATTTTTATATTACAAAAACATATATCTACCATCCATATTGCACTTGTATCACCATCTCTTCGCCGAACTACTGCACATATACAATTTACCATTGTATTGGATGTGTTGGGGACACAAGAGACTCTTTGTTATTTGGTTGCAGGGTTGTTTGAGAGAAACCATCTTCATCCTACGCCTCCCACGGATTGATAAACCTTCGGTCATCCACTTGAGGGAAATTTGCTACTGTCCTACAAACCTCTGCACTTGGAGGCCCAACTACGTCTACAAGAAGAAGGTTGCGTAGTAGACATCAAGCAATTTCTGGCGCCGTTGCCGGGGAGGTGAGTGCTTGAAGGTATATCTTTAGATCTTGCAATCGAATCTTTTAGTTTCTTGTTTTATCACTAGTTTAGTTTATAAAATTAAACTACAAAAAAATGGAATTGAGGTTGCCTCATATGCTTCATCTTTTTATTATCTTTCTTGAAAATGATGGGAAGGAAAATTGTGCTCAAGTACTAGAAGAAGAATTACATAGAATGCTTGGCATAAAATATGTGAATGACGAGCATGATTGCAATGTTGTTAGTATGAATTCTTTGAATACCCATGATGATAATGATATGCAAAGCCACAAGCTTGGGGATGCTATGTTTGATAAAGATGATATGTTTAGTCCCCCAAGTTTTGATGAGCAAATTTATTATGATGAAAGCATGCCTCCTATTTATGATGATTATTGTGATGACACGTATGCCATAAATAATAAAGATAACCATGAAACTTGTCGTCATGATTTTAATTTTCAATTGGATTATGCTTCACATGATAGTTATTTTGTTGAATTTACTCCTCCCACTACTATGAATGAGAAGAATTTTGCTTATGATGGGAGTAGTAAAATTTCTATGCTTATGGATCATGAAAAGAATGCTTTATGTGTTATATTGTTGAATTCATTCATGACGATACTGAAAATTATTATGAGTGAGGAACATATGTTTCTACCTATTGCAATAATATCAAGCTTCCTCTCTATATGTTGAAAGTTTTGAAGCTATGCTTGTTTTCTCTTCCTATGCTAGTTAATTCTCGTTCTCACAAGTTGTTTGCTCACAAAATACCTATGCATAGGAAGTGGGTTAGACTTAAATGTGCTAGTCATATTCTTCATGATGCTCTCTTTATGTTTCAAATCTTATCTTTTATGTGAGCATCATTGAAATCACCATGCCTAGCTAAAAGGCGTTAAAAGAAAAGCGCTTGTTGGGAGACAACCCAATATTTACCCCTACTGTTTTTGTGTGTCCACATAATTAAGCTACTGTAGTAAACTTGTTTTATAGCTTTTGCTTCAATAAAGTGCCAAGTAGAACCTTTGGGAAGACTTGGGTGAAAGTCTTTGTGATCTTGCTGTAAAAAAACAGAAACTTTGTGCTCACGAGACTAGCTGCCATTTTTTTACAGAAGAGTGTTTTTGAGTTGATTCTTTTTGCAGAAGATTTAATAGACAAATTCCTCACGTCCACCAATTTATTTCAGAATTTTTAGAGTTACGGAAGTATTCGAAAGTTACATATTGCTACAGACTGTTCTGTTTTGACAGATTCTGTTTTGCGTGTGTTGTTTGCTTATTTTGATGAATCTATGAGTAGTATCGGAGGGTATGGACCATAGAGAAGTTGGAATACAGTAGATATTACACCAATATGAATTTAGAACGAGTTCACAACAGTACCTAAGTGGTGGTTTTATTTTCTTATACTAACGGAGCTTACGAGTTTTCTGTTGAGTTTTGTGTTGTGAAGTTTTCAAGTTTTGGGTAAAGATTCGGTGGACTATGGAATAAGGAGTGGCAAGAGCCTAATATTGGGGATGACCAAGGCACCAAAAGGTAATATTCAAGGACAACCAAGAGCCTAAGCTTGGGGATGCCTCGGAAGGCATCCCCTCTTTCGTCTTCGTTCATCGGTAACTTTACTTGAGGCTATATTTTTATTCACCACATGATATGTGTTTTGCTTGGAGCGTCATTTTGTTTTGTTTTATTTTGCTTGTTGTTTGAATAATATCCCAAGATCTGAAATTCTTAAATGTTAGAGAGTCTTCACATAGTTACATAATTATTCAACTACTCATTGATCTTCACTTATATCTTTCGGAGTAGTTTGTCGTTTGCTCTAGTGCTTCACTTATATTATTTTGAGAGTCTTAAACAGCATGGTAATTTGCTTTGGTTATAAATTTAGTCCTAATATGATAGGCATCCAAGAGGGATATAATAAAAACTTTCATATAAAGTGCGTTGAATACTATGAGAAGTATGATACTTGATGATCGTTTTGAGATATGAGGATGGTGATATTAGAGTCATGCTAGTAGAGTAGTTGTGAATTTGAGAAATACTTGTGTTGAGGTTTGCAAGTCCCATAGCATGCACGTATGGTAACTGTTGTGTGACAAATTTGAAGCATGATGTATTTCTTTGATTGTCATCCTTTGTGTGGAGGTCGGGATCGCGCGATGGTTTACTCCTACCAACCCTTCCCCTAGGAGCATGCGTGTAGTACTTTGTTTTGATGACTTGTAGATTTTTGGAATAAGTATGTGAGTTCTTTATGACTAATGTTGAGTCCATGGATTATATGCACTCTCACCCTTCCGCCAGTGCTAGCCTCTCTTGTACCGCGCAACTTTCGCCGGTACCATATACCCACCATATACCTTCCTCAAAACAGCCACGATACCTACCTATCATGACATTTCCATAGCCATTCCGAGATATATTGCCATGCAATTTTCCACCGTTCCATTCATTATGACACACTTCATCATTGTCATATTTCCTTGCATGATCATGTAGTTGACATCGTATTTGTGGCAAGGCCACCATGTATAACTTTTCATACATGTCACTCTTGATTCATTGCCCATCATGGTACATCGCTGGAGGCATCCATATAGAGTCATATTTTTTTCTAGTATCGAGAGTTAATCTTTGAGTTGTAAACAAATAGAAATATGTGATCATCATTATTAGAGCATTGTCCTGAAAAAAAAGAAAAAAAAAGAGAAAAAAGGAAAAAAGGAAAGGCCAAAAAATGAAGGCCAAAAAAGGGACAATGCTACTATATTTTTTCCACACTTGTGCTTCAAAGTAGCACAATGGTCTTCATGATAGAGAGTCTCTTGTTTTGTCACTTTCATATACTAATGGGAATTTTCATTATAGAACTTGGCTTGTATATTCCAATGATGGGCTTCCTCAAATGCCCTAGGTCTTCGTGAGCAAGCAAGTTGGATGCACACCCACTTAGTTTCCTTTGTTGAGTTTTCATACATTTATAGCTCTAGTGCACCGTTGCATGGCAATCCCTACTCACTCACATTGATATCTATTGATGGGCATCTCCATAGCCCATTGATACGCCTAGTTGATGTGAGACCATCTTCCTCATTTTGTCTTCTCCACAACCACCACTCTATTCCACCTACAGTGCTATATCCATGGCTCACGCTCATTATTGCGTGAAAGTTGAAAAGGTTTGAAAAAAATTGAAGTATGAAACAATTGCTTGGCTGAAACCGGGGTTGTGCATGATTTGGGTATTTTGTGTGACGAAGATGGAGCATAGCCAAACTATATGATTTTGTAAGGATGAACTTTCTTTGGCCATGTGATGGCTTCTCGCCCCTCGTTGGTTACCCCAAGTGGAAGGTGTGAGATGTAGTGTAGCGGAAGTTTTCTCTTGGCAATACCAAGGATCGATTTCCCTGAGACTCCCAGTTTCAACAAGAAGGTGTCAACTGCTAACGGCGCCAGATATTTAGCAATCAACGTGGACCTGCACACAGATACAAATAACTTTGCTCCCAACGAGTACAAAGAGGTTGTCAATCCCTCCAGCCTTGTAGTTTACAAAGGATCAAACACAAGTGATAGTAGTGATAGATATTGCAATAGTAAGTAAAAGCGTAAAGTAAATAGCGGATGTGATCAATGATGGTAATATGGACCGGAGTCCCATGATGTTCACTAGTGATGTCTCTCTCCCAAAAGACGATAAAACTGCTATGTGAGATAAACGAATTATAGCTGGGCAATTGATAGGACCATGTGCGCAAACCAATGCTGACTAAGTTGCAAGAAAGGTAGAGGTTCAAAGCATGGGCGGTACGCCAAAGTAAGTAGACCGAAATCCATCTGCATCTACTACTAATCATCCACCTTGAGATATCTATCCAGAACATCTCCCTGGTATTAAGTTGCGAGTCCCACCCATAGTGTAAACTCAAAGCAACAGACAACTGCATTAAAAGAACTTCGCGTAAAGTAAACAATCCTTGTACCCGCGGGCACAAGCACCGTTGTTTTCCCCCTTGTGGCAACAGCACATCCCCTAGACTCATGTTTCTGTCACTCAAGCTAGTCATCGAGGGGCATGAACCCACAATCAAGCATAACGTTCCCTCTTGGAGTCACTACCTACTACTTGGCCAAAGCAATAAATAACAACGGAGAACATGCAAGAATTACTTACGAACATAAATATAAAAGAGGTGAATCAAATATATTAATCAAACACAATCTGAACATAATCTCATAATCCATCGGATCCCAGCAAACTCATCATAGCAACAGCATAAGGATTACATATGTGCCTCGATCATGTAGGGCAGCTCACAAGGACTAATTAGTGAAGCACAAGAACGGGAGGAGAACATCACATAGCTATTGGTAATGGTCCCATGGTCCAAGGGAGACTACTCACAACTCATCCGGGAGGCGTCCATGGTGGTGGAGAAGCTCCCGGTGGTGATCCTCCCCTCCGGCAGGGTGCCGGGAAGAGTTCTCCTGGTGCTCCCGATCTTGGAAGCGGCGGCGGCGGCGGAACAGAGATGAGATCGCGAAAAAGAGTCCCCGTCTCGAGGGTTTCGGGAGACGGTATAAATATATGCCAAAGGGGGGCATCAGCGGAGCCTCGGGGGGCCCAGGCGCCCCCCCCGGCGCGGCCCAGGGGGGACGCGCCACCAGGGCGCCTGGGGCCCTGGTGGCCCCCCTCCGGCTATGCTTCGGGTGCCTGGTAGCTTCTGGAACGCTGATTTTTTATATAATTTTTCCGGGATTTTTCTCGCAGTTCTCGTAATGGGAAAACCTGAAATACAAAAACAGCCGAAAACAGAAACTGGCACTGGGGTGCACTGAGTTAATAGGTTAGTCCAAATATGATCAAAAGTGTATGGAAGTGTATAAATATCATAGCAATATCACCCAAAAGAGGCATGGAGCAAGCAGAAATTATAGATACGTTTTGGACGTATCAACATCCCCAAGCTTAATTCCTGCTCGTCCTCGAGTAGGTAAATGATAACAAGAATAATTTCTGTGGTGACATGCTATTAACCATACAGGACTTTTTCATAGTCACATGACAAAAGCTTACTGAGACAATGAATCTATAGTAATTAAGTTGCCTCATGAGAAAATCACAAAGAACTGAAAGTTTTACAATATGGTATTGAAACATCAAATAGATTTGCAATGAGCATGGTGTGCAAATATGATAAAGTTATATCTAGCTTGCCCCCTTTAGTGAAGCAAAACATAATGCAGGGGCACCTCCAAGGTTTAAGTGATGACTAGATACAATGATTTCAAAATAAACGATGTCACAATCTTGCAAAAGATAATGCTACTTTGGGACAATGCACATTACACTCAGAATGACAATCATGCTCTCAATAGTTGGTGCTTTAAAAGAAGGTGGAGACTCTCGAACCGTGGCTTTTGTTGGCAAGGTTGAAAACCCGTAGTCGGAAACAAAGACAAAACATGTACCAGAGCTCTTGGTTTTAAAACAGAGGTAATTATTATTATTATTTTTAGATTATGCATGCTTCGTCAACGAATGCTAGCAGACAACTCAATCACTTTTTGAGATGGACAAGTTTCGAGGAACGGCTCCCGAATGAGGACGATCACATCCTCTTAATCTCCTTTGTTTATCACTTCCAAAGTTTTCTGATTTCTCATGAACAAAGCGTGAAGGAGGGTTTGTTTGTTATATTATCTTTTTGAGCCGGGCGCACTCAATGCCAGTTCCTTCTCGTATTATGGGTTTGCACATTATACATGCAATCCCGGGGTGAAGCTTGTCCAACTTAAAAAGATTATGAATTAACTACTACTTCCTCATGGACTTACAACAGAGGCACAAAATAAGAATGCTTCTTCTTTGAATAATTTCGAGATGGTACATGCAAGTCTCCGTTAGGAATGGCAGGTAAATACCATGTAGGAAGGTATGGTGGACTCATATGGCATAACTGGTATAAAAGAATGTGGATGCACAAGCAGTCAGTCCGCTTAGTACAGGCGAAGGTTAGCAAAAGACTGGGAGCGACCAACTAAGAGAGCAATGACGGTCATAATCATGCAGAGCGACAAAGCAACATTGAATCAGGCATGGAAGTTATATCGCTACTCAGAAACAAAAGATCATCAAGGCTTGACAGACTTTCTTTACAGTCTTAAATATGCGTGAGCATACGCCAAGTCAATCAAAATAAATTCTTTGAAGGAAGATATTACTAAACCATACCACATCATAGGCAAACAAATCATGTTGGTATTCCAATAACACATTGGGAACCCCCCAGCTATTTGAGACTAACCATAAGAAAACATGAACTACTAAGCGCCATTATGCACGTAGCATCTTTATCATAGACATATCAACCAATGCAATGGAAGAAAACTCTCTTAAAAGGATAATCGTGATAAATAAAGAGAGTTCAAGCAACCAACTAAACAAAATCTCTTTAGAAAGATAAGCATGAAAGTTAAGAGCTAAGCACGATAGTAGCTATTAAAAGACAAAGAACACACACAGCAAAGATAGACATGAAAATTCTATGTTATGTTCTAGGTAGAAGTGGAGCGTGTTTCTCTCCCACATAAAGAAAGCTGAGTTCCGACTCATTATGAAAAGCTAAAGAAAACTAAAAAGGAAAACTAAAAGCAAGACGCTCCAAGCATAGCACATAACACATGAAGTGATTAAAATATAGTGGAACGAAAGACGAACTGATAATGTTGATGGAGAAGGGGATGCACGGGGGCATCCCCAAGCTTAGACGCTTGAGTCTCCTTGAATATTTCTTGGGGGTGCACGGGGGCATCCCCAAGCTTGAGCATTTGACACTCCTGAATCTTTTTATCATCTTCCCTCGCACACTTGAAAACTCCCTTCATACATAACTCATCATAATCTGGTTAGCGAGGTTAGTACCCTTAATAAAATAATTGTTCCTTGCTGGAAATAAGGATATTCTTGAAGATCTACTGTTTCTCAAGATTGCCAAAAGGTTTTTGCAAAGAAAAAGCAAGCTCAAGGTTTGCAAAATGAAGGAAAGGCAAAACAGGACATAATATGTGAAAAACAGAACAGCAGGTAGTAAATGATTTTTTCGGGGTACTTCTACAACTCTAATAAAAAAACTCAAAACAGATGCACGAAAGACAATTATATAGAGCATGTTGTCGAAACAATTCAGACCAAAAAGATGATCTGGTGATTTTATACGAATTTTTCTATCCAAGGACAGAATCTGTTTCCTAGACAGCACGTCACAACTTTTGAACTTTCTTGCAATCAGAGGCTACACTTGGCACAAAATTGAAAAGCAAAGATACAATGATGATGCTACTGTAGTAACATCATCAAGACACAACAAAAGCAAAATAAAATTTTTATTCATGTGGGCTGCCTCCCAAAAGCGCTTTCTTTTATGCCTTTAAGCTAGGCATGAGACTTTAATGATGCTCTCGTAGGAATAAGAGTTGAAGAACAAAAGAGAGCATCAAGAAGCAAATACCAAACACATTTAAGCCTAACATGCTTCCTATGCATAGGAATATTGCAATAGAATAATTCATTGAAGCATAAAGCAATAAGCATAGGAATGCAAAACAAGTGTAGCTTCAAAACCTTCAACATAAAGAGAGGGAACTTGATATCATTAAAATATCTATAAGCATATGTTCCCTTCTCATAATAATTTTCAGTGGGATCACGAATAAACTCAACAATATAAGCACCACATAAAGCATTGTTACCATGATCCACATGCAAAAAAGTGTCATTACTCTTCATATAAGCAAAATCTTTCTTATTAGGAATAGTGAGAGTAAAGCAATCATAACCATCATGGTAATCATTGTATTTAGGAGGCATATCATAATCATAATAAATTTTATCCTCAATAGTAGGTGGACTGAAAACATCATATTCATCATTGTAATCATCATGTATAGGAAGCAAAGTATCATCAAAGTAATTTTTCTCTTCAAAAGTTGGGGGACTAAAAATATCATGTTCATCAAACGTGTCATCCCCAAGCTTAGAGCTTTCCATGTCATTAGCAATATTGATATTCAAAGAAAGCATACTAATAACATCACCACCATCATGATTGTTATGCAAATAATAAAGTTCCATAGGTTTTTTAATTTTCTCTTCAAACACATCATGTCCCAAAGCAAGGTAGAGCTTATAAAGCTCTCTCATATTTTTGTTGTTTTCCATTAAGCAAAACTAGTGAAAAGACATAAAGAAAACTGAAAGGTAAACTAACAAGACTAAAAAGCAAAGATAAAAGATAGTGTGCAACTCCCTTATCTTGAAGAGTGGAGTCCCCGGCAATGGCGCCAGAAAACTTTGCTTGATGGCTTCTCGCCCCTCGTTGGTTACCCCAAGTGGACGGTGTGAGATGCAGTGTAGCGGAAGTTTTCCCTTGGCAATACCAAGGATCGATTTCCCTGAGACTCCCAGTTTCAACAAGAAGGTGTCAACTGCTAACGGCGCCAGATATTTAGCAATCAACGTGGACCTGCACACAGATACAAATAACTTTGCTCCCAACGAGTACAGAGAGGTTGTCAATCCCTCCGGCCTTGTAGTTTACAAAGGATCAAACACAAGTGATAGTAGTGATAGATATTGCAATAGTAAGTAAAAGCGTAAAGTAAATAGCGGATGTGATCAATGATTGTAATATGGACCGGAGTCCCATGATGTTCACTAGTGATGTCTCTCTCCCAAAAGACGATAAAACTGCTATGTGAGGTAAACGAATTACAGCTGGGCAATTGACAGGACCATGTGCGCAAACCAATGCTGACTAAGTTGTAAGAAAGGTAGAGGTTCAAAGCATGGGCGGTACGCCAAAGTAAGTAGACCAAAATCCATCTGCATCTACTACTAATCATCCACCTTGAGATATCTATCCAGAACATCTCGCTGGTATTAAGTTACGAGTCCCACTCATAGTGTAAACTCAAAGCAACAGACTACTGCATTAAAAGAACTTTGCGTAAAGTAAACAATCCTTGCACCCGCGGGCACAAGCACCGTTGTTTTCCCCCTTGTGGCAACAGCACATCCCCTAGACTCATGTTTCTGTCACTCAAGCTAGTCATCGAGGGGCATGAACCCACAATCAAGCATAACGTTCCCTCTTGGAGTCACTACCTACTACTTGGCCAAAGCAATAAATAACAACGGAGAACATGCAAGAATTACTTACGAACATAAATATAAAAGAGGTGAATCAAATATATTACTCAAACACAATCTGAACATAATCTCATAATCCATCGGATCCCAGCAGACTCATCATAGCAACAGCATAAGGATTACATATGTGCCTCGATCATGTAGGGCAGCTCACGAGGACTAATTAGTGAAGCACAAGAACGGGAGGAGAACATCACATAGCTACTGGTCATGGACCCATGGTCCAAGGGAGACTACTCACAACTCATCCGGGAGGCGTCCATGGTGGTGGAGAGGCTCCCGGTGGTGATCCTCCCCTCCGGCAGGGTGCCGGGAAGAGTTCTCCTGGTGCTCCCGATCTTGGAAGCGGCGGCGGCGGCGGAACAGAGATGAGATCGCGAAAAAGAGTCCCCGTCTCGAGGGTTTCAGGAGACGGTATAAATATATGCAAAAGGGGGGCATCAGCGGAGCCTCGGGGGGCCCAGGCGCCCCCCCCCC
>LR738712.1:151064830-151111876 GCA_902687465.1 Secale cereale | reverse complement strand
CCCCCCCCCCCCCCCCCCCGCCCCCCCCGGCGCGGCCCAGGGGGGGCGCGCCACCAGGGCGCCTGAGGCCCTGGTGGCCCCCTCCGGCTGTGTTTCGGGTGCCTGGTAGCTTCTGGAACGCTGATTTTTTATATAATTTTTCCGGGATTTTTCTGGCAGTTCTCGTAATGGGAAAACCTGAAATACAAAAACAGCCGAAAACAGAAACTGGCACTGGGGTGCACTGAGTTAATAGGTTAGTCCAAATATGATCAAAAGTGTATGGAAGTGTATAAATATCATAGCAATATCACCCAAAAGAGGCATGGAGCAAGCAGAAATTATAGATACGTTTTGGACGTATCACCATGTTATTTTGAGAAGACATAATTGCTTTGTTAGTATGCTTGAAGTATTATTATTCTTATGTCAATATTAAACTGTTGTCTTGAATCTTTCGGATGTGAACATTCATGCCACAATGTTACATTGAAAATTATGTTAGGTAGCATTCCACATCAAAAATTCTGTTTTTATCATTTACCTACTCGAGGACGAGCAGGAATTAAGCTAGGGGATGCTTGATACGTCTCCAACGTATCTATTATTTTTTATTGTTCCATGCTATTATATTATCCATCTTGGATGTTTTATATGCATTTATATGCTATTTTATGTGATTTTTGGGTCTAACCTATTAACCTAGAGCCCAGTGCCAGTTTCTGTTTTTTTTCCTTGTTTTTGAGTTTTACGGAAAAGGAATACCAAATGGAGTCCAATTGGCGTACCAATTTTTGATGATTTTTATGGACCAAAAGAAGCCCCCGGAGTAAAAGAGTTGGGCCAGGAGAGTCCTGGGCTACTCACGAGGGTTGGGGGGTGCGCCTACCCCCCTGGGCGCGCCCCCCTATCTCGTGGACAGCCTAGAGACCCACTGATTTGTGCCCTGTGCCAAAAATCCTATAAATACCCAAACCTCCAGAAAATAACCTAGATCAGGAGTTCCACCGCCGCAAGCCTCTGTAGCCACCGAAAACCAATCTAGACCCCGTTCCGGCACCCTGTCGGAGGGGGAATCCCTCTTCGGTGGCCATCTTCATCATCCCAACGCTCTCCATGATGAGGAGGGAGTAGTTCACCCTTGGGGCTGAGGGTATGTGCCAGTAGCAATGTGTTTGATCTCTCTCTCATGTTCTTGAGATGGCACGATCTTTATGTATTGTGAGTATTTCATACGTCCAAAACGTATCTATAATTTCTGCTAGCTCCATGCCTCTTTTGGGTGATATTGCTATGATATTTATACACTTCCATACACTTTTGATCATATTTGGACTAACCTATTAACTCAGTGCACCCTAGTGCCAGTTTTTGTTTTCTGCTGTTTTTGTATTTCAGGTTTTCCCATTACGAGAACTGCCAGAAAAATCCCGGAAAAACTATATAAAAAATAAGCGTTCCATAAGCTTCCCGGCAGCCGAAGTAGGGCCGGAGGGGGGCCACCAGGGCTCCAGGCGCCCTGGTGGCGCGGCCCCCCTCCTGGCCGCGCCGGGGGGGGCGCCTGGGCCCCCCAGGCTTCTGCTGATGCCCCCCTTCGGCATATATTTATATCGTGTCCTGAAACCCTCGAGAGGGGAACCCTTTTTCGCGATCTCATCTCTGTTCCGCCGCCGCCGCGCTTCCAAGATCGGGAGCACCAGGAGAACTCTTCCCGGCACCCTGCCGGAGGGGAGGATCACCACCGGGAGCCTCTCCACCACCATGGACGCCTCCCGGATGAGTTGTGAGTAGTCTCCCTTGGACCATGGGTCCATGACCAGTAGCTATGTGATGTTCTCCTCCCCTTCTTATGCTTCACTAATTAGACCTCGTGAGCTGCCCTACATGATCGAGGCACATATGTAATCCTTATGCTGTTGCTATGATGAGTTTGCTGGGATCCGATGGATTGTGAGATTATGTTCAGATTGTGTTTGAGTAATATATTTGATCTACCTCTTTTATATTTATGTTCGTAAGTAATTCTTGCATGTTCTCCGTTGTTATTTATTGCTTTGGCCAAGTAGTAGGTAGTGACTCCAAGAGGGAACGTTATGCTTGATTGTGGGTTCATGCCCCTCGATGACTAGCTTGAGTGACAGAAACATGAGTCTAGGGGATGTGCTGTTGCCACAAGGGGGAAAACAACGATGCTTGTGCCCGCGGGTGCAAGGATTGTTTACTTTACGCAAAGTTCTTTTAATGAAGTTGTCTGTTGCTTTGAGTTTACACTATGGGTGGGACTCTCAACTTAATACCAGCGAGATGTTCTGGATAGATATCTCAAGGTGGATGATTAGTAGTAGATGCAGATGGATTTCGGTCTACTTGCCTTGGCGTACCGCCCATGCTTTGAACCTCTACCTTTCTTGCAACATAGTTAGCATTGGTTTGCGCACATAATTCTGTCAAATTCCCAGCTGTAATTCGTTTACCTCACATAGCTGTTTTATCGTCTTTTGGGAGAGAGACATCACTAGTGAACATCATGGGACCCCGGTCCATATTACCATCACTGATCACATCCGCTATTTACTTTCAGTTCTTACTTACTAGTTGCAGTTATACCTATCACTATTATCTCTTGCGCTTGATCCTTTGTAAACGACAAGGCCGGAGGGATTGACAACCTCTCTGTACTCGTTGGGAGCAAAGTTATTTGTATCTGTGTGCAGGTCCACGTTGATTGCTAATATCTGGCGCTGTTAGCAGTTGACACCTTCTTGTTGAAACTAGGAGTCTCAGGGGAAATCGATCCTTGGTATCTTTGCCAAGGGAAAACTTCCGCTACACTGCATCTCAAACCTTCCACTTGGGGTAACCAACGAGGGGCGAGAAGCCATCAAGCAAAGTTTTCTGGCGCCATTGCCGGGGACTCCACTCTTCAGGATAGGGGAGTTGCATGCTATCTTTTACCTTTGCTTTTTAGTCTTGTTAGTTTACCTTCAGTTTTTTGCTTTAGTATCTTTTATCGAAAATCACAAAAATAGTTATCTTGCTTGCTCGCTACTATGGGTTCCACCGAGAACACCAAGTTGTGTGACTTCACTAGTCACAACAACGATGACTTTATTTGCACGTCTATCACTACACCTGCCACTTCAGCACCTTCGTATGAAATTAAACCTGCTTTACTGAACTTAGTCATGAAAGATCAATTCTCCGGTGCTGGAGATGATGCTGCTTTACACTTAAACAATTATGTTGAACTTTGTGATATGCAAAAGTATCAAGAAATAGATGGTAATATTGTTAAGCTTAAGCTTTTTCCTTTCTCCTTGAGAGGAGGAGCTAAAATTTGGTTTCAGTCTTTGCCTAGAAATAGCATAGATTCATGGGACAAGTGCAAAGATGCTTTTATTGGAAAGTACTATCCACCTGCTAAAATTATCCAACTAAGAAGTAACATAATGAATTTTAAACAACTGGATAATGAACACGTTGCCCAAGCTTGGGAACGTATGAAATCTCTTATCAAGAACTGCCCTACTCATGGTTTGACTACTTGGATGGTTATCCAAACTTTTTATGCAGGCTTGAACTTTACCTCGCGGAACTTGTTAGATTCGGCCGCGGGAGGAACCTTTATGACAACTACACTTGGTGCTGCCACAAAGCTTCTCGATGAGATGATGACCAACTATTCCCAATGGCACACCGAACGCACTCCAACAGGTAGGAAGGTAAACTCTGTCGAGGAGATTTCCTCCCTAACTGAAAAAGTTGACTTGATCATGTCTCTACTTTCGAAGCAATCTTCTATTGATCCTCGTGATGTTCCTTTAAATTCTTTGATTGCTCAAGAACAAGTAGATGTGAACTTTATCTCTAGAAACAATTTCAACAACAATGCTTATAGGAGTAATTTTGGTAGCAATCCTAGACCGTTCCCCTCTAATTCTTATGGGAACAACAATGCTTATCCTATCACCAAGAACTCCACTACTAAACTAGAGATCATGCTTAAAGATTTCATCACAACCCAAAAAGCCTTTAATAAGAGTGTAGGAGAAAAACTAAACAAACTAGATGATCTCTCTTCGAAGGTAGGCAATTTAGCCAATGAGGTAGAATTGCTTAAAATTAGAACTTCTCCTCTTGAGGAGAGGAAGGTCACTCCTATGAATGCTATTCAAGTGCAAATTAATGAAAACATTAGGATGTTGGCTAAACTTAAAGAGAGATGGGCTAGAGAAAGGGAGGAAGAAGATAGAATTAAGAGCCTTCCTACCCACCACACTGTTGCTACTATCCAAGTTGTTGAGGATATCCAAACTCTTAGCACCCAATGCACTCCTGGTCCCATTGGACCTATTAATGGTGATGCTATGACTATAGAAACTACCAAACAAGTGAACCTAAAGGACACCACTACCACCTTACTTGATAGTAGTGACCTTGATTTTGATAATTGCACTCTTACCGAAGTTATTGATTTCCTTCGCAAGATGTCTAGAAATCCCCGCACTAGCACGCTTAACCTTGCCTTCACAGAGCATATCACTAATGCTCTCATCAAAGCTAGGAAGGAGAAACTTAGAGTAGAAGCCTCCATACCTAGAAAGCTAGAAGATGGTTCGGATCCTATGATTAAAATTAAGTTGAATAACTTCTCTTGCTATGCTTTATGTGATGTTGGAGCTAGTACCTCTGTTATGCCCAAAAGAATATATGATATGCTTAAATTGAAACCTTTTGATTCTTGCTCTTTTGGTGTTCGTCTTGTTGATTCTTCCATAAAGAAACCTTTGGGGAGGATCGACGATGTTCTTATCATTGTCAATGACAACTACGTTCCCGTTGTTTTACTATTATGGATATTGAATGTGAACCTTCTTGTCCAATTATTTTGGGACGTCCGTTTCTGCGCACCGTTGGTGCTATCATTGACATGAAAGAGGGGAATATAAAATTCCAATTTCCTCTCAATAAAGGGATGGAACACTTCCCTCGAAAGAAGATTAAGTTACCTTTTGAGTTCGTTATACGGGCTAGCTATTCTTTTACTCTTGATAAAACTTGATCTTTTTGCATTATGCCTAGCTTAAAGGCATAAAAGAAAGCGCTTTTGGGAGGCAGCCCACATGAATAAAAATTTTATTTTGCTTTTGTTGTGTCTTGATGTTGTTACTACAGTAGCATCATCATTGTATCTTTACTTTTCAACTTTGTGCCAAGTGTAGCCTCTGATTGCAAGAAAGTTCAAAAGTTGTGACGTGCTATCCAGGAAACAGATTCTGTCCTTGGATAGAAAAATTCGTATAAAACCACCACGTCATCTTTTTGGTCTGAATTTTTTCGACAGCGTGCTCTATACAATTGTCTTTCGTGAGTCTGTTCTGAGTTTTTTTATTAGAGTGGCAGAAGTGCCCCGAAAAAATCATTTACTACCTGCTGTTCTGTTTTTCACAGATTCTGTCCTGTTTTGCCTTTCCTTCATTTTGCAAACCTTGAGCTTGCTTTTTCTTTGCAAAAACCTTTTGACAATCTTGAGAAACAGTAGACCTTCAAGAATATCCTTATTTCCAGCAAGGAACAATTATTTTATTAAGGGTACTAACCTCGCTAATCAGATTATGATGAGTTATGTATGAAGGGAGTTTTCAAGTGTGCGAGGGAAGATGATAAAAAGATTCAGGAGTGTCAAATGCTCAAGCTTGGGGATGCCCCCGTGCACCCCCAAGAAATATTCAAGGAGACTCAAGCGTCTAAGCTTGGGGATGCCCCCGTGCATCCCCTTCTCCATCAACATTATCAGTTCGTCTTTCGTTCCACTATATTTTAATCACTTCATGTGTTATGTGCTATGCTTGGAGCGTCTTGCTTTTAGTTTTCCTTTTTAGTTTTCTTTAGCTTTTCATAACGAGTCGGAACTCAGCTTTCTTTATGTGGGAGAGAAACACGCTCCACTTCTACCTAGAACATAACATAGAATTTTCATGTCTATCTTTGTTGTGTGTGTTCTTTGTCTTTTAATAGCTACTATCGTGCTTAGCTCTTAACTTTCATGCTTATCTTTCTAAAGAGATTTTGTTTAGTTGGTTGCTTGAACTCTCTTTATTTATCATGATTATCCTTTTAAGAGAGTTTTCTTCCGTTGCATTGGTCGATATGTCTATGATAAAGATGCTACGTGCATAATGGCGCTTAGTAGTTCATGTTTTCTTATGGTTAGTCTCAAATAGCTGGGGGGTTCCCAATGTGTTATTGGAATACCAACATGATTTGTTTGCCTATGATGTGGTATGGTTTAGTAATATCTTCCTTCAAAGAATTTATTTTGATTGACTTGGCGTATGCTCACGCATATTTAAGACTGTAAAGAAAGTCTGTCAAGCCTTGATGATCTTTTGTTTCTGAGTAGCGATATAACTTCCATGCCTGATTCAATGTTGCTTTGTCGCTCTGCATGATTATGACCGTCATTGCTCTCTTAGTTGGTCGCTCCCAGTCTTTTGCTAACCTTCGCCTGTACTAAGCGGACTGACTGCTTGTGCATCCAAATTCTTTTAAACCAGTTATGCCATATGAGTCCACCATACCTTCCTACATGGTATTTACTTGCCATTCCTAACGGAGACTTGCATGTACCATCTCGAAATTATTCAAAAAAATGCATTTCTGTTTTGTGCCTCTGTTTTAAGTTCATGAGGAAGTAGTAGTTAATTCATGATCTTTTTAAGTTAGACAAGCTTCACCCCGGGATTGCATGTCTAATGTGCAAACCCATAACACGAGAAGGAACTGGCATTGAGTGCGCCCGACTCAAAATTAATATAACAAACAAACCCTCCTTCACGCTTTGTTCATGAGAAATCAGAAAACTTTGGCAGTGATAAAGAAAGGAGATTATGAGGATGTGATCGTCCTCATTCGGGAGCCGTTCCTCGAAACTTGTCTATCTTAAGAAGTGATTGAGTTGTCTGCTAGCATTCGTTGACGGAACATGCATAATAAATAAAATTATTACCTCTGTTTTTAAAATCAAGAGCTCTGGTACATGCTTTGTCTTTGTTTCCGACTACGGGTTTTCAACCTTGCCAACAAAAGCCACGGTTCGAGAGTCTCCACCTTCTTTTAAAGCACCAACTACTGAGAGCATGATTGTCATTCTGAGTGTAATGTGCATTGTCCCAAAGTAGCATTGTCTTTTGCATGATTATGATATCGTTTATTCTGAAATCATTGTATCTAGTCATCACTTAAACCTTAGAGGTGCCCCTGCATTTATGTTTTGCTTCACTAAAGGGGACAAGCGAGATATCACTTTATCATATTTGCACACCATGCTCATTACAAATCTATTCGATGTTTCAGTACCATATTGTAAAACTTTCAGTTCTTTGTGATTTTCTCATGAGGCAACTTAATTACTATAGATTCATTGTCTCAGTAAGCTTTTGTCATATGACTATGAAAAGTCCTATATGGTTAATAGCATGTCACCACAGAAATTATTCTTGTTATCATTTACCTACTCGAGGACGAGCAGGAATTAAGCTTGGGGATGTTGATACGTCCAAAACGTATCTATAATTTCTGCTTGCTCCATGCCTCTTTTGGGTGATATTGCTATGATATTTATACACTTCCATACACTTTTGATCATATTTGGACTAACCTATTAACTCAGTGCACCCCAGTGCCAGTTTCTGTTTTCTGCTGTTTTTGTATTTCAGGTTTTCCCATTACGAGAACTGCCAGAAAAATAACGGAAAAATTATATAAAAAATCAGCGTTCCAGAAGCTTCCCGGCAGCCGAAGTAGGGCCGGAGGGGGGCCACCAGGGCTCCAGGTGCCCTAGTGGCGCGGCCCCCCTCCTGGCCGCGCCGGGGGGGGCGCCTGGGCCCCCCTGGCCTCCGCTGATGCCCCCCTTTGGCATATATTTATATCGTGTCCCGAAACCCTCGAGAGGGTAACCCTTTTTCACGACCTCATCTCTGTTCCGCCGCCGCCGCGCTTCCAAGATCGGGAGCACCAGGAGAACTCTTCCCGGCACCCTGCCGGAGGGGAGGATCACCACCACCATGGACGCCTCCCGGATGAGTTGTGAGTAGTCTCCCTTGGACCATGGGTCCATGACCAGTAGCTATGTGATGTTCTCCTCCCCTTCTTGTGCTTCACTAATTAGACCTCGTGAGCTGCCCTACATGATCGAGGCACATATGTAATCCTTATGTTGTTGCTATGATGAGTTTGCTGGGATCCAATGGATTGTGAGATTATGTTCAGATTATGTTTGAGTAATATATTTGATCTACCTCTTTTATATTTATGTTCGTAAGTAATTCTTGCATGTTCTTCGTTGTTATTTATTGCTTTGGCCAAGTAGTAGGTAGTGACTCCAAGAGGGAACGTTATGCTTGATTGTGGGTTCATGCCCCTCGATGACTAGCTTGAGTGACAGAAACATGAGTCTAGGGGATGTGTTGTTGCCACAAGGTGGAAAACAACGGTGCTTGTGCCCGCGGGTGCAAGGATTGTTTACTTTACGCAAAGTTCTTTTAATGCAGTTGTCTGTTGCTTTGAGTTTACACTATGGGTGGGACTCGTAACTTAATACCAGCGAGATGTTCTGGATAGATATCTCAAGGTGGATGATTAGTAGTAGATGCAGATGGATTTCGGTCTACTTGCCTTAGCGTACCGCCCATGCTTTGAACCTCTACCTTTCTTGCAACATAGTTAGCATTGGTTTGCGCACATAATTCTGTCAATTGCCCAGCTGTAATTCGTTTACCTCACATAGCTGTTTTATCGTCTTTTGGGAGAGAGACATCACTAGTGAACATCATGGGACCCCGGTCCATATTACCATCACTGATCACATCCGCTATTTACTTTACGCTTTTACTTACTACTTGGAGCAATACCTATCACTATTATCACTTGTGTTTGATCCTTTGTAAACGACAAGGCCGGAGGGATTGACAACCTCTCTGTACTCGTTGGGAGCAAAGTTATTTGTATCTGTGTGCAGGTCCACGTTGATTGCTAATATTTGGCGCCATTAGCAGTTGACACCTTCTTGTTGACACTGGGAGTCTCAGGGGAAATCGATCCTTGGTATCTTTGCCAAGGGAAAACTTCCGCTACACTGCATCTCAAACCTTCCACTTGGGGTAACCAACGAGGGGCGAGAAGCCATCAGTATTGCTATTATAGTTGGATCTTATGATGCTTCTCCCTCTCTACTCTCTTGTAATGGATTGAGTTTTCCCTTTGAAGTTATCTTATCGGATTGAGTCTTTAAGGATTTCAGAACACTTGATCTCTTGCGCGGGATACCCGTGGTGACAATGGGGTATTCTATCGATTCACTTGATGTATGTTTTTGTGATCAACTTGCGGGTTCCGTGACCTTGGGAATCTATGCATAGGGGTTGGCACACGTTTTCGTTTTGACTCTCCGGTAGAAACTTTGGGCCACTCTTTGAAGTTCTTTGTGTTTATTGAATAGATGAATCCGAGATTGTGTGATGCATATCGTATAATCATGCCCACGGATACTTGAGGTGACAATGGATTATCTAGGTGACATTAGGGTTTTGGTTGATTTGTGTCTTAAGGTGCTATTCTAGTACGAAATCTAGGCTAGATTGAACGGAAAGAATACCTTCGTGTTATTTTACTACGGACTCTTGAATAGATCGATCGGAAAGAATAACTTTGAGGTGGTTTCGTACCCTACAATAATCTCTTCATTTGTTCTCCGCTATTAGTGACTTTGGAGTGACTCTTTGTTGCGTGTTAAGGGATAGTTATACGATCCAATTATGGTATCCTTGTTGAGAGAACTTCCACTAGTGAAAGTATGAACCCTAGGCCTTATTTCAAAGCATTGCAATACCGTTTGTGCTCACCTTTATCATTAGTTACCTAGCTATTTTTATATTTTTATATTACAAAACCTATATCTACCATCTATATTGCACTTGTATCACCATCTCTTCGCCGAACTAGTGCACCTATACAATTTACCATTTTATTGGGTGTGTTGGGGACACAAGAGACTCTTTGTTATTTGGTTGCAGGGTTGTTTGAGAGAGACCATCTTCATACTACGCCTCCCGTGAATTGATAAACCTTAGGTCATCCACTTGAGCGAAATTTGGTATTGTCATACAAACCTCTGCAGTTGGAGGCCCAACAACGTCTACAAGAAGAAGGTTGCGTAGTAGACGTCAATGATCCTATAGCTGTCGTTGCCGAGGTCGAGGCCTCGAAAGAGGCCCCGAAGAAGGCCGAGGCTAAGGAAACTGCCAGGAAGACGGTCATAGACAAGGCGGTGGCCGAGCTCGAGAAGGCCAAGCTCGCTGGTGAGAAGCACGAGGCTCGAGTAGCTAAGGTGCAAGTGGAACTCAAGGATGTCGTCAAGAAGCTTGAGGCCCTTGAGAAGGAGCGGGTGCGATCCTCCCAACTATCCCAGGCGAAGAAAGAGCTCCAGGAGGCGAGGACCGAAGTGCGAGGTGTCCGGGAGGAGCTCCGCCAAGTTGGGCAGATTGCAAATGGTAAGAAATACTTACTACAGAGTGTGTTCGGAGGCAACAGGTCCGCCTTGCTGATGTGGGTCTGGCGCTCCGCACGCGTCTTCACCGAGCTTCCGAAGAACGTGGATGCCGTCATGGAGCATTATGCCGCTCACGAGGACGACTCCGAGCAGTGGCTCTTCTCATCATAGTTTCCGGCATCCGTTCATCCTCTCCACCTTAGCAATCAGATGAAGCAGCTGATGGAGCTGCATCGGATGTCCGAACTGGCGCTGAAGGATCTAAGTGTCCAGCTGTGACCGGTTGAGCCGATTCTGGAGAGCTACTTTGGCTTAGTGCCGAACATGTGTGACGCACCGCTCCATATTGACGTTGTGAAGAGGTCGACGTGCCTCGAGGGAGCCAGGCTGGCGTTTGCAAAGACAATGTTGCATTGTCTAAAGATTAATCCGATGGACATGGCCACTTGTCCTCCGCCGAAGGGAAAAGAGCATCGCCGTCCAAAGTTGTACTTTACACAGGTGATGAATGGCGCGTGGGCGATAGAGGGCCAGTGCTCTAAACATGTGATCATTTAGTGATTGTAATGTGTTTATGAACTTGGGCCTTGTGGTTTATAACGCGCCGGTCGGACTTCATTTATTTTGTCAGTATTTAATTTTGACTCATGTGCGGCCGTACTGCTAGTCGTTGGCTTTAGCCCTCGGGTGAATATCATGAGGGGTTCTTTGTCTCTGCACTGTTACCCTAAGCTAACGTCTTGGTGCCCGGAGGAGGTACTGCATGAGAAAAACTAGGCAATCGGACTATTCGGCTTTATTGCTTTCACTTAGCCTTAGGAGCTTGACGGTAGCGGCTAAGGACTAGTCCCCGGTGACGTACTTGGGGGTCAAGGCTTATCCTTTTTTATCATGTGGTTTGTGTTAAGACGAACCTCGTGTGACACGGCAAAATCGCCAACGAATTTTGGAGTCAAAACCTCATCATCGGATTGATGACCCACAAGTGTAGGGGATCTATCGTAGTCCTTTCGATAAGTAAGAGTGTCGAACCCAACGAGGAGCGAAAGGAAATGATAGGCAGTTTTTAGTAAGGTATTTTGTGCAAGCACTGAAATTATAGGTAACAGATAGTTTTGTGATAAGGTAATTGGTAGCAAGTAACAAAAGGTAAAAGTAAATAAGGTGCCGCAAGGTGGCCCAATCCTTTTTGTAGCAAAGGACAAGCCTGGATAAACTCTTATATAAAGGAAAGCGCTCCCGAGGACACATGGGAATTATCGTCAACCTAGTTTTCATCACGATCGTCTGATTTGCGTTCGGTACTTTGATAATTTGGTATGTGGGTGGACCGGTGCTTGGGTGCTGTCCTTACTTGAACAAGCCTCCCACTTATGATTAACCTCTAATGCAAGCATCCGCAACTACAAAAGAAGTATTAAGGTAAACCTAACCATAGTATGGAACATATGGATCCAAATCAGCCCCTTACGAAGCAACGCATAAACTAGGGTTTAAGCTTCTGTCACTCTAGCAACCCATCATCTACTTATTACTTCCCAATGCCTTCCTCTAGGTACAAATAATGGTTAAGTGTCATGTAGTCGACGTTCACATGACACCACTAGAGGAGAGACAACATACATCTCATCAAAATATCGAACGAAGACCAAATTCACATGACTATTAATAGCAAGACTTCTCCCATGTCCTCAGGAACAAAAGTAAATACTCACAAGACATAATATTGTTCATGATCAGAGGGGTATTAATATGCATAACGGATCTGAACATATGATCTTCCACCAAGTAAACCAACTAGCATAAACTACAAGGAGTAATCAACACTACTAGCAACCCACAGGTACCAATCTGAGGTTTGGGTACAAAGATTGGATACAAGAGATGAACTAGGGTTTGAGAGGAGATGGTGCTGGTGAAGATGTTGATGAAGATATCCCTCCCCAAGATGGGAGAGTTGTTGGTGATGATGGCGGTGATGATTTCCCCCTCCCGGAGGGAAGTATCCCCGGCAGAACAGCTCTGCCGGAGCCCTAGATTGGTTTCCGCCTCGGTTCCGCCTCGAGATGGCGGCGTCTGGTCCCGAAAGACTCCTTATGATTTTTTCAGGTCAAAACACCTCATATAGGAGAAGATGGGAATCGGGGGGCTTTCGGGGGGCCCCACGAGACAGGGGGCGCGCCCCCCACCCTCGTGGACAGCCGGTGGCCCCCCTCGGGAACTTCGTTTGCCAGATATTTTTTATATTTTCTGAAATGGAGTTCTGTTGAGTTTCGGGGCTTTTGGAGTTGTGCAGAATAGGTTTCCAGAGTTTGCTCCTTTTCCAGCCCAGAATTCCAGCTGCCGGCATTCTCCCTCTTCATGTAAACCTTGTAAAATAAGAGAGAAAAGGCATAAGTGTTGTGACAAAACAAGTAATAACAGCCCATGATGCAATATATATCAACATATAAGCATGATGCAAAATGGACGTATCAACTCCCCCAAGCTTAGACCTCGCTTGTCCTCAAGCGAAAGCCGATATCGAAAAATATGTCCACATGTTTAGAGATAGAGGTGTCGATAAAAACAAAATACGGACATAAGGGCATCATGATAATTCTCATAAGGACATAAGGGCATCATGATAATTCTCATATATATATTCATATGATTCTTATGCTAAAATAACAATTCATCCACAATATCAAGCATGAATCATAAACTTCATTGGAAACTAAAAAACTTTGATCTCGGTCATTGAAGCAATTGCAATTTATCGTAACATCGGAAAGAGTCAATGTAAGAGTTTTTCAGCAAGCGTACATACTCAACTATCATATAGTCTTCCACAATTGCTCACACTCATGCAATACTTATGTTTATGGAGTTTTAATCGGACACAGAGAAAGATAGGGGCTTATGGTGTTGCCTCCCAACCTTTTAACTCAAGGGTAATGTCAATAGTAATAGATCATGAAAACTTACATCCAAGTGGGTATATATGTCAGGATCCTTCCAACACAATGTGCTTGCCAAAGGATAAAATGTAAAAAGGAAAGGTGAATTTCACCATGACTCTTATAAGGCAAGAATAATAGATAGGCCCTTCACAGAGGGAAGAAGAGGTTGTCATGTGTTTTTATGGTTGGATGCACGAAGTCCTAGCATAGAAGAATGTCGCTTTATATTGACACTTGTGATAAGGACCTTTATTATGCATTCCGTCGCTTTTATTACTTCCTTATCACAAGATCGTATAAAGATAATTTCCTCCACACTAATAAATCGTACATATTTTAGCGAGTTTGCAACATGACAACTTACTTGGAAGGATCTTTCTCAATCCATGGGTAGGTATGGTGGACTCTCATGGCAAAATTGGGTTTAAGGATATATGGAAGCACAAGTAGTACCTCTACTTAGTGTGAGGAGTTTTGGCTAGCATGAGGGGGAAAGGCAAGCTCAACATGTTGAATGATCCATGACAATATACTTTATTTCGGATATAAGAAAACATAACCCATTATGTTGTCTTCCTTGTCCAACATCAACTCTTTAGCATGTCATACTTTAATGAGTGCTCACAATCATAAAAGATGTCCAAGATAGTATATTTGTATGTGAAGCCGCTCTTCTTTTATTACTTCATATTAATTGCAACGATGACCAAAACTATGTTTGTCAACTCCCAACAACTTTTATTTATCATACTCTTATATGTGAAGTCATTACTTCCCATAAGATCAATGTGATCTCTTGGATACTCTTTATGTTTTCTTTCTTTCTATCATGACCCAAGTGAGGAAATCAAGCCCTTGACTCAACACTAATCTTTATTATATAGCTCACGGACTCGACTACAAAGGGTAAAGATCATAAGACAAAAGCTCACAACTAGATCATGCTAACTTTATTCTACTAGATCAAGATACTACCAAAACGATCGAACTAGGTAAAACGGTAAAGAGAGGAGTGATGGTGATACGATACCGGGTCACTCCCCCAAGCTTGGCAGTTGCCAAGGGGAGTGCCCATACCCATAGGATTATGTCTCCTTCGGGGGTGGTGATGATGGCTTCTTCCTTAACTTGCGCTTAAGGGCAGAATTCTGCTCCCTTAGGTCATTGATCTCCCGCTCAAGGTTCAATAATTTCTTGCATAGTGCCTTCTTATTTTCCTGTAAGAGGTGAAAAGGGATAAATTTGATCTTAGATTTGTTTACTCTGTCAGGGAGGCTTGACTTTTTGAACTCCACATGCATGTCCCCCGGTTGAGGTAGTGGGACTTCGTCTTCATCTGAGCTGGCCCAATCCTTCCCCTTGGGATCGTGGTCCTCTTCTTCCTTCGTGGTCCAACCATAATGCTCCCGGTCCCCGTAGACCTTAGGGTCAGCAAGGGAATCAGCTACATAGCTTTCTCCCTCCGAATCCTGGGATGACATGTTGCTTTTATCTGTGACAGAAACAGCTCGAAACGAAAACAGAAGATTTGTGTGTGATACAGAGATCAAAACCTTCGGGAGTATATATAATGAATTTGTACCGACCAAAAATAGTAACCCACAAGAAAACAGAGTTTGGGGGACAAACGGGGTGCCCACGAGGCAGGCGGCGCGCCCAGGGAAGGGGGCGCGCCCTCCACCCTCGTGGACGCTTCGTGTCTCTTCCGGACTGCTTCTTATTTTTCTATTTTTCTAAAAAATTCCAAAACGGAGAAAAATTGCCTTTAGAGCTGTTTTGGAGTCGGTTTACTTACCGTATCACATACCTCTTCCTTTTTGGAGGCTGAATCATTCTGGAAAGTGTCCCTTATGTATTCCTCCGGGATTATGGTTTCAATAACATTGGTTTCAACATTTATAGGATTACCTAAGATATAATGTTTGATTCTTTGACCGTTCACCACCTTCGGATTTGTGCCTTCGAAGTTGTTGATTTTTATGGCACCGGAACGATATACCTCCTCGATAACATAAGGTCATTCCCACTTGGAGAGAAGTTTTCCTGCAAAAAATCTTAAACGAGAGTTGAATAGCAGCACATAATCACCTACGTTAAACTCACGCTTTTGTATTCTTTTGTCATGACATCTTCTAACTTTTTCTTCAAACAGCTTGGCATTCTCATAAGCCTGGGTTCTCCATTCATCGAGACAGCTGATGTCAAATAGCCTCTTCTCACCGGCAAGTTTGAAATCATAGTTGAGCTCTTGAATAGCCCAATATGCCTTATGTTCTATCTCAAGAGGTAAGTGACAAGCTTTTCCATACACCATCTTATATGGAGACATACCCATAGGATTTTTTTATGCAGTTCTATAGGCCCATAATGCATCATCAAGTTTCTTGGACCAATTCTTTCTAGACCTATTAACTGTCTTTTGCAAAATTAATTTCAACTCTCTATTACTTAGTTCTACTTGACCACTAGTCTGTGGATGATAGGGGGATGCAATTGTATGGTTGACATCCTACTTAGCAAGCATCTTACGGAAAGCACCATGAATAAAGTGTGAACCACCATCAGTCATTAAGTATCTAGGGACTCCAAACCTCGGGAAAATAACTTCTTCAAGCATCTTAATAGAGGTGTTGTGATCAGCACTACTAGTTGGAATAGCTTCTACCCACTTAGTAACGTAATCAACAACAACTAAAATATATGTGTATCCATTAGAGGCAGGAAATGGTCCCATATAATCAAAGCCCCAAACATCAAATGGTTCAATAACAAGTGAATAATTCATAGGCATTTCTTGACGTCTACTGATATTACCAATTCGTTGACATTCATCACAAGATAAGACAAACTTACGGGCATTCTTGAAGAGAGTAGGCCAATAAAAACCGGATTGCAATACCTTGTGTGCAGTTCTATCTCCCGCATGGTGTCCTCCATAAGCTTCGGAGTGGCACTTGCGAACGATCTGTTCCTGTTCATGCTCAGGTACACAACGTCTAATAATACCATCTACTCCTTCTTTATAAAGATGTGGGTCATCCCAGAAGTAATGTCTCAAATCATAGAAGAACTTTTTCTTTTGCTGGTATGTGAAGCTAGGAGGTATAAACTTAGCAACAATATAATTAGCATAATCAGCATACCATGGAGCAGTACGAGAAGTATTTATGATAGCTAGTTGTTCATCAGAAAAGCTATCATCAATAGGTTGTGGGTCATCAAGTACATTTTCTAACCTAGACAAGTTGTCTGCAACGGGGTTCTCAGCTCCCTTTCTATCAATAATATGCAAGTTAAATTCTTGCAGCAAGAGAACCCATCTAATAAGTCTAGGTTTAGCATCTTTCTTTTCCATAAGGTATTTGATAGTAGCATGATCAGTGTGAATAGTTACTTTAGAATCAACGATATAGGGTCTAAACTTATCACAAGCAAATACAACTGCTAAAAATTCTTTCTCAGTAGTAGCATAATTTCTTTGGGCACTATCTAGAGTTTTACTAGCATATTGGATAACATTCAATTTCTTATCAACTCTTTGCCCTAAGACAACACCTACAGCATAATCACTAGCATCGCACATAATCTCAAAGGGTCAATTCTAGTCAGGAGGCTGGACAATAGGTGTAGAGATCAATGCTTTCTTAAGTATTTCAAATGCTTCTAGGCAATCATCATCAAAGACAAAAGGAATATCTTTTTGTAAGAGATTAGTTAAAGGCCTGGAGATTTTGGTGAAGTCCTTAATGAACCTCCTATAAAACCCGGCGTGACCAAGGAAACTTTGTATACCTTTGATGTCCTTTGGGCATGGCATCTTTTCAATAGCATCAACTTTAGCTTTTTCAACTTCAATACCTCTTTCAGAAATTTTATGTCCCAAGACAATGCCTTCATTAACCATAAAGTGGCACTTCTCCCAATTCAAGACAAGATTAGTGTCTTCACATCTCTGCAAAACTCGATGAAGGTTGCTTAAGCAATCATCAAAAGAAGTTCCGTAAACGGAGAAATCATCCATGAACACCTCAACAATCTTTTCACAAAAATCAGAGAATATAGCCATCATGCATCTTTGAAAGGTAGCAGGTGCATTACATAAACCGAAAGGCATACGTCTATAAGCAAAGGTACCGAAAGGACAAGTAAAAGTGGTCTTTTCTTGATCCCCTTTTGACACAGGTATTTGAGAGAAACCAGAATAACCATCTAGAAAGCAAAAATGAGTATGTTTGGATAACCTTTCTAGCATTTGATCAATAAATGGCAAGGGGTAATGATCTTTCTTAGTAGCTTTATTTAACTTACGAAAATCAATTACCATCCTGTAACCTGTAACTATTCTTTGCGGGATCAATTCATCTTTATCATTAGGAACGACAGTCATACCTCCCTTCTTAGGAACACAATGGACAAGACTTACCCACTGGCTATCAACAACTGGATAGATAATACCTGCCTCTAGAAGCTTTAGTATTTCCTTCCTTACCACTTCTTTCATCTTAGGATTTAACCGTCGCTGATGATCAATAACCGGTTAAGCATTTTCTTCCAAATTTATCTTGTGTTGGCATATAGTGGGACTAATGCCCTTAAGATCATCCAGAGTATATCCAATAGCAGCACGGTGCTTCTTCAGAGTTTTCAATAGTTTTTATTCTTCCTGCTCTGAAAGGTTAGCACTAATAATAACAGGATATATTTTCTTTTCATCAAGATAAGCATACTTAAGATTATCAGGTAAAGGTTTAAGTTCAAACACGGGATCACCCTTAGGTGGAGGAGGACCCCTAGGATTTCAACAGGCAAGTTGTTTTTCAATACGGGTCCCTGTTTAAAGAATATTTCATCTATTTCCCTTCTCTCATTCATATGCATATCATTTTCATGGTCTAGCAAGTATTGTTCTAAAGGATCATTAGGAGGCACGGCAATAGAAGCAAGACCAATAATTTCATCCTTACTAGGTGGTTCCTTTTCAAGGGGTTGTCTACGAAATTTAGCAAAGTTAAAATCATGAGACATATCCCCTAATCCCACAGTAACAATATCTTCACGCAGTCTATCTTGGCATTAACAATATTCAAGAAGGGTCTACCAAATATAATGGGACAAAATTCATCTTGTGGGGAACTAACAACAAGAAAATCAGCAGGGTATTTAACCTTCCCACACAAGACTTCAACATCTCTAAAAATCCCAACTGGTGAAATAGTGTCTCTATTAGCAAGCTTAATAGTAACATCAATCCCTTCTAACTCAACAGGTGCAATATCATGCATAATTTCTCGATATAAATCATGAGGGATAATACTTGCACTAGCACCTACGTCACATAAACCATGATAGCAATGATCTCCTATCTTAACAGAGATAATAGGCAAGCCTACAACAGGTCTATGTCTATTCCTAGCATTGGGTTTGGCTATTCTAGCAGACTCTTCTTGGAGGTAAATAACATGTCCATCTAAATCTTCTACCAAGAGATCTTTAACCATAGCAACACTAGGTTCAATTTTAATTTGCTCAGAGGGTGTAGGTGTTCTAGTACTACTTTTATGAACTACAGTTGAAGCTTGAGCATGATCCTTTAACCTAACAGGGAAAGGTGGTTTCTCAATATAAGCAGTAGGAACAATAGGATCAACATTATAAGTGTTAGTCTTTCCTTCAACTTTAACATGTTCAACTACTTTTACTTCAATAGGGGGGTGGTATTTAAACCACTTCTCCTTGGGGAGATCAACATGAGTAGCAAAAGATTCACAGAAAGAAGCTACTATCTCAGAGTCAAGTCCATATTTAGTGCTAAACTCACGAAAAACATCAGTATCCATAAAAGCTTTAACACAATCAAACATAGGGGTCATACCTGACTCCTTACCTTCGTCGAGATCCCAATCTTCAGAGTTGCGTTTAATTCTTTCCAATAAGTCCCATTTGAATTCAACAATCTTTATCATAAAAGAGCCAGAACAAGAATTATCGAGCATGGTGCGATTATTGAGAGAAAGTCGAGGATGAAAATTTTGAATGATCATTTTTCTTGAGAGCTCATGATTGGGGCATGAATATAACATTGACTTAAGCCTCCCCCAAGCTTGAGCGATGCTTTCTCCTTCACGAGGCCAGAAATTATAAATATAATTACGATGACGATGAACTTGGTGCATAGGGTAAAACTTCTGATGAAATTCCAACTTCAGACGATTATAGTTCCATGATCCCATATCATAACATAGCCTAAACCATGTCAATACATATCCCTTCAAAGATAAAGGTAAGACCTTCTTCTTGATAACATCCTCGGGCATACCTGCAAGCTTAAATAATCCACAAACTTCATCCACATAGATTAGATGTAAATCGGGATGCAATGTTATGTCTCCTGTAAAAGTATTTTCAAGCAGTTTCTCTATCATACCCGAAGGAATTTCAAAGCAAACATTTTCAGTAGGTGCAGTAGGTTGAGGAGCAACTCTTTGCTCTTCTGTTCGGGGTGAAGATACCCCGAACAAGGCCCCCCAAAGGATTTTGAGCCATAGTAACAAGTGATAATAAATTTCAGCACGCTATATAAATTTTTCCTTACCAAAGGCGCTTCACTCCCCGGCAACTGCGCCAGAAAAGAGTCCTGATGACCCACAAGTGTAGGGGATCTATCATAGTCCTTTCGATAAGTAAGAGTGTTGAACCCAACGAGGAGCAGAAGGAAATGATAGGCAGTTTTCAGTAAGGTATTTTCTGCAAACACTGAAATTATAGATAACAAATAGTTTTGTGATAAGGTAATTGGTAGCAAGTAACAAAAGGTAAAAGTAAATAAGGTGCAGCAAGGTGGCCCACTCCTTTTTGTAGCAAAGGACAAGCCTGGACAAACTCTTATATAAAGGAAAGCGCTTCCGAGAACACATGGGAATTATCGTCAAGCTAGTTTTCATCACGATCGTCTGATTCGCGTTCGGTACTTTGATAATTTGGTATGTGGGTGGACCGGTGCTTGGGTGCTGTCCTTACTTGGACAAGCCTCCCACTTATGATTAACCTCTAATGCAAGCATCTGCAACTACAAAATAAGTATTAAGGTAAACCTAACCATAGCATGGAACATATGGATCCAGATCAGCCCCTTACGAAGCAACGCATAAACTAGGGTTTAAGCTTCTGTCACTCTAGCAACCCATCATCTACTTATTACTTCCCAATGCCTTCCTCTAGGCCCAAATAATGGTTAAGTGTCAAGTAGTCGACGTTCACATGACACCACTAGAGGAGAGACAACATACATCTCATCAAAATATCAAACGAAGACCAAATTCACATGACTACTAATAGCAAGACTTCTCCCATGTCCTCAGGAACAAAAGTAACTAATCACAAGACATAATATTGTTCATGATCAGATGGGTATTAATATGCATAATGGATCTGAACATATGATCTTCCACCAAGTAAACCAACTAGCGTCAACTACAAGGAGTAATCAACACTACTAGCAACCCACAGGTGCCAATCTGAGGTTTGGGTACAAAGATTGGATACAATAGATGAACTAGGGTTTGAGAGGAGATGGTGATGATGAAGATGTTGATGAAGATAGCCCTCCCCAAGATGGGAGAGTTGTTGGTGATGACGGCGGTGATGATTTCCCCCTCCCGGAGGGAAGTATCCCCGGCAGAACAGCTCTGCCGGAGCCCTAGATTGGTTTCCACCTCGAGACGGTAGCGTCTGGTCCTGAAAGCCTCCTTATGATTTTTTCCAGGTCAAAACACCTCATATAGGAGAAAATGGGCATCAGGGGGCTTTCGGGGGGCCCACGAGATAGGGGGCGCGCCCTGGGAAGGGGGGCACACCCCCACCCTCGTGGACAACCGGTGGCCCCCCCTCGTGGACTTCTTTCGCCGGATATTTTTTATATTTTCTGAAATGGAGTTCTGTTGAGTTTCGGGGCTTTTGGAGTTGTGCAGAATAGGTTTCCAGAGTTTGCTCCTTTTCCAGCCCAGAATTCCAGCTACTGGCATTCTCCCTCTTCATGTAAACCTTGTAAAATAAGAGAGAAAAGGCATAAGTGTTGTGACAAAACAAGTAATAACAGCCCATAATGCAATAAATATCAACATATAAGCATGATGCAAAATGGACGTATCAGGATCGCTGACCAGTCCGCACATACTATGATGGTCAGTTTTCGGCTTTCTCCTCCTGAGGTGCTTGACCGGGCAAGCCAGAAGTACAATCACAGGGGTTCTCCCTTTGCCCTTTTAGATGAACATGCAGAACATAAGGGGCAAGCACTGGAGTCGCGCAACCCAACTATTGACCCAAGACATAGTTCGGAACTGATGCATATAGTGCCATATCCGACACGCCGAACACGCAGCGGAAAGCGGTGTCGGACTTAGTACACGGAGCTGATGGGGAAATCAAGCTCTTGGTTAATTAAACGATCATGTTCTCTTGCCGGGCTATTCGAAGAGCGGGAGGAGAATCAAAAAAGAAAGAGACACTAGCATGATGCGGGTATCCGAACACCGTAAAGGGTGTTTTTATTATTTCTCATATGCTCACGACGTCTAACTGTACAATTCGAACTACCAAGGCATTTATTTATAAAAAAGAAAAAGGTTTTACAAAGTAACAAAGCCTCAGATGTGCCCTGGTGCACGTCTGCGCCTTTGCTTCTGAGAGGTGTGGGTTGGGACCTTCAATAAAACCTTGAGGGGGGGTCCTGCCGATGAAGCTTGATGCTGGGGGGTCCGGAATTGACCCCCCTACCGTCCGAAAGACAAGATGGTTCCGAAGTTCGGGTTAGCCGAACACGTGGTGCAGATCTATTGACGTGGGCCTCATGGCTGCCCATGGTATTTTGAGCGCGAAATTGTGATGTCGAGGCACGTGGAGCGTGAAGATTTTGGGCGTGCTGTGGGTGCGCATCCCTATTTGTGGCGAACGCGTGCGGGTTCCCATGACGGGGAGCCGGTTCAGACCCGTTTGCTGTTGTCACCGGCCTTTACGGCGGGCCGGTATCGGGACCCATGCAGGCCAGCTTTTTCTTCGGGCGCTAAGGCCGTAGTGTGCTCTTCGTTCTGAAGTAAGCGTTATGTATTGCCGTTGATAGTTATGATGCCCGAAGGCCCGGGCATCTTTAACTTGAGGTACGCGTAGTGCGGAACAACATTGAATTTAGCGAACGTCGTTCGGCCGAGGAGGGCGTGATAGCCGCTGCGAAAGGGTGCAATATTGAAGATCAAGTCCTCGCTTCGAAAGTTGTCTGGAGAGCCGAACACTACTTCATGCGTTACTGTGCCTGGGCAGCGAGCCTCTACTCCCGGGATGACCCCCTTGAAGGTGGTGTTACTGGGTTTGATCCTTGATTGGTCGATCGCCATCTTCCTCACTATGTCTTCGCATATCAGATTGAAACTACTGCCTCCATCCATGAGGACTCTGGTGAGGTGGAATCCGTCGATGATGAGGTCGAGAACTAAGGTTGCAGACCCTCCATGGCGTATATTGGTCGGGTGCTCCCTGCGATCGAAAGTGATCAGATAGGCTGACCATGGGTTAAACTTCGGCACTACGGGCTCGACGGCATATATGTCCCGCAGCGCTCGCTTCCTCTCCTTCTTCGGTACGTGTGTTGCGTAGATCATGTTTATAGTTTTGACTTCGAAAGGGAAGGGTTTTTGGCCTCCACTGTTTGGCATGCGGGGCTCATCATCGTCCTCGCTTCATGGGCTTTTGCCAAATTCTTTGACTATGAGCTTGCCGGCCTATTTTATCACCCAACAGTTACGGTTGGAGTGGTTGGCTAGCTTCTCTGATGTGTCGTGGATCTGGCAGGGCCTGTACAGAATTGCGTCTAATCTGGACGGGATGTCGCCGCTTCCTTTAGGGGATTTCTTTTTGGATGCGGGCTTAGGGTTTTGGAATCCGGAATTTGATGTTGTATCCTCGCCAGCGCCGTCGTTGTGGCTATGTTTGTTCGTGCTGCATCATGGCTTTACATTTCCATCCCGAACCTGAGAGGTATCGGGTGTATCGGGGTTGGTGTTCTGACGAGGGAGCCAACTGTCCTTGCCTGCACAAAAGTGGGTCATGAGAGAAGTAAGGACTGCCATCGTTCTGGGCTTGTCCTGGCCGAGCTGTCGCATGAGCCATTCGTCCTTGACACTGTGCTTGAAAGCGGCCAAGGCTTCGGCATCTGAACAGTCGACAATCTGGTTTTTCTTGGTCAAAAACCAGCTCTAGAATTGTCGGGTAGTGATACGTCTCCAACGTATCTATAATATTTGATTGTTCCATGCTATTATTTATGAAGTCTTGGATGTTTAATGGGCTTTATCATTCACTTTTATATCATTTTTGGGACTAACCTACTAACCCAAAGGCCCAGTCCAGATTGCTGTTTTTTTTGCCTGTTTCAGGGTTTTGCAGAAAAAGAATATCAAACGGAGTCCAAACGGAATGAAACCTTCGCGAGAGATATTTTTGAAGAAAATCACGCACGCGGAGCTTGAGAACCACGTCAGGGGACGGAGGGCTGGCCCACGACGGTGGGGGGCGCGCCCCCCTTCCCAGGGCGCGCCCCCTGCCTCGTGGCCCCTTCGAGCGCCCTCCTTCTTCCTATATAAGTCTACGTAGCCCAGAAACTCCGTGAACAGTGAGAAAACCTAATTCCACCGCCGTACCTTCTATGCTCGTCGAGATCCCATCTTGGAGCCTGTTCCGGAGCTCCACCGGAGGGGGATCCATCACGGAGGCCTTCATCATCATCATCATCGCCCTCACCATGAGTTGTGAGTAGTTTACCACAAACCTTCGGGTCCATAGCTAGTATCTAGATGGCTTCTTCTCTCTCTCTGGATCTCAATACCAAGTTCTCCTCGGTATTCGAGGAGATCTATTCGATGTAATCTCTTTTTGCGGTGTGTTTGTCGAGATCCGATGAACTGTGAGTTTATGATCAAGGTTATCTATGAAAGATATTTGGTTCTTCTCTGAACTTTTTATGTGTGCTCATAATATCCTTGCAAGTCTCTTCGAATTATTGGTTTGGTTTGGCCTACTAGATCTATAGTTATTGCAATGGGAGAAGTGCTTGGCTTTGGGTTCAATCTTGCGGTGTCCTTTCCCAGTGACGGTAGGGGCAGCAAGGCACGTATTGTATTGTTGCCATCGAGGATAAAAATATGGGGTTTATATCATATTGCTTGAGTTTATCCCTCTACATCATGTCATCTTGCTTAAGGCGTTACTCAGTTCTTAAGAACTTAATAATCTAGATGCATGGTGGATAGTGGTCGATGTGTGGAGTAATAGTAGTAGATGCAGGCAGGAGTCGGTCTACTTGTCTCGGACGTGATGCCTATATACAATGATCATGCCTAGATAGTCTCATAATTATTCGCTTTTCTATCAATTGCTCGACAGTAATTTGTTTACCCGCCATAGAATATCGCTATCATGAGAGAAGCCACTAGAGAAAACTATGGCCCTCGGGTCTATTCTCAATATATCAATCTACATCTACTTTACTTTTACCGCTTTTATTTGATGTTTTTATAAACTAAAAATACCAAAAATATAAACTATCATCTCTATCAGATCTCACTTTCGTAAGTGACCGTAAAGGGATTGACAACCCCTTATCGTGTTAGCTGCGAAGTTCTTATTGGTTTGTGCAGGTGCGAGGAACTCGCGCGTGGTCTCCTACTGGATTGGTACATTGGTTCTCAAAAACTGAGGGAAATACTTACGCTACTGTGTTTCATCTCCCTTTCCTCTTCGAGGGAATACAACGCAAGCTCAAGAGGTAGCAAGAAGAATTTCTGGCGCCGTTGCCGAGGAGGCTTACGCAAAAGTCATATACCAAGTACCTATCACAAACCCTTATCCTTCGCATTACATTTTTTTGCCTCTCGTTTTCCTCTCCCCCACTTCACCCTTGCCGTTTTATCTGCCCTTCTTCTGCCATGTGTTTACCGTTCGCGTGCCTCTTGTTTGCTTGTGTTGCTATGAGTCCTCAATTAGATTGCATCTTTTCTTGCTAAGAGTATGGATCCTCATCCACTTGCCAATCTCTTTAAGAGATCCAATTATGTTGAACCTATTGCTAGTGAGCTGCGTGCACTAGATTATCTTTATGGGGTTTTGCTTGAAATTTATGAATCTGAAAATTGTGAGGAAGTGTTTGTGATTCATGTTAGCTCCTTAGATAAAAAGCATGATTGCAATGATGTTACTATAAATCCAATTGATGTCAATTGTGCTGATAATATGCAAAACCCTAAGCTTGGGGATGCTAGTTTTGCTATGTCTACTACTTGTTACAATGATCATGATTGGGGTGATTCTTCTTATGATCTTGAAAATTTATTTAATCCCCATCATGAATATGAGATTGATAATAATGTTTGCCATAATACTGAAAGTGGATTTGAAAGAGTGTCAACTTTTGATCCCACTACTTTAGATAGTGATCAATCTTATGATTTTTTTTATAAAAGTGGGTTTGGAAAGATCATGACTTTAGTTAATGTTGATCCCACTATTTTGGAAGAGTGTCAACTTTGCATGCATGTGGATCGTGTTGAGAATATGTTATCTGATAGCTATATTGTTGAATTTGCTTATCATCCTACATGCAATCATTATGAGAGAGGAAAATGTGGTCGTAGAAATTTTCATGTTACTAATTTACCTCTCGTTATGTTGAGAACTTGAGATTGCTATCGTTCCTTTCTGCTTCCTTGCATATGCTAGTTTTTGCTTGCCTTGGTAATTTGTTTTCCTATAAGATGCCTATGCATAGGAAGTATGTTAGACTTAGATGTGATTTTCACTTGCTTTATGATGCTCTTTGTGTGCTTCAATTCTTATCTTTTGTGTGAGCATCATTGAATTATCAGTGCCTAGCTTTGGGGCGTAAAACGATAGCGCTTGTTGGGAGGCAACCCAATTTTATGTTATTTGTTTTTGTTGCTGCTAGGGAATAAATATTGCATATAGCCTCTGATTAGATGTGGTTTCATGTTTTGTTTAGTGTTTGTGCCAAGTAGAACCTTTGGGGAGACTTGTGTGAAGTTTATATGATCTTGCTGTGAAAAACAGAATCATTAGCGCTCGCTAAAGTAGTCTTCAGATTTTACTGAAGCGTGCTTTTTAGTTGATTCTTTTTGTATATGATTGGTAGACAAATTACGCAAATTTAGCAATTTATTTTGAATTTTTTGGATTTCCAGAAGTAGGCAAAACCTGCAGATTACTACAGACTGTTCTGTTTTTGATAGATTCTGTTTTTCGTGTGTTGTTTGCTTATTCCGATGCATCTATGAGTAGTATTGGAGGATATGAACCATAGAGAAGTTGGAATACAGTAGGTTTAACACAAATATAAACAAATAATGAATTCATTGCTGCACCTTTGAGTAGTGGTTTGCTTTCTTATACTAACGGAGCTCACGAGAATTTTTGTCTAAGTTTTGCGTTGTGAAGTTTTCAAGTTTTGAGTATTGCTTTGATGGACTATGGAACAAGGAGTAGCAAAGTCCTAAGCTTGGGGATGCCCATGGCACCCCAAGTAAATTCAAGATAATCAAAAGCCTAAGCTTGGGGATGCCCCGGGAAGGCATCCCCTCTTTCGTCTTAATCCATCGGTAACTATACTTGGAGCTATATTTTTATTCGCAACATGTTATGTGTTTTGCTTGGAGTGTATTGTATAATTTGAGTCTTTGCTTGTTAGTTTTCCACAATCATCCTTGCTGGACACACATATTTGAGAGAGTTAAATATGGACTATAAATTTTTAGAACACTCTATGTGCTTCACTTATATCTTTTGAGTTGAATAGTTTTTGCTCTAGTGCTTCACTTATATCTTTTAGAGCACGGTGGTGGTAATATTTTGTAGAACTTGTTGAACTCTCATGCTTCACTTATATGCTTTTGAGAGTCTATTAAAACATCATGGTAATGTGTTTAGGCTAAAGAAACTAGTCTTCACATTATAGACATCCAATGTCAATGTAGTAAAAAATTCACACCAAGTATATTGAATAGAATGAGATGTTGGATGCTTGGTAAATGTTTTGAGATATGAGGATAGTGATATTAGAGTCATGCTAGTGGAGTTATTATGAAATTGAGGAATACTTGTGTTAAGGTTAGTTATTCCCATATCATGCACGTATGGTGAACCGCTATGTGACGAAGTTAGAGCATGAGGTATTCATAGAGTGCCAACCTTTGTGTGGAGGTCGGGGGCGCGCGATGGTTAACTCCTACCAACCTCCCCCCTAGGAGCATGCGTTGATTGCTTTATTTTGATGACTCATAGATTTTTGCAATAAGTATACGAGTTCTTATGACTAATGTTGAGTCCATGGATTATACGCACTCTCACCCTTCCACCATTGCTAGCCTCTCTTGTACCGTGCAACTTTCGCCGGTGGCATAAACCCACTATATATCCTTCCTCAAACCAGCCACCATATTGTTCCTCAAAACAGCCACCATACCTACCTATCATGGCATTTCCATAGCCATTCCGAGATATATTGCCATGCAACTTTCCACCGTTCCGTTTATATGACATGCATCATATTGTCATATTGCCATGCATGATCATGTAGTTGACATCGTAGTTGTGGCAAAGCCACCATACATAATTTTTCATATATGTCACTCTTGATTCATTGCATATCCCGGTACACCGCCGGAGGCATTCATGTAGAGTCATACTTGTTGTAGTATCGAGTTGTAATTTCGAGTTGTAATAAAATGTGTGATGATCATTATTATTAGAGCATTATCCCATCTGAGGAAAGGCCAATAAAAAAAGGAGATGGCCCAAAAAATAGAGAGGGGCTAATAAAAAAAGAGAAAGCCCCTCCAAAAAATGAGAGAAAAGAGAGAAGGGACAATTGCTACTATCTTTTTTCCACACTTGTGCTTCAAAGTAGCACCATGTTCTTCATTGTAGAGAATCTCATGCTTAGTCACCTTCATATACTAGTGGGAATTTTCATTATAGAACTTGGCTTGTATATTCCAACGATGGGCTTCCTCAAATGCCCTAGGTCTTCGTGAGCAAGCAAGTTGGATGCACACCCACTAGTTTCTTTTGTTGAGCTTTCATTCATAATTAGCTCTAGTGCATCCGTTGCATGGCAATCCCTACTCACTCACATTGATATCTATTGATGGGCATCTCCATAGCCCGTCGATATGCCTAGTCGATGTGAGACTATCTCCCTCATTTTTTGTCTTCTCCACAACCACCTCTATTCCACCCATAGTGCTATATCCATGGCTCACACTCATGTATTGCGTGAAAGATGAAAGGTTTGAAAAGATAGAGTATGAAAATAAATGCTTGGCTGAAATCGGGGTTGTGCATGATATGAATATTTTGTGTGATGAAGAGGGGAGCATAGCCAGACTATATGATTTTGTAGGGATAACTTTCTTTAGCCATACTATTTTGAGAAGACATGATTGCTTTGGTAGTATGCTTGAAGTATTGTTATTTCATATGTCAATATAGACTTTTATCTTGAATCTTTCAGATCTGAACATTCATGCCACAATTAAGAGAATTACATTGAAAAACTATATTGGTTAGAATTCCACATCAAAAATTCTTTCTTTATCATTTACCTACTCGAGGACGAGCAGGAATTAAGCTTGGGGATGCTTGATACGTCTCCAATGTATCTATAATTTTTTATTGTTACATGCTATTATTTATGAACTCTTGGATGTTTAATGGGATTTATCATTCACTTTTATATCATTTTTGGGACTAACCTACTAACCCAAAGGCCCAGTCCAGATTGCTGTTTTTTGCATGTTTCAGGGTTTTGCAGAAAAAGAATATCAAACGAAGTCCAAACGGAATAAAACCTTCGCGAGAGATATTTTTGGAGAAAATCACGCACGCGGAGCTTGAGAACCACGTCAGGGGACGGAGGGATGGCCCATGAGGGTGGGGGCGCGCTCCCCTTCCCAGGGTGCGCCCCCTGCCTCGTGGCCCCCTCGAGCGTCCCACGGTGCCCTCCTTCTTCCTATATAAGTCTACGTACCCCAGAAACTCCGTGAACAGAGAGAAAACCCTAATTCCACCGCCGTACCTTCTCTTCCCGTGGAGATCCCATCTTGGAGCCTGTTCCGGAGCTCCACCGGAGGGGGGTCCATCACGGAGGCCTTCATCATCATCATCATCGCCCTCACCATGAGTTGTGAGTAGTTTACCACAGACCTTCGGGTCCATAGCTAGTATCTAGATGGCTTCTTCTCTCTCTCTGGATCTCAATAGAAATCTCTCCTCAGTCTTCGAGGAGATCTATTCGATGTAATCTCTTTTTGCGATGTGTTTGTCGAGATCCGATGAATTGTGAGTTTATGATCAAGGTTATCTATGAAAGATATTTGGTTCTTCTCTGAACTTTTTATGTGTGCTCATAATATCCTTGCAAGTCTCTTCGAATTATTGGTTTGGTTTGGCCTACTAGATCTATAGTTCTTGCAATGGGAGAAGTGCTTGGCTTTGGGTTCAATCTTGCGATGTCCTTTCCCAGTGACAGTAGGGGCAGCAAGGCACGTATTGTATTGTTTCCATCGAGGATAAAAAGATGGGGTTTATATCATATTGCTAGAGTTTATCCCTCTACATCATGTCATCTTGCTTAAGGCGTTACTCTGTTCTTATGAACTCAATACAATAGATACATGCTGGATAGCGGTCGATGTGTGGAGTAATAGTTGTAGATGCAGGCAGGAGTCGGTCTACTTGTCTCGGACGTGATGCCTATATACAATGATCATGCCTAGATAGTCTCATAATTATTCGCTTTTCTATCAATTTCTCGACAGTAATTTGTTTACCCGCCGTAGAATATCGCTATCATGAGAGAAGCCACTAGAGAAAACTATGGCCCCCAGGTCTATTCTCAATATATCAATCTACATCTACTTTACTTTTACCGTTGTTATTTGTTGTTTTTATAAACTAAAAATACCAAAAATATAAACTATCATCAGATCTCACTTTCGTAAGTGACCGTAAAGGGATTGACAACCCCTTATCGTGTTGGCTACGAAGTTCGTATTTGTTTGTGCAGGTGCGTGGGAGTCGCGCGTGGTCTCCTACTGGATTGATACCTTGGTTCTCAAAAACTGAGGGAAATACTTACGCTACTGTGTTGCATCTCCCTTTCCTCTTCGAGGGAATACAACACAAGCTCAAGAGGTAGCAGGTAGACTCCCTGGGCTGTTGTGTGATGCGATTTAGGTCGTCAGCGTAGAGAGGCCGGACATAGGTGCCATGAAAGTTATGCTCGAAAAGCATCCTCAAGATCTTCACAACAGCCTATAGACTCCTCGGGAAGGCTGTTCAACCCATCTCAAGCTGGTCCTTTAAGCTTTAGCGGCAAATATTCTATGGCATGGAGGTCGTCTCCTCAAGCCATGTGAATATGTAGGAGGAAATCCTCTATCCGTACAGCTGGATCTGTGGTTCCGTCGTATGGTTCGATGTTCACGAGCTTGAAGCCTTACTGGAATTGGTGTTGCATCACCCTCTCCGTGAAGCACATGGGGTGTGTGGTGCCCCAAACTTGGGCTATATCACGTTGGAGATCTTCGGCCATCCAAGTCCACTGCTGCTCCCAAACTCTGTCGTTTCGATTCAGCCAGTCGTAATATCCTTCCCGGTGAGAGGGCGGTTTCTGTCTTGGTCTATAGATGGACCTGGTATGGCCTCCCTGAGCATCCAGGTCACGACGGAGGTCATAGTCGTAGGCATGCCGCTCTTTATCCCTGCCATACCGGCGAGGTGGGTGGCGGGGTGTTCGGCCTCTTCAGCTTCTCTGTCTCATCCTCTAGGGAGCGGTGTGGCTGTTCGACGCAGCTATGAGTAGGACACATTGGCTCTATGGGCTCTTCGTCGAATTGTGACAATAATTGTCACTTTAGATAACTTTTGTTTGGCCATTCGTGGTTGTACCCTTCTTCGGCGACTAGGACTTTAGTCCATCGGTCGTTGAGGTTTCCTGCTCGGCCTTGATTATGCGTTTTTTTCTTCAGGCTGTGGGTAGTGGCTATAAGCCTCCGCTTAAACTGTTCCTGCTCCAGCGGGTCTTCGGGGACGATGAAATCTTCATCCCCAAGACTAGCCTCCTCTTCATAGGATGGGAGGTAGTTGCTATCTTTGGAGTCCCTGAGGTCTTTAGGATTGATTGGGTCCTCCTGCCCTGCGGTGTCATCATGCTGATGTTCGTCAGCTGCGGCTCTGGCGAGGTCATCCATATTATTTATGGTGCCGTTTTCCATGGAGTCTGCATTGCTCGTGTGGCTTCGACGTGCCTTTGATCGGCGGTGCTGTCTGCGGTGTTTGGGTGGCTCATCTCCGGGCTTGTTATTGTCCTGATTGGGAGTGTCGTCGCCATCCTTGGGGGTGTCCACCATGTAGATATCACAGGTGGATGTGGCCGACCACCTATCGGTGACACGGGGAGTAAAATCGGTGCTAGCCGTAGCTCTGCTATCCTCGTCCATGTATTCGGCGTTTTCTGAATTATAGTCTAGCATGTTAGTTACATCTTTGATAGTGGCTACCAAGTGGGTGGTGGGTGGGACGTAAAATTCCCTATGGTAGGCCTCAAAGGGTTATTGATTTTGGGCTGAGGGCTAGTCCTTCTAGATGGCCATTCTCTGAATTCGGTCTAGTGCCTCGTTTAACATGTTGAGGGTCGTAGAATTAGAGGGCTCTAGGCCAGATTCCGTCGTAATGGGGCGGTGGACAGTCTGTGCCCTAGACAATCCTGGGCCGAACTAAGCTCGGGGTACGGGGCCGGATCCTCGAGGGGGTCCGGATTATCCCCAACGACTAAGGACGGGTCTTGACGTGCAGTTGCCACGCTAGGGTTCGAGGTCGAGCCGTTTCGGGTCGGGGGTGACCTCTGGCCATCGGTTGCCGACTCGTCGTCAGGGCTCAAGGCCAGCAGAGCGTTGTGAAGGAAAGGTTCGGCCGAGATTGACTATTGGCTTCTTCCTCCTGGTTCCGCCTCGAGGGCCGGAGATAGGTCCTCCATGAATATGGTGAGTCCGGCTGAAGGTGGGGTCTAGTCCCCGCTTAGAGTGGAGCCCTCCTGGCTCAAGGCTGTTCGGAGGACAAAGGCCGATCTGTATATCAAATCGAAGGGGGACTCCAGAGCGGGCGCGGCAAGGCCTGCTGTCACGCCCCGGACACACCCGTCGGTGGCCGTTACTCCTGGCGGGATCTAGACTGGCCCCCACATATAAATACTAGTCTTTTCTGCGCACTTTGTCCTCACTTGTGTGCACCCGGGAGCAATTTCCCGGTCGGTCACCCATCCTGAAATTACTCCAAGCCGAGCACGCTTAACTTTGGAGTTATGTCCGAATAGGCTCCCGGAAAAGGAGGAATTCCTTATTGATATGAGTAGTCTATCATCCCTAATAAGCCAGGCTATCACATACACCCTCACTCAAAGGAACTGGCATCCTCATTGGGCCAGAGGAACGTTCCCTCTTGGCACATACGCCTATGCATCCAGTCCGGCACATGTGCCATGCCGTGTGCCATGACGGGTCACAAACGTCATGAACAACATGACCGAGCACCTGTCTGCAAACATCCGTGTAACCGCGAGGGTCGGCTCTGATACCAACTTGTCACGCCACGGACACACCCGCCGGTGGCCGTTACTCCTGGCGGGATCTAGACTGGCCCCACATATCAATACTAGTCTTTTCTGCGCACTTTGTCCTCACTCGTGCGCACCCGGGAGCAACTTCCCGATCGGTCACCCATCCTGAAATTACTCCAAGCTGAGCACGCTTAACTTTGGAGTTCTGTCCGAATAGGCTCCCGGAAAAGAAGGAATTCCTTATTGATATGAGTAATCTATCATCCCTAATAAGCCAGGCTATCACACCTGCGGGGGTGCAGGAAGAGGCCGTGAATCCGGTGAAAACCAGATGGCCCCGCGCATCCGCAATGTATTCCAGATTGCCTAATCGAATTTGGTATTCAGGAGCGAAATTATCGATCTGATCCAGATGACCAGTTGGGTCAGCATGCAGTACGATGCTGTCGAACACGGAGAGCTGTCCGGGGACGAAGAGGTCCCCGGAGTTGATGCCCTCTCCTATGATTAGGCGAGCCATCGATCCTTGGGCGACCCCACAGCGGAACTCTCAATGAAAGCACCAATGTCGGTGTCAAAACCGGCGTACCTCGGGGTAGGGGTCCCGAGCTGTGGATCTGGGATCAATGGGGAACAAGGGATGATGAACATAGTGTTTACCCAGGTTTGGGCCCTCTCGAAGAGGTAATACCCTACGTCTTGCTTGATTATATTGGATGCATATATGATTACAGAGTGGATCTACCTCGAGATCAGCATGAGCTAAACCCCAAGGTGATGAGGTGATGGATGTAGCTCTGTCCCTAAAGACTATGACCCCCGATTTATATAGACACTGGTAGGGTTAGGGTTACACGTGATTAGTTACGGAAAGAGGAAGATCATGCCTATCCTTGACTTGGAGGGCACACCATGACTCTGAAGTTTCCTTATCTGATCATTGACCTTCTATCATTATACGGCTTCACCAGTCCGGCCCACATCCAATGGGCCGGCGTCCCGAGGACCCATTAGTCCATAACTCCCTCATACGTGATAACCTAACTAAAGGGGCATTGTATGTTATAATTATCAGGATTGCTACAATTCAGCCTAGGAGCATTTAAACTGCTATCTTAGCTGAACTATGAGCTTCAGAGTTGTGGTCCCTCATGATATGGAATAAAAATCTACTAGAAGCCTTATGATCTCCAAGTTTCCAGGTTCTATCATAGGCGATCTAGCAGCTGCATCTTGGGCAAGGGTTAGGTTTTCTATAAGGATAGCTACTTCCTGAAGATTTATGTTTGACGTAATGATGGCTCCATGTTTTAGTTCATATGCCTAAACTTGAAGCTTCCCTCCATGATATATGTGTTGTAAGTGTGTGGCCAAGGAGTTTTGGTCCATGATTTGCATTGTTGTCCATAAAACATATATAAAATTATTGTTAGAACTTTGTGGTGATACTTTGAAAAATGAATGCATAAATAAGATCGTTTCATTGGTTGACAAGCTTCGTGTAGTTTGTGAGATTGAAATAATATAGAACTATCATTTTGCAAATATGTTTGGCATGAGCTCACAAGCATCCCACTAAAGCAGTAAAATTAATTCCCTTCTCATGTCTTATTTGTCCTTTAGGAACACACCTCATGGGTTTTTAGAACTTCGGTATACTAATTTCCCGTAGCAACACGTGGGGAGTTATCTAGTTCGGTGCTGCTAAATCTCAGTCGACTGAGACTTCGCGAAGTCTCAGTCGATGCTATATTCTTTTGATATTACATAGAGATCCGTGCAAAGTTTTTTCCACTTTTCTTTTTTCCTTTTTATACACTATGTCACTTGACTGAGACTTCGCGAAGTCTCGGTGGACTGAGACCTAGCCACACCCTATCTAGTTTATGAAGTATTCATGCCATGTTTACAACAATTTTATATAGTTTTGGTATGATAAAAATGGAACTAACCCGGACTGATGCTGTTTTCAGCAGAACTAACATAGTGTTGTTTTTGTGCAGAAATAAAAGTTCTTAGAATTGGATGAAACTATTTGGAGATTTTTTAGGGAACAAATGAAAAATAATAGAGTGAAGACTCACAATAGGGCCCCCTGCTGCCCACGAGGCACCAGGGCGCGCCTACCCTTGGGCACGCCCTGGTGGCTCGAGGGCCCCCTGTGGCCCATCTTGACGTAAAACCGACGCAAAAAATCCTATAAATACAGAAACCCAGAAATAACCCTAGAACTTGGACTCCGCCACCGCAAGCATATATACCTTCAAAATGCCATTGAGAGCCCTGTTCCGGCACCCTACCGGAGGGGGAAATCATCACCGGAGTCCATCTTCAGCATGCCGGCGGTCTCCATCATGAGGAGGGAGTAGTTCACCCTCGGAGCTGCGGGTATGTACCAATAGCTATGTGTTTGATCTCTCTCTCTCTCTCTCTCTCTCCTTCTCTCTCTCCCCCCCTCTCTCTCTCTCTCTCTCTCTCTCTCTCGTGTTCTTGATTTGGCACAATCTTATTGTACTGCGAGCTTTGTTAATATAGTTGAATCATATGTTGTTTCTCCCTCTCTATCTTGTTGTGATGAATTAAGTTTTTACCTTTGAGGTTTCACTATTATCAGATTGAATACTTTTATGGATTTGAGAACACTTGATGTATATCTTGCATATGGATACCCGCGGTGACAATGGGTTGTTCTATTGATTCACTTGATGTGTATTTTAGCACTCACCTCGCGGATTCCCGAGGTGACATTGGGGTAATCTACGCATAGGGGTTGACACACATTTTCGTCCTACTTTCTTCGGTAGAAATATTGGGGAACTCTTTGAAGTTCTTTGTGTTGGATTGAATATTATGAATCTGAAGTTGTTTGATGTGTATCGTATAATTGACTCACGGATACTTGTGGTGACATTTGAGTATCTAGGTGACATTAGAGTTGGTTGATGCGTATCATATGGTGTTATTTTAGTACGAGCTCTAGGGATGTTCGTGATACTTATATGGATGGCTCAATAGATTGATTGGGAAAATTAACTTTGGGGTGGTTTCGTACCCTACAACAATTTCATCTTATGTTCTCCGTCTGATAAGAACTTTGGAGTGATTCTTTGTCGCACGTAGAGGGATTGTTATATGATTCGATTATGTTAGCACTGTTGAGAGATTCCACTAGTGAAAGTATGAACCCTAGGCCTTGTTTCTAAGCATTACAATATCGTTTGTGCTCTGTTTATCACTTGCTACCTTGTTGTTTTTATATTTTCAGATTGCAAAAACATATATCTACTATCCATACTACACTTGTATCACCATCTCTTCGCCGAGCTAGTGCACCTATACAATTTTCCATTGTATTTGGCGTGTTGGTGACACACGAGATTTCTTGTATTTGATTGCAGGGTTGTTTGAGAGAGACCATCTTCATCCTACGCCTCCCATAGATTGATAAACCTTAGGTCCTCCACTTGAGGGAAAATTGCTACTGTCCTACAAAACTCTGCGCTTGGAGGCCCAACACGAGTCTACAAGAATAAGTTGGGTAGTAGACATCAAGTACCCCATGGTTTTCGGTTGTACCGTCTCAATGTAAAAATTGTTGTAACGGTTGGATTGGGGGCCACTATATAAGGGGGTGGTTCTTCCACCTACCTCTTTACCTCTTGCCTCTCTCTTTCCTCCATTGATGCCTTTCAAGCTTTTATGCCCGATCTCTCTCTCTAGCCACTCAAACTTGTTGATTTTCTAGTGATTGAAGGAGACCCAGATCTACACTTCCACCAAAGGAAATTTGATTCCCCCATACTTTCTTGTGTGGATTTTGTTACTCCTGGGTGTTTGGACACCCTAGACGGAAGAGATCACCTTGGATCCACATTCCATTGTGGTGAAACTCCGTGGTGGTGTTGGGAGCCTCCAATTCGGTTGTGGAGAGCCTCATCCTTATCTCTAAGGGTCCAGTTGTCGCCTTCAAGGGCACCACTTGTGGAATCACGACACCTTGCATGTGCGAGGGCGCGAGGAGAATAGGGTGGCCCTACTAGCTTCTTGGGGAGCATTATGCCTCCACACCGCTCCAAAGGAGACGTGCTTCCCCTCAAAGGGAAGGAACCTCGGTAACACATCCTCGTCTTCATAGGCTCCACTTGTGGTTATTTCTTAACTTTACTTTGGGCAAGCTTTACTTGTGTTGTATCCTTTGCTTGCTTGAGTTATTGGTGTGGCTAGCATCATATAGGTTGCCCGCCTAGTTGCATATCTATACAACCTATTTGTTGCTAAACCTAATCTGATAAGAAAAGATAAAAATTGGTAGTTGCCTATTCACCCCTCTCTAGTCAACCATATCGATCCTCTCAAGAGTACATGATCTAGGGTTGTGAATACTACAACTGGGATACAACAGCTGTGACAAAGAAGAGTACATGAGTTGGTGAAAAGAAGAGTACACGATCGAGGGTTGTGAATACTACAACTGGGATTATAACAGCTGTGAAAAAGAAGTGTACATGAGCTGGTGTAAAGAAGAGCACATAGCAGTGGCAAAGTAGAGTAACACGGGTGGGATTAAGAAGAAGAACAAGATAGCTTCGTAAGATTGCAATAAAGAACATAATAGTACCCACATTGTTACAACATCATGAACAATACATATTTAAATGGTCAACATTGTACATGAAAACCAAAATTAGCTTTACTATGAGACATTCGGATAGTGGTTTTACCATTATGAGAAAACCATGGTTATAATTGAGTTCAAGTTGTTTTTGATAAATGTTCTTTAGTATTTCTAGCTTTGCAATTATTTGTAAAAATAATAATTTTTTATATAGCTAACCTAGTCTTGCAATTCACAGTTATCTAAAAAAGAGTATATATGATGTTATATAAATGTTGATATAATAAAACAAAAATGTCCATTATGTACATAAGAAATGTTTGTTGTGTACTAATTTGTGTAGGAAAAAGGTGTGTATGTGCGGAAGTGTTGAAAATGCTTTAATTGTGTTTGCCTTCTACTCGAAGTGTTGATTTTTTTTCTCTAAATAATGTTCATTGCTCAAATAATAAACTATATAGTTAGTGGTATGAAATTGTTGAATGCTCAAAGGAAATATGTTGATTGGGTAGTCAAGACATGTATTTATAGGATACATGAAAAATGAAAGGGGTGGGAAAACATACAATTGTTAAATGTATTTGCCTTTGGGGAAAAGTGTTGAAATTTTAATTAAAAGTGTCTTCAGAAAATATGTTCAAAAAAACCTTTATAACAAGACAAGAAATGTACAAACTAGTGGTAAGGAAATGTTGCTTGCTAAAGCAAAAATGTTTTTTAAAATGATCATGATATATCTAAATAAGAAAATGTTCACCTAGTGCTAAGGAAATGTTGCTTTCTTAATGTAAGATTAAGGACGGCAATGAGTCGGGTTTGGATTGGGTCGAACAATATCACATTCATATCCATATCCATGAAGACAGTCTCTGTCCGTCCATGAAAAACCTATGGGCGAAAAATTGTGTCCATGTCCAAACCCGATGGATACCCATATCCGTTGGATCATGTGGTCCTCTCAAGACATATACATAAGACACAACATAACGTGCACATAATCTGTTGCACCCATGCATCCATGTGCGTGTGAAAAAGCAGAGGCGAAGGGGTCGAGGGGATACATAGTTGTGTTGTCATAGGCCATTGGTGCTGGCTGTTGAAGTGCTCCGCCATACACGGAGATAGCGGCTGATAGTGTCGACCATCTCTCGAGATGCAGGAGGAGTAAGAAGAGGAGACAATGCTGATACTTAATGATGAGTCATTTAACAACGACATAAAAAATGCAAAGGGGGCTGAAGTAATATTAAGGCGGGGGTTGAATGTCAACTAATAATAGTTACGGTGGGGATTGTGCAATTTGCTTTGAATGTTTTAGATTATAATAGGTGAAATTACAGTGGGACATGTGATTGTTGGGTAGGGATAGCAGAATCTAATCATTACTATTGGGTCGGGTTTGGATATATCCATGGGTACGAGATTATGTCCATGCCCTACCCATGAGTAATCGGGTCAGGTTTGGGCGTCGCCCATGGACGCAAAAGCATATCCAAACCATGTACATACGGTCGATATCCATGGGTATCCATGTCCATGAATAAAATTGTCATCCTTAAGGAAGATGTTGTTATAGTGGTTAACAAATATATATGTATGATACATGGAATTGAAAAAATGGTCGGAAAAGGCACAATTGTTAATGTATTTTGCCTTTGGATTTTTTAAATGTATTGAAAAATGTTAAGAAAAGCCGTTTAAAAAAGACAAGGATTAAAAAAAATTCTTTTGGGAAAGTGCTGGCGATGTGTTGAAAAAATGTATTTAAATAATGTTTTGATATAACATAATAAAGAAAACATTAACCTAACAGTGAGAAAATATTGAATTCTCAAAGGAAAGATGTTGATTTAGAGAAATGTATGTGTAAGATACAAGAAAAATAAAAAGGGTTGTAAAAGATACAACTGCTAAATGTATTTGCCTTCGGGATTTTTTTCAAAAAAATTAATTAAAATTTTCTTTGGAAAAAAGTTCAACAAAACCTTTATGACAAGATAAGAAATGTACAAACTAGTGGTAAGAAAATGTTGCTTGCTCACAAAAATGTAGGTTTGGTAGTTAAGAAATGTATGTGTTGGACTTGAAGAATGTCAATCAAGTAAATTAGCTCGAAAAAATGTTACAGTAAAATAAAATTCTTTTAACTCTTTTGGAAAAAGTGTTGGTAACGTGTTATAGATACGTATTTGATGAATGTTCATGATATATCTAAATAAGAAATTGACCACCTAGTGCTAAGGAAATGTTGGTTGCTTAATGGAAAGATGTTATTATAGTGGTTAAGAAATGTATGTGAGAGATACATTTTCCCAAAAATGTTGAAATGTATTTAAACTTTTTAAGATAAGCCTTTTAAAATAGACAAAGAATGTACGTATAATGTGTTTAAAAACTATATTTGAAAAAAAAAGGTTTGATACAAGTAAATGAAGAAAGTGTTAACCTAGTGCCATCAAAATGTTCAATGTTCAAAGAAATGTATGTGTAAGATGCATGAAGGTTAAAGAAGGTGAGAAAAGATACAACTGTTAAATGTATTTTCCTATCGGAAAAAGCGTTGAAATTTTAATTAAAAATGTTGACAAAAACCTTTACAACAAGAAAAGAAATGAATAAAAAGGGTTAAGCAAATGTTGCTTGCGCAAAGGAAAAACATTGTTGATTTGATAGTTAAGAAATGTCTGTGCATGACTTGAAGAATGTATATATGAAGTAAATTCGGTGGAAAACATGTTACTCCCTCCGTTCATAAATATAACTATTTTTGGAGATTCCAATGCGAACTACATACGAAACAAAATGAGTGAATTTACACTCTAAAAATATGTCTATATACATCTGTATGTAGTCCTTATTAATAACTCTAAAAAGACCTATATTTAGGAACAGAGGGTGTACAATAAAAATTCTTTAAGAATTTTGATAAAAGTGTTGGTAATGTGTTATAAATATGTATTCAGAAAATATTCATGATATATATCTAGATAAGAAAAGGTACACCTAGTACTAAGGAAATGTTGCTATAGTAGTTAAGAAATGTATCTGCAATATACATGGATATTTAAAAAGATAGGAAAAAAGGAGTATAATTTTGCGGGCTGGCCGCACCACCAGGCTGCGCGCCTCGCACGCTTTCACGTGCCCACTGGGAGGCCCATCCAGCGGGGTTCGCCGACAGAAGATTTCGGCTTCGGTTCATTCGGCCTGTTCCAGCGGCTCCCTGCTCTTCCGCCACTCCACAGAGGACACGCGCCGCTCAAAACCCTCATCCCCACCGCGGCGCTTCCGGCGACGGCCATGGACACCCGGGTGCCACCCCTTCCCATGGATCCGGCGATGGCGGCATGTTTCCGGCTCGACGGCCTTGACCCGGATGAGATGGCGGCCCTCTTCGCCCGCGTGCTCTCCTACACCCACTACGCCCTCCCGGACCCGCCTGTCTCCGTCGACGCTCGCCTCTGCGCTCTCCTCCCCTACCACTCCGTCGACGGCGTCAGCCGCCTTCCCGACTTGCTCCTCCGCAACATCGTCTCTCGCCTCCCAGTCAAGGAAGCCGCGCGCACCGCGGTGCTCTCCCGGCGCTGGCGCGGGGTCTGGCGCTCTGCCCCGCTCGTCCTCGTCGATTCTCACATCCTCCCCGCAGCCGCAGCCGCAGCCGCAGGCACCGCGGCCGCGCGTGCCGACGCGCGGCGCATCACCTCTGCCGTGTCCCGCATCCTCGCCGCGCATCCGGGACCCTTCCGCTGCGTCCACCTCACCAGCAGCCACATGGAAGAGTTCCATGGCCTGCTCACGCGCTGGCTCCAGATCCTCGCCAACAAGGGGGTCCAGGAACTTGTCCTCGTCAACCGCCCTTGGCCGCTCGACCTCCTTCTCCCCTCCACCTTCTTAGGCATGACCACCCTCACCCGCCTCTACCTCGGCCTCTGGAAGTTCCCCGACACGGCCGGCATCCCGAGCGCCACCTGTCTCCCTAACCTCCTTGAGCTCGGGCTCTGCAGCCTCATCATGGAGAGCAAGGATCTGGACTTCATCCTCGACAGGAGCCCCGTGCTGGAGACGCTTTTTATCAAAGGGAATCTTTTCAAGCTTAGTCTTCGCCTTGTCAGCCAAAGCCTCCGGTGCCTGAAGATCCTAATGTCCTTCTTTGAAGAAATCGCTGTGGTGGACGCCCCACGCCTTGAGCGACTCATCCTAACAGGATCTTGGACCCGCGGCGGGGTTTGCACCAAGGTGAAGATCGGTCATGCCCCCAAGTTGCACTCGTTGGGATACTTGGATTTAGGAAATCATGTCCTAGAGTTCGGCAACACCATCATCAAGGTGCCACATTTTTTCCATTTGTTCCATTAGAGTACATCATACCAAAATGATCAATGTATATGTGTGATCTTTCTTCTCTTAATTGAGGGCATTGAGATTTCTATGGCAGGCTGGGACAAAGGTGAGCCCAAGCACCATGGTACCAAGTGTGAGGATCCTGGCTTTGGAGGTGCGTTGTGGAGTCCGCAATGATGTCAAGATGATTCCGACTGTCCTCGGATGCTTTCCCAATGTTGAGACGCTCCACATCATGGTGAAGTCCCTGATGCTTCTTTTGGCATTCATTTGCACCATAATGTACTAGCATCATACTGTGAATTGCTGCTGTTGCGTCATGATCCATCAACATCTGATGAACTTCATGTGCACTAACTTAATTATTTTTTCAGTCTGGAAAAACCGGTCAACCCTCTGGCAAGCACAACCTCAAGTTCTGGAATGAGTCTGGTACCATAGAATGCGTCAGCTCTCGCATCAAGCTGCTGGTTTTCCATGATTTCCGAGGGGATCGGAGTGAACTTGCTTTTCTCAAGTTTTTCTTTGAGAGTGCGCTGGTGCTGAAGCATGTGGTGATAGTGTTGGCCAATGGATGGTTCACTTCAACGGAGGATATGCATTCCAAAGTGAATCCTCTGCGGTCCATGAAACGGGCCAGTGCAGGCTCCAAAGTCATGGTCACTGGGTATTCTGATCCTGAAGATGGTGGCATGGGGAACTTCAAGAGAGCATCGGGCAGTTCTCTTGGTGACCCTTTCGTGAACTACTGAAGTGAAAGTTGCATGTTTACTAGCTCTGCAAGTTGTTGTGTTCTGTAGTCGCAGTTTGGACATGCACTGTTTTCATTTTTTTTGGGTATGATCTGCACGGACTCTTGTTTCTGCGAACATGATTTGTTACCGTCTTCGTTGATACAAATGACTGCCATTCTGTCATAAATGCTGTTTTTTTTTTCAGTTGCCAATTGCGGAGCACCTATTGCGCTTGTGTTAAATTTGATTTCATTAGGTAAAAGATTTGATCTGGTGAGAATTACATTGCACAGTGTTGCTGCTATTCATATGAGGCCTGATGTTGGGGGCGAGGGATAGAGATAATCCATGTTTTGCTTACTGTCTTGGCAATTTCCTCTAGATATTACCTGGGATATTTTTTCCAGCTGGCACAAGATTTTGATGCTCTCTGATTCTACCCTTTTGTGTTCTGTTTTGATTGATTTGCATAGATGTGTCAAGTCAATTATTGCCGCAGCTATTTATGGCCCATCTGGTTCTTCAGTTGCGAAATTTGAATCACCATTTGCAAGCCAATTTGGTTATTTTCGCAACGAGCTAAGGTAATACTCCTAGTAACTTGAGCAACAAGGGCATGTCTAAGAATAGTGTGTCCAGGCGGCCAAACTATGATATGCAGCATCCTAGACCAGTTACTCTTTGCTGCTAGCCTCCTCCATTTATTCCATGATCTTTTGCACACAATGATAAAGTAGTTGTCGTTCCAGAGGATCACAGCTTCTTCAGTTGCGAAAAGTAAGGTTATCATGTTGCCGTGCTGTAGGCTTTTCAGTTTTCACCGATAATTTCTGACTACAGAGACGGGGTAGACCTTTTATTAATCCACCAGGCACAACGTACATTGATTTCACAATTGCATAAACAGAGACGAACGAGAGGAAACTACAAGCTGCTTGCAAGCATGGGCGCGACCGAACACATCCTGGATTGCTACGGATTGTGCTGCATTGCTAAGGATTTCACAACTGTCTGCAGAAAGTGGAGGATCTTTTCTTAGTTGATCCTCCTGCAGTTCTTCCTGACCTGTCCGCTGGACCCCGTCAGCGGCGTGATGTCCCCCATCTTGATCATCCCCACCACGAAGTCCTTGAAGAAGGCGCTCTGGCTGCCGATGTACTGCCGGACCAGCGCGTCGGCGCCGCCGCCGTTGAAGAGCTCCTGGTCCGAGTGCAGGAGGCCCCTCTTCTGCACGAGGTTCTTGTAGTAGTCGTTCTCAAAGACGGTCGGGGTCTGCAGGTCCAGCGGCGCCAGGTTGTTGTCGCCGGAGCCGGCGGTACGAGGGCAGCCTGACTGGCGGCTCCTCGCGAAGCCGGAGTCGATGTTTGTGTCGTTGTAGACGTGGTCCCGGAAGAATGTGCAGCGTGCTAGGCCGATCGTGTGGGCTCCTGGAACAAGTGATAGGTCAGGTCAGGTTACCGTTAAATGTTTACTTTTTTTTCTTTCCATCGGTAACAATCATTCACCAACTTTCATAATTAGTGCTTCCACTTTTTGCAATGGCCGCTGAACATTTGTTTTAATCTGCAGAACAATTTTTTTATTGCTGTCTACTCCAACTTTGTATTTCACCACCTGTAAAATATTTGTTTTATTACAGAGAAACTAGACCAGAGGCTTAGGTCAATGGTAACACCACCGTGCGCAAAAAAAAAGGTAATTAGCCACCAGCTTTGTAAATCATGACCTGTAAAGTTTGCTTAATGCTGAGAGAAGGTGTTATGCAGAAGTTTTGAGCTTTGGAGTCAAAACGTGGCTGTCAGTCCCGTTGGTTGATACCAGTTGTTTTGTGGCGAAAAGCTACCTACTCAATTGTGAAACTAACACCCTGAGAAAATAGTTAAAGAATTTTACCTTGCTTCAGGAAAGGAAAATATATATTACGTGATCACTACCCTTATTTTTGAGTTGACGTGGTCACTACTTATGTTTTTTTTTAAATTGTTTGGATTGCTTACCACATGCCTCACATGATGATCACTATACTACTTATATTGGTTATTAAGACTGCAACAGTACTTCAATAATGATGGAACGGGAATAGAAATGGACCGACGCTATGTTGTAAATTTATTTTCTGAAAATTCCAGTAAAAAGAAGTCAATATGCAAGATGTTATAGTAGTTTTTTTAATTAATTGGCGGTTAATGTGCACGTGCATTTGCATGTACGTCTGTGCTACCTGAGAGCGCGACCATGTCTTTTTGGGAGAGCCCCTGCGCGGCGAAGAGGGATGTAAGGTTTGCGAGCCCCGACGTTGGCGGCGGGATGTTGTTCTCGGCGCCGTTGAAGCTCGCCGTCGTCGAGTCTCTCCGCCCCATCTTCACCTCCCAGCTCGGGCCACCCAGCTACACGCACACAACGCATGCCACAATAGTGTTAGGCTTGGTTGAAGAACACTACACGTAGCTAGTACAAGAGCACGGCTTTATTTTGCATGGATACTTACAATGACGATGCTCTCCTCGGCGGCGATGGCGAGGATGTCGGCGCAGGAGACGACGCCGGGACACTCCTTCTCGACAGCCGCCTTGATGGCGTCGATGACCTCAAACCCCCTGACGGAGTTCTTGTTGGGCATGGCGAGTTGAACGATAGATTTCTCATTCACTGTGTTGCATCGTTACAAGAGTACAAGATATACACAAGTCAGCCCGTAGGAAGCGGCACGCAGGCCTGGGCACTCGGTTAGATCCTAAAATCTAGGAGGTTTACATACATACGTGTATACAAGCGTACAGGAGATACAAGACATATTAACACCCCCCCTCAGCTGGAACGCCATTGGGCTGGACGTTCAAGCTGCTGCGGAACTCATGAAAGACATGCGATGGTAGACCCTTGGTGAAGACGTCAGCGTACTGAGAACTGGACGGCACATGTAGGACGCGAGCTTCCCCGAGCGCCACGCGGTCGCGAACGAAATGCAAGTCAATCTCAATGTGCTTCGTACGCTGATGTTGCACCGGGTTGGAGGCGATGTATGTGGCACTGACATTGTCACAATATACAATCGTGGCCTGAGAGGGCGGACGACGTAACTCATGAAGAAGCTGCCGCAACCAACACGACTCTGCCACACAATTTGCCACACCGCGGTACTCTGCCTCGGCACTAGAACGGGACACCGTGGATTGCCGTTTCGAGGACCACGAGAGAAGGTTCTGCCCAAGAAAGACGCAAAATCCAGAGGTAGATTTGCGTGTGTCGGGGCAGCCGGCCCAATCGGCATCCGTATAGGCAATGAGATCATGAGAAGAAGACCGATAAAACTGTAAGCCATAGTGGGTGGTGCCGCGGATGTAGCGTAAGATGCGTTTGATGAGCTGCATGTGGGAGTCGCGTGGTGCATGCATGAAGAGGCAAACCTGTTGCACGGCGTATGAGATGTCTGGGCGAGTGAGTGTAAGATATTGCAAAGCACCGGCGAGACTACGATACAGCGTGGGATTGGCCAAGGGAAGGCCATCAGTAGCGGACAGTTTGGACGTGGTGTCAATGGGTGTGGAGATAGGCTTACAGTTGAGCATATGAGCACGGTCGAGGATCTCGAGGGCGTATTGTTGTTGACAAAGAAATAGGCCCGAGTGGTTGGTGGTTACATTGATGCCGAGAAAGTGGTGTAGGTCGCCGAGGTCGGTCATGGAGAATTCTCGCTTGAGGGAAGTGATGACATGGTGAAGGGTATGTGGGGAGCTGGCGGTGAGGATGATGTCATCCACGTACACAAGCAAGTAGGCGATGGAAGTGCCGCGATGCAAAATGAACAGCGAGGAGTCACTCTTGGAGGCAAGAAAGCCAAGTGATAAAAGGAAAGACCGAAAGCGATGGAACCATGTGCGGGGGGCCTGTTTCAAGCCATAGAGAGACTTACGAAGGAGGCACACATGATCCGGACGTGACGGGTCCACAAAGCCAGCCGGTTGGGCACAATACACCGTCTCCTTGAGATCCCCATGTAGGAAGGCATTTTTGACGTCAAGTTGGTGGATGGGCCATGAGCTGGTCGTAGCAATGCTGAGGACAGCACGGATGGTGGCCGGTTTCACCACCGGACTGAACGTCTCATCATAGTCGACACCTTCCTTTTGAGTGAAGCCGCGTACAACCCATCGCGCCTTGTACCGTGCCAATGTACCATCAGTGTTGAACTTGTGGCGGAAGATCCACTT
>LR738712.1:151042749-151055528 GCA_902687465.1 Secale cereale | reverse complement strand
GGGGGGGAGGGTCCTTTTATAGGCGAACAGCGAGGTGCCGTGGACGTGTGCGCCGGCGAGCTTCTGCCCGTTGCCATAGGGCTCGGGAGTAGCTGAGGTGGTGTCTGTGGTGTTGCTGGATGCGGTCCAGGGCCGGGGAGAGGAAGAGAGAGAGCGGGGGAAGCATCCAGAGGAGCGCGCGTGCAAGGCCGAAGATTGGAGCTTGCGGGCGGCCGACGCGTGTGCGAGGGCAGCCACAGGAGGGATAAGGAGGAGGGGGACAACGTCGGGGCGCGTTGCGGACATCGAGGCGCATCGAGTGGCGCGAGGGTGAGGCTCGAGGTGGTCGGGGCTGCTGATTGGAGGAGGCTACAGTGCGGGTGTGCACTGTAGCGCGCTCTGGAGCACGCCTATTGCATGCCAGGGCATGCCTTTGGCTTGCTGGACGCGGCCACCTTGTCTGCGGGGTCAGGCGAGGAGTAAACAAGTGGGCCGTGATCTTGGATGCCCTGGTTACCCAATGGAAGAGGGGAGGGGTTGAGGGAGAGTGAAAATTGGGCTGTCCAGCAGAGTAAAATGGGGTTTTCACCTCTCAATCATTGAGCTTTGGCCATGGGGAAGTTACTGGAGGCGCAAGGGATCCTGGGGAAGCTGTGGTAAAAAGTTGGGCTCAAGGAGAACAAGAGAAGAGGTGAAAATGGTAACTTTGGAAAATCACCAGAAGGTGTTTGATGTGGTTTTGAGCAATCAAATGATCTCCACTAGCCATGACACTTAACATGATTAAATGTCATATGGAAATAGGGTGTTTCACCAAGTTTGGGCTTATTTGAAGAAACTTGCCAATGTAACTTTGGTGAACCCTAGAAATCAACAGAAATGGTTTCACAATGTTTGAGTCAAGCTAATAATCCCTCCTTGTAGCACCACTTGGTATAGTGTCATCATTTGGGGTTGTGATCATGCCCACAAGGTTAGAAGCCCCAAGTAAAAAGTTGGTAATGTAAAGTTGTTCAAATTTGAATTTGAACATAAATGGTTTTGGGGTACTCTGATCAAGTTACCCTTCTGCAAAGCTTGTGACATTTAGTCTAGATGCCTTATTAGACCATTCTAGCATGTGTACCAAGTTTGAGAGCATTTGGACAAGTTTGGCAATGTAAAGTTGCTCAAACTTCAAATATGGACAGAATGATTTTGAGGGGTTTTGATGATGCTTTCTTGCTTCCCAAGGCATGGGGCTTGGCAAGATCATCAAATATGTCATATATGACATGATAGAATTTCCCTGGAATTTTTAGAGAATATTTCCTTTGTAAATATTTCAAAAGCTTGAAATATCCAAAAAGGGTTTCTGAGGGATTTGTCCAATATTTTGAACATGACCAAGTGTTGAAACTCTTATATATGGACAATATATGTCCTATGAGTCTCCCTGAATTTTGCCAAATATTTTTGAAATAATTAAATAATTTTTCCCTATTAAAGACCATTTCTGGCCTTAAGAAAAAGCATTTAAATAAAATAGGAAAATAACTATTAAAATTATATTTTTGTGGTTTATGGGAGTCCTATATCTACTAGGTTTCAAATACACTCTTTGAAAGATTTTTCTCGCCCTAAATCAAGCACTTGCAGTGCAAACCTCAATTCAGGGGGTTTTTGGAAAACTAATTTTTGAAAATACATTTTGGCCAAATTAATTTTATAAGAAAATACTATACTGCTATAAACACTTGGCATGATCATTGGGCAGAAGTTTTGGGTAAGGAGATGAAATCTACAAGAGGGAGTAGTTGACTTTAAAGAGCACTTGAAAAAAACACAGGGAGAAAAACTTAATTCCAAATAAAAGCAAAATGATGCCAAAAAAATTTGCTGGTCCAAATTTTCATGATTTATTGATGCAAATGACATGTTACAAAATGCAGGGTGTGACAGACCTACCCCCCTTACAAGAATCTCGTCCCCGAGATTCCTAAACTAGGTCTTAAAAGAGATCGGGATACTCGGATCTAAGATAGTCTTCATGTTCCCAGGTTGCTTCGGCTTCCGTGTGGTTGCTCCACTGGACCTTGAAGTACTTGATGGTGCGGCCTCGCATCCGTCGTTCTGCTTCATCCAGAATGCGAATGGGCTTCTCGCGGTAGGTCAAATCAGGCTGAAGATCAATGGCTTGGTGATCAACATCCTTGTAGAGATCAGGCTTGTTCGGAACTTGGAGACACTTCCGGTGTTGTGACACATGGAATACGTTGTGCACATCGGATAACTCAGGTGGTAGTTCCAACTGGTAAGCCACTTCTCCTCGTCGTGCAGTGATCTCAAAGGGTCCAATGAACCTTGGTGCGAGCTTCCCCTTAACGTGGAAACGCTTGGTTCCCTTCAGAGGAGTTACTCGCAGGTACACGTGGTCTCCGACACGGAAACCCATATCTCAGCGATGAGTGTCAGCATAGCTCTTCTGCCTTGACTTGGCTGCCTTCAAATGTTCTCTGACTAGTTGGACTTGCTCTTCTGCTTCGCGGAGAATATATGGCCCAAAGACTAGTCCTTCTCCAGTCTCTGACCAGTTGAGGGGTGTGCGACACTTGCGTCCGTACAACACCTCAAATGGTGCCATTTGAAGGCTCGACTGATCACTGTTGTTATAGGAGAACTCGGCAAAAGGGAGGCAATCTTCCCATTTGGCTCCATATGCCAAGACACAGGCTCGGAGCATGTCTTCGAGAATTTGATTTACTCGCTCTGTCTGACCTCCGGTCTGCGGGTGGAAAGCCGTGCTGAAGTACAACTTGGTTCCCAAGGCTTCTTGGAACTTCTTCCAGAACCTTGAGGTGAACTGGGTTCCTCGATCTGACACAATCTCCTTGGGAACACCATGAAGGCTTACGATTCTGTCGATGTAGAGAGCTGCCAGCCGGTTGCCATCATAGGTAGTCTTGACATGAATGAAATAGGCTACCTTGGTCAAATGGTCGACTATGACCCAGATGGAGTCATGTCCTTTATTCGACCTTGGTAATCCAGTGATGAATTCCATTCCGACTTTATCCCACTTCCACTTGGGAACCTTGAGTGGTTGGAGCAATCCAGCGGGTCGCTGATACTCAGCCTTGACCCTTTGGCACACATCACACTTTGCAACATAGGTTGCAATCTCTGTTTTCATCCCGTGCCACCAGAATCTTTTCTTCAAGTATTGATACATCTTGGTTCCTCCGGGGTGGATGGAATATGGAGTGTCATGGGCTTCTTGCAGGATCAGGTTCTTCAGCTCAATCTAGTTTGGTACGCAGATGCGGCCTTTGTACCAAACAATCCCGTGCTCGTCCTCGGAGAATCCTGGGGCCTTGCCTAGCTTCATCTTCTTCTTGATGCCTTCAATGCTTGCGTGCCCACCTTGTGCCCTCTTGACTTCGTCCATCAGGGTTGGTCTGACTTCCAAATGGTCTAGAAATCCAGGGGTGACCAATTCCAAACTGATTTGTTCCAGCTCTTCAAACAGGACTGGCTGCCTTTTTTGAATTATGGCATTCAGGGAGAAAGCCTTTCTGCTTAAGGCATCGGCTACCATGTTAGCCTTCCCGGGGTGATATTGAACACTGAGGTCATAATCTTTGATGAGTTCCAACCATCTTCGTTGCCTCATGTTCAATTCCTTCTGGGTGAAAATGTACTTCAGACTTTTGTGGTCCGTGTATATCTCACACCGTTTCCCTAGGAGGTAATGTCGCCATGTCTTCAAGGCATGAACCACTGCTGCTAACTCAAGATCGTGAGTAGCGTAGTTCTCTTCATGAGGTCGTAGCTGCCTTGAGAGGTAAGCTATGACTCGGCCTTCTTGCATCAGAACGCTTCCCAATCCGGTTCGAGAGGCATCACAATATATCATGAACTCCTTGTGAATATCAGGTGTTGCCAGAACTGGGGCGGTGGTCAATCTCTTCTTGAGCTCTTGGAAGCTCTGTTCGCATTTTGGCATCCATTCGAACTTCTTGTCCTTCTTGAGGAGTTGAGTCATTGGCCGAGCAATGCTAGAGAATCCTTCCACGAATTTGCGGTAATAGCCCGCAAGTCCGAGGAAGCTTCTGACTTCCTTGACGGTCGTTGGAGATTGCCATTGGGTCACAGCTTCGATCTTCGCGGGATCAACTGACAATCCTTCTTCGGTCAAGACATGACCTAAGAATCCAACTTTATGCAGCCAAAACTCACACTTGCTGAATTTGGCGTATAGTTGGTGCTCTCGAAGCTTGTCTAGGACCATCCTCAGATGTTGCTCGTGCTCTTCCTCCGTCTTCGAGAAGACAAGAATGTCATCGATGAAGACAACAACAAACTTGTCCAAATATTCCATGAAGACTTTATTCATGAGATACATGAAGTAAGCTGGGGCATTGGTTAACCCAAAGGACATGACCGTGCACTCGTACAGGCCATATCTGGTTACAAATGCCGTCTTCGGGATATCTTGGGGTCTGATCTTCAACCGGTAGTACCCAGATCTGAGGTCGATCTTGGAGAACACCTTGGCTCCGCTGAGTTGATCAAACAGATCTTCAATCTTGGGAAGTGGATACTTGTTCTTGGTTGTAACCTCATTGAGGGAACGGTAGTCAATGCATAAGCGGATGGTACCGTCCCTTTTTGCCACAAACAGAACAGGTGATCCTCAAGGGGAGGCACTTGGGCGGATAAATCCCTTCCTCAGCTGCTCTTCCAGTTGCTTCTTCAACTCGGCTAATTCTTCCGTCCCCATTCTATAAGGCTTCTTATAGATGGGTCCTGCCCCGGGCACGAGCTCGATGATGAATTCAATGTCGCGGTCAGGGGTCATTCCCGGTAGCTCATCCGGAAAGACATCGGGATACTCACAGACTACCGGTACTTGCTCCAGTCCAACTTTAGACAGACAGTTGACTTGAGCGGTTTGAGCAGAAGAGGAGTTGGAAGCAAACTTGGTCATTGGTCATAGTGACCGTCCGATTGGCACAATCTAATAAGCCTTGGTGCTTGCTGAGCCAATCCATTCCTAAGATCACATCCAAGCCTTGCGATCTTAGGATGATAAGGTCTGCTAGGAAGTCTACACCGTTAATGATAACACTGACTCCTTTACAGCCTATCTTGGCTCTCATCTCTGCTCCGGGGGTTTGTACCACCATGGGGTTATTCAGGGGTGTAGGGGTCATGCCACTTTTTAATGCAAATCTTTGAGTGACAAATGAATGCGTGGCTCCAGAATCAAACAAGACAGTTGCAGGTGCTGAGTTGACAAGGAACGTACCTAGCACGACGTACGGGTCTTCCTGGGCTTTTTCAGCAGTGACGTGATTCACACGCCCCTTCCCATGGTTAGGCGGGTTGCGAGGAGCTTGGTTCCTTGGTGGCATCCCGCGGCCTTGTCCTGGGTTCTGCGCATTGGGGCGCGGGGCATCAGGCTTCTTGTTGGGGCACACCCTTGAGATGTGTCCTGACTGACCACATCCAAAGCAAGTGACTTGGTTTGGATTATTGATCTTGTTGCCACCACTGTTATTGGGGTTGAATGCTGGCCTTGGGTTGGCATACTACTGAGGCTGATAGTTGGTGCGAGGTGCAGGAGCTCTTGGCTGCTGGTAGGTTGGCTTGACCGGGGCTGGCTGCCACGGGCGAGGCTTCTGGTTGCTGGAACCTCCCTTGCTGACCATCTTGCGCTTGCGAGTGTCTTCCAGAGCACGCCGCTTGTCTTCAAGCATGAGTGCTTTGTTCACCAGGTCAGGGAAGGTTGGGCGGTCACATACGACAAGTGAGTATTGCAGAGTCTGATTGAGGCCTTCCATGAAGCGCTCCCTTTTTGCAGCATCAGTGCTGACATCTTCAGGAGCATACCTTGACAAAACACTGAACTTCTGCATGTACTCCTTGACAGTGCCACTTCCTTGCTTCAGGGCTCGAAACTCACGCTTTTTGATAGCCATGATTCCGGAAGGAATATGGGCCTTGCGGACTTCTGCCTTGAAGTTGTCCCAAGTGATGTCTTGCCCAGCATGCATGACCTTGAATCCATCCCACCAAGCTCTAGCAGTCCCCCCAAGGCAGTGGGCAGCATAAGCCACCTTCTCGCGGTCTTCGGTGCAACCGACTAGTTCCAGCAAGTCCTCAATGGTGCGGACCCAGTCGTCTGCATCCAGGGGTTCAGCAGTCTCGATGAAAGTTGGCGGTGCATGCTTCTTGAACTCTGCCAACGTGGAACGTCCACTGCCATTCCCCGTCGGCTGGCGGCTGTTGGTGACAGCTTGAGCAATCATCTGAAGGGCTGCGGTGTTGGCTTGGCGTTCCTCTCGGAAAGCTTGGAGAAGCTGAGCCATGTCCATGTTCGGAGGAGGTGGTGGTGGAGCTTGGTCGTGGGTTTGGTCTTTGCCGGCCTCTGATTGGGCGGATGCTCCAGCTTCAGGCTGCTGGGTAGAGGTACCAGTACGAGTTACAACAGGCATCCTGTTGGAGCGGTAAAAGGTCCCATGATTTGGAAGAGTGTGGGGACCCCGACTTGGAAGTCGAGATCACCGAATGCACGTGTACAGTGATCCCAGAGATCAATGCTCACTGAACACACAGAAGCTGAAATAACAAGAGTCTTACATCCATACAAATAGTCTTACACGAATTAAGGCCATTACGGCCAAGTCTTACATAGATAGAGCCTCACGGGCTGAATAGCAAATAACTCAAGTAGCGGAAGTCTTCGATAAACGGGTAGAACCCATGCCATCTGCCTTAACCCTACAGGCATACTGACTGGGATAGCGTCCTAGTTCGCATGGTCGTCTCCAAAGAACTCTTCCTCATAATCCTGCTCTTCCATGCCTGGCCAATTAAATAACCAGTGGCAAGCCAATGAGTACTTTGAATGTACTCGCAAGCAACCCATGATGTGGTTCAAGTAACAATGCAACTGAATAAAAATGAACGATCTAGCAGGAGGCTAGAACAATATGTTATCATCAAGCTTATGCATCAATAACCTCGTGTAACCTCTGGAACAGGTTACCGACATCAACATGAATATGATTCATCTCACCGAGTCAAGTCACCATCTTGACTCATTACACACAATGTATCACCAAAGAAGTAAAATTCTGGACATAGTTTAAGTAGCACCACCCAACTGTCCATGACCGTGGACACGGCTATTCGAATAGTTTTACACTCTGCAGAGGTTGCGCACTTTACCCACAAGATCCGGGGAACTTCCGTGTCATCCACGACCCGCGGTACCTCAAGTACCCGGGGTAAGCACCCGGTCATTACCTTTCCTTAGACGACACTAACATAGAGTCCACTCGTTGGCACACGGCCTTGGGGTACATACAATAGATCACGGAACATGACCTAATTCAATGTTTATGCGTACCCGAAGGGACCAACGGTGTGTCCGGTGCCCTGTAAAAACAGTCATGGCCGTCTATCCAAGCACGACCCCGTCCCGGGAAAGACCTCAAGTCTTCCCGTCACTAGTAATGCGGGCACCATGCTAGTATCGACCTAAGTAATCAATAAAGCCCCGTCCCATAAGGGGTAGTGTGGTTGCACATGTTTGGTTGGGACGGTAGTCACACATAAATCTAATCCATCATTCCACCATGCACATGATATTACCGGCACATCACTTCTTTCTCAAGTGATGACCTATCACTTCATTGTTGGGGAACGTTGCATGGGAAACAAAAATTTTCCTACGCTCACCAAGATCAATCTAGGAGATGCATCTACGAGGGAAGAGTCGGATCCACATACCCTTGTAGATCGCTAAGCGGAAGCGTTCAAGAACGCGGTCGATGGAGTCGTACTCGCCGCGATTCAAATCGCCGAAGATCCCAGCACCGAACGGACGGTGCCTCCGCGTTCAACACACGTACGGCTTGATGATGCCTTCACCTCCTCGATCCAGCGAGCGATGGTGAAGTAGCAACTTGAGTCCTCCGGCAGCACGACGGCGTGGTGGAGAAAACTCAGCAGGGCTTCGCCAAGCACTGCGGAGAAGAAGATATGCTACGAGGGAGAGGAGAGGCAGCGCCAAGGCACGTAGGGGTGTGGCTGCCCTCTCTCTCCCTCTCTATATATAGGGGGAGGGGAGAAGTGGAGGCGCCCCTAGGGTTTCCCCTAGGGGGTGGCGGCCACAAGGGAGAGGGGGGGCGGCTAGGGTTTGGGTGGCCCCCCCTAGGCGTCTTGCCCCCCAAGCCAGAGGGGGCCGGCTGCCCTAGGGGCGCCCCCACCCTCCTAGCTGCGTGGGAGGCTTGTGGGGGGGCGCACAGCCCCTGTGTGGGCTGATGTGCCTCCCCCCTTTTGGCCCATGAGGCCCGCAACACTTGCCGGGACCCCCCGAAACTCCTTTCGGTCATCCGACGACTCCCTGGTGCTCCCCGGAACACTTCCGGACTCCGATTCCCATCATCCAATATATCAATCTTCATCCCCGGACCATTCCGGAGTTCCTCGTCACGTCCGGGATCTCATCCGGGACTCCGAACAACCTTCGGTTACCAACATAACGACTCGACTATACTTATATCATCACCAAACGTTAAGTGTGTAGACCCTGCGGGTTCGAGAACTATGCAGACATGACCGAGACACCTCTACGGTCAATAACCAATAGCGGGACCTGGATGCCCATATTGGTTCCCACATATTCTACGAAGATCTTATCGATTGAACCTCGATGTCAAGGATTCAGACAATCCCGTATATAGTTCCCTTTGTCTGTCGGTATGTTACTTGCCCGAGATTCGATCGTCGGTATCTCTATACCTAGTTCAATCTCGTTACCGGCAAGTCTCTTTACTCGTTCCGTAATACAAGATCCCGTGATCAACTCATTGGTCACATTGCTTGCAAGCTCATTGTGATGTTGTATTACCGAGTGGGCCCTGAGATACCTCTCTGTCATACGGAGTGACAAATCCCAGTCTTGATCCATGCCAACTAAACAGACACCCAAGGAGATACCTGTAGAGCACCTTTATAGTCACCCAGTTACATTGTGATGTTGGGTACACACAAGGTACTCTTCCGGTGTCAGTGAGTTGCATGATCTCATGGTCGTAGGAACATATACTTGACATGCAGAAAACAATAGCAATAAACTGACACGATCATATGCTACGTTTATCGTTTGGGTCTTGTCCATCACATCATTCTCCTAATGATGTGATCCCGTTATCAAATGACAACTCATGTCTATGGCTAGGAAACCGTAGCCATCTTTGATCAACGAGCTAGTCTAGTAGAGGCTCACTAGGGACACGGTGTTGTCTATGTATCCACACATGTATCTTAGTTTCCTATCAATACAATTCTAGCATGGATAATAAACGATTATCATGAACAAGGAAATATAGTAATAACAATTTATTATTGCCTCTAGGGCATATTTCCAACAGTCTCCCACTTGCACTAGAGTCAATAATCTAGCATTACAAGGTAATGAATCTAACACCCATAGAGTCTTGGTGTTGATCATGCTTAGCCCGTGGAAGAGGCTTAGTCAACGGATCTGCAACATTCAAATCCGTGTGTACTTTGCAAATGCTTATGTCCTCCTCCTTGACTGAATCGCGGATGGAATTGAAGCGTCGCTTTATGTGTCTGGTCCTCTTGTGAAACCTTGGTTCCTTGGCTAGAGCAATGGCACCAGTGTTGTCACAAAACAGAGTCATTGGGTTCAATGCACTAGGCACAACTCCAAGATCTGTTATGAACTCCTTCATCCAGACACCTTCCTTTGCCGCCTCCGAGGCAGCTATGTACTCCGCTTCGCATGTAGAATCGGCTACCACGCTTTGCTTGGAACTGCACAAGCTTACCGCTTCCCCGTTGAGAATATATACGTACCCGGTTTGAGACTTAGAGTCATCCGGATCAGTGTCAAAGCTTGCATCGACGTAACCCTTTACGACGAGCTCTTGATCACCTCCATAAACGAGAAACATTTCCTTAGTCCTTTTCAGGTACTTCAAAATATTCTTGACCGCTGTCCAGTGATCCATACCAGGATTACTTTGAAACCTTCCGGCCATACTTATGGCAAGGCTGACATCTGGTCTTGTGCACAGCATTGCATACATGATAGAGCCTATGGCTGAAGCATAGGGGATGACACTCATCTTTTCTCTATCTTCCGCAGTTACTGGGCATTGAGTCTTACTCAACTTTGTACCTTGCAATACCGGCAAGAACCCTGTCGTGGAATTAACACGTCAGATGTCCGGATCAACGGACTTAGGGTTGAGGCGCGCATCTATGTGGTAGCTTGAAGGGGTTGAGCGGAATCGAGAGACGCGATGCAAGACACGGATTTAGACAGCTTCGGGCCCCGGGAAACATCATCCGGTAATAACCCTACGTGCTGTTTGAGGCTAGGTCTCATTATGATGGTGTCGCCGATAAACCGGCTCTTGGTGTCTAACCCTAGAAACTTGTCTAAACCTCTCCTCTAAAACTTGTCTACTTGTGGTTTGTCTAAAGCTTGTCCTCTTTGGGGAGCCCTGCCCCTCCTTATATATGTTGAAGGGGAGGCTTTACATGACTAGTCCTAGTAGGACTAGGATTGATCTATTACAAGGAGTCCTAGTCTTGTTTCCTTTATGGAGAATATTCCTTGCGCTTTATTATTAAACCGGCCCACTATTAATATGAACCGGCCTTCCGGGCCTTGGGCCTTGTCATCCATAATCCATACGCCGGGTTATCAGTGAGTAATATTATTTAGGCAGGTTGCTTGTAAACCGTCTGGTGATAACGGATCGCCAGTGAATCACCAAGTGTAAACCGCCAAGTCCGGCCGGGTTATAATTCCGGCCGGTTCATACCGCGGGGTAATATCCCCGACATTAGCCCCCAAGTTTAGCTTGGATGTGTCCATGGTAAACTTTATGCTGCAAAATAAACACAAGAACAAATTGATAGGTTGTGCTCCGGGTTATGAATTCTTGTAAACCGGCACCTGATCATCTTTGAGTCCTTATCCTTCCTTCTTCTAGAAAATCCGGATCAATAGACCAGCTCCATAATCAACTTGCTTGCATAAGAAATATTGTAAATCCAGAATCTACTTGAATCGGCCTTCAATTCTCTAACTTGATAAAAATATTGGTCTTTGAAATATTCAACTGATATCCAGCCGGCTTGAAGATGTAGAACTTGCCGGTTTATGATCGCCAAAATTGCCGGGTCACACAATTAATCTGATTGCCAGAACTGAAAATTTGAAGATGTTCCTCCTTTATATGCATATTACCTATAGCCCCCAAGTGCCGGGTCATTATGCAATAATGAGCAGGGACTTTGTATACACTCCTTTAAAAATAGCCTTGTGTAATCTTGAAGAAATCCGGATTGTTCATCCCAATCACTATGAAACTGAATATTCCATATTATGTAGCCCCCAAGTGCCGGGTCATTATGCAATAATGATCAGGGACTTTGTAGATATAATTATTGAAATGAACATTATATAATGTAACTTCCATCGTGGGGTTTGAATCCACGTCCACAAGGTTAAGAGCTTTGTGCTTTACCAACTGAGTTAGACGGGCCTTTCAATATAATATTTGAATACTTGTGTACCTTGAATTGTTGATAGGAGCGATTGGTAGCCCCCAAGTTCCGGGTTAGCTACATTTAGAAGGTGAACCGGTACTTCCATATGAAGCAAATGATCTTTCCATTAGCCCCCAAGTGTCAAGTAGACAACTTGCTTGTGTGCTTGAGACTTTTGTCTTTGAATTGCTGCTGTTTACTGCTTCAACTGCCCATTAGCCCCCAAGTGTCAAGTAGACAACTTGTTTGTGTGCTTGAGACTTGTGTATTTGATGTAATCCCAATCTAAATAATGTAGCCCCTAAGTGCCGGGTTGTAAGCCTGCAGCAACTCGGGACTATTCCTTTGTAGAATAAATCACTTCCATCGGTGAAATAATATCCATTGCGCTTGAAAGCGACTTTGAAGACCTCAATCATAATATTGACAACCATAATAGGAATCCAGCCATGTTTGGCTATTGAATAATATAATCCGGTTGGAAGACCGGTTCCAATGATGTTTGATCACAATCGGGCCGGGTTTAATAAACACCGGTCATTATTTTGTCTCATACTGGCGACTTATAGTCAAAACCAGGCCGGTTTAAGGAATACCGGTCATTATAACTGATCATATATTACCAAAATATATATTTAAAAACAAGATATTTCATACCTGCGATCAAATATGCTTGATATTCGTAATCCGGCGAAATTTGTAATTTCCTGAGGGAGTCTTTGATAGATCCAATAATAATTCCAGGCTTGATAACAGACACCGGTTCACTTTGTTCAGAAATTTGTAGCTTTGTTGCCTGATAGATGATCCGGGTTATAATGAATACCGGTTTACTCATGCTGGTATTTCATGATCCAGACTTTCAATTTGATAGATATGTGGTCAACTTGTGTAGCTGTTCCACTCCGGTTTAAAAGGTTATAAAACACAAAAACACCAAAAAACATGCAATTTTTTGCAAATAAGGCCATGTAGTCGAGGCTTTTTCAAAGAGCTGCCAGGCTCAAAAAACTGTCAAAAGAACCAAGCCATCATTTTAACTTGTGCTGATACCGACTGCGGATTGATACCGACTGCGGATTTTTTACCGACTCCGGATTGATACCGACTGCGGATTTTTACCGACTCCGGATTGATACCGACTGCGGATTTTTACCGACTCCGGATTGATACCGACTGCGGATTTTTTACCGACTCCGGATTGATACCGACTGCGG
>LR738712.1:151017337-151041320 GCA_902687465.1 Secale cereale | reverse complement strand
TGTCGTGGAATTAACACGTCAGATGTCCGGATCAACGGACTTAGGGTTGAGGCGCGCATCTATGTGGTAGCTTGAAGGGGTTGAGCGGAATCGAGAGACGCGATGCAAGACACGGATTTAGACAGCTTCGGGCCCCGGGAAACATCATCCGGTAATAACCCTACGTGCTGTTTGAGGCTAGGTCTCATTATGATGGTGTCGCCGATAAACCGGCTCTTGGTGTCTAACCCTAGAAACTTGTCTAAACCTCTCCTCTAAAACTTGTCTACTTGTGGTTTGTCTAAAGCTTGTCCTCTTTGGGGAGCCCTGCCCCTCCTTATATATGTTGAAGGGGAGGCTTTACATGACTAGTCCTAGTAGGACTAGGATTGATCTATTACAAGGAGTCCTAGTCTTGTTTCCTTTATGGAGAATATTCCTTGCGCTTTATTATTAAACCGGCCCACTATTAATATGAACCGGCCTTCCGGGCCTTGGGCCTTGTCATCCATAATCCATACGCCGGGTTATCAGTGAGTAATATTATTTAGGCAGGTTGCTTGTAAACCGTCTGGTGATAACGGATCGCCAGTGAATCACCAAGTGTAAACCGCCAAGTCCGGCCGGGTTATAATTCCGGCCGGTTCATACCGCGGGGTAATATCCCCGACAAACCCCTTCTTGGATTGATCCATTTTGAACTTCTTCAAAACTTTATCAAGGTATGTACTTTGTGAAAGTCCTATCAGGCGTCTCGATCTATCTCTATAGATCTTGATGCCCAATATGAAAGCAGCTTCACCGAGGTCCTTCATCGAAAAACTCTTGTTAAAATACCCCTTCACGCTATCCAAAAGTTCTATATTGTTTCCAATCAGCAATATGTCATCCACATATAATATTAGAAACGCTATAGAGCTCCCACTCACTTTCTTGTAAATACAAGCTTCTCCGTAAACTTGTACAAACCCAAACGCTTTGATCACCTCATCAAAGCGAAGATTCCAACTCCGAGATGCTTGCACCAGCCCATAAATGGAACGCTGGAGTTTGCAAACTTTGTCAGCATTCTCTGGATCGACAAAACCTTCCGGTTGTATCATATACAACTCTTCCTTAAGAAAACCGTTAAGGAACGCTGTTTTGACATCCATCTGCCAAATTTCATAATCGAAATATGCAGCTATTGCTAACATGATTCGGACGGATTTAAGCATCGCTACGGGTGAGAAAGTCTCATCGTAGTCAACTCCTTGAAATTGTGAAAAACCCTTTGCCACAAGTCAAGCTTTATACACGGTGACATTGCCGTCAGCGTCCGTCTTCCTCTTAAAAATCCATTTATTCTGAATGGCCTTCCGCCCTTCAGGTAATACTTCCAAAGTCCATACTTTGTTTTCATACATGGATCCCATCTCGGATTTCATGGCCTCTAACCATTTGTCGGAATCCGGGCCCACCATCGCTTCTCCATAGCTCGTAGGTTCACTATTGTCCAACAACATGACCTCCAAGACAGGGTTACCATACCACTCAGGCGCAGTGCGTACCCTTGTCGACCTACGAGGTTCGGTAGTAACTTGATCAGAAGCTTCTTGATCATCATCATTGGCTTCCTCTTCAACCGTTGCAGGCTCCACAAAAACATCTTTCTGTGCTGCGCTACTCTCTGGTTGAAGCAGAGGTTCAATAACCTCATCAAGTTCTACCTTCCTCCCACTCAATTCTTTCGAGAGAAACTCTTTCTCGAGAAAGGACCCGTTCTTAGCGACAAACACTTTGCCCTCGGATCTGAGATAGAAGGTGTACCCAACCGTCTCTTTTGGGTATCCTATGAAGACACATTTGTCCGCTTTGGGTTCGAGCTTTTCTGGCTGAAGCCTTTTGACATAAGCATCGCAACCCCAAACTTTGAGAAAAGACAACTTAGGTTTCTTACCAAACCACAGTTCATACGGTGTTGTCTCAACGGACTTGGATGGAGCCCTATTTAAAGTGAATGCAGCCGTCTCTAACGCATATCCCCAAAATGATAGTGGCAAATCGGCAAGAGACATCATAGAACGCACCATATCTAATAGGGTTCGATTACGACGTTCGGACACACCATTACGCTGTGGTGTTCCAGGTGGCGTCAACTGTGAAACAATTCCACATTGTCTTGAGTGATTGCCAAACTCATAACTCAGATACTCTCCCCCTCGATCAGATCGTAGGAACTTGATCTTCTTGTTACGATGATTCTCAACTTCACTCTGAAATTGCTTGAACTTTTCAAACGTTTCAGACTTATGCTTCATCAAGTAAATATACCCATATCTACTTAAGTCGTCAGTGAAGGTGAGAAAATAACGATATCCACCGCGCGCCGTGACACTCATCGGGCCACACACATCAGTATGTATGATTTCCAATAAGTCACTTGCCCGTTCCATTGTTCCTGAAAACGGGGTCTTAGTCATCTTGCCCATGAGGCACGGCTCGCATGTGTCAAGTGATTCAAAATCAAGAGACTCCAAAAGTCCATCAGCATGGAGCTTCCTCATGCGTTTCACGCCGATATGACCCAGACGGCAGTGCCACAAGAAAGTGGTACTATTGTTATCAACTCTACATCTTTTGGCATCAATGTTATGAACATGTGTATCATCACTATTGAGATTCAATAAGAATAAACCCCCTACTTCGGGTGCATGACCATAAAAGATATTACCCATATAAATGGAACAACCTTTATTCTCTGATTTAAATGAGTAACCGTCTCGCATTAAACAAGATCCAGATATAATGTTCATGCTCAACGCAGGCACTAAATAACAATTATTCAGGTTCATAACTAATCCCGATGGTAATCGAAGAGCGAGCGTGCCGACGGCGATCACATCAACCTTGGAACCATTCCCCACGCGCATCGTCACTTCGTCCTTCGCCAGCCTCCGTCTATTCCGTAGTTCCTGTTTAGAGTTGCAAATGTGAGCAACCGAACCGGTATCAAATACCCAGGCACTACAACGAGAGTTGGTAAGGTACACATCAATAACATGTATATCACATATACCTTGCTTGTTGTTGTTGTTGGCCCCCTTCTTGTCTGCCAGATACTTGGGGCAGTTCCGCTTCCAGTGGCCGTTCCCCTTGCAATCGAAACACTCAGTCTCTGGCTTGGGCCCAGCCTTGGGTTTCTTCACTGGATGAGCAACTGCCTTGCCACCCTTCTTAGAGTTACCCTTCTTGCCCTTGCCATTCTTCTTGAAACTGGTAGTTTTATTGACCATCAACACTTGATGCTCCTTCTGGATGTCTGACTCAGCGACTTTCAGCATCGCAAACAGCTCGGCGATGGTTTTGTTCATCCCTTGCATGTTATAATGCTGCACGAAGCTCTTGTAGCTAGGTGGGAGTGACTGGAGAATTCTGTCAATGATAGCCTCCTCCGGGAACACAAGTCCCAGATCAGCTATGCGGGTATAGTACCCAGACATCTTCAGTAAGTGCTCACTGACAGACGAATTCTCCTCCATCTTGCAAGCAAAGAATTTATCGGAGGTCTCATACCTCTCGATCTTGGCATTCTTCTCAAAGATGAACTTCAACTCCTGGAACATCTCATATGCTCCATGACATTCAAAACGCCTTTGAAGTCCTCCTTCCAAGCTATACAACATGGCACACTGCACTACTGAGTAGTCATCCGCACGCGACTGCCAGGCGTTCATAACGTCCACAGAGGCCGGAGCGGGGGGTTCACCTAGCGGTGCATTTAGGACATAAACCTTTTGGGCAGCTGTGAGGATGATCCTCAGATTGCGGAGCCAGTCCACAAAGTTGCTCCCATCATCTTTTAGCTTAGTTTTCTCTAGGAACGCATTAAAATTCAGGGGAGCTACTGCGGGAGCCATCTACAACAAAAGATTTGCAAAGACATCTTAGACTATTGTTCATGATAAGTGAGTTTTAACTAATCAAATTACTTATAACTCCCACTCAAATTGACATCCCTCTGGTCATCCGAGCGTGACATGATCCAAATCCACCAACCCAAGTCCGATCATCACGTGAGATGAGGTGGTGTCAATGGTGAACATCTTCATGTTGATCATATCTACTATATGACTCATGCTCGACCTTTCGGTCTTCCGTGTTCTGAGGCCATGTCTGTACATGCTAGGATCGTCAAGTCTAACCCGAGTGTTCTGCATGTGCAAAACTGGCTTGCACCCGTTGTATGCGAACGTAGAGTCTATCACACCCGATCATCACGTGGTGCTTCGAAACGACGAACCTTCGCAACGGCGCACACTTGGGGGGAACACAATTTTATCTTGAAATTTTAGTGAGGGATCATCTTATAATGCTACCGTCGTCCTAAGCAAAATAAGATGCATAAAAGGATTAACATCACATGCAAATCATAAGTGACATGATATGGCCATCAACTCGTGCTTTTGATCTCCATCTCCAAAGCACCGGCATGATCTCCATCGTCACCGGCGTAACACCATGATCCCCATCATCATGATCTCCATCATCGTGTCGCCATCGGGGTTGTCGCGCGCCCACCATGCTCTTACTACTATTGCTACCGTTTAGTGATAAAGTAAAGCATTACATAGCGCTTAATGATTGACACGCAGGTCATACAAAAATTAAAGACAACCCTATGGCTCCTGCCGGTTGCCGTATACATCGACATGCAAGTCGATATTAACTATTACAACATGATCATCTCATACATCAAATATATCTCATCATGTCTTTGGCCATATCATATCACATACATACCCTGCAAAAACAAGTTAGACGTCCTCTAATTTGTTGTTGCATGTTTTACGTGGCTGCTATGGGTATCTAGCAAGAACGCTTCTTACCTACGCAAAGCCACAACGGTGATATTTAAGTTGCTATTTAACCTTCTACAAGGACCGCCTTTGTCGAATCCGATTCAACTAAGATAGGAGAGACAGACACCCGCCAGCCATCTTATGCAACAAAAGTCGCATGTCTGTCGATGGAACCGGTCTCATGTACGTGGACATGTAAAGTTGGTCCGGGCCGCTTCATCCCATAATGCCGCTGAATCAAGAAAGACCAAAGAGGGAAGCAATCTAAACATCAACGCCCACAAACCCCTTTGTGTTCTACTCGTGAAAACATCTACGCAAGAACCTGGCTCTGATACCACTGTTGGGGAACGTTGCATGGGAAACAAAAATTTTCCTACGCTCACCAAGATCAATCTAGGAGATGCATCTACGAGGGAAGAGTCGGATCCACATACCCTTGTAGATCGCTAAGCGGAAGCGTTCAAGAACGCGGTTGATGGAGTCGTACTCGCCGCGATTCAAATCGCCGAAGATCCCAGCACCGAACGGACGGTGCCTCCGCGTTCAACACACGTACGGCTTGATGACGCCTTCACCTCCTCGATCCAGCGAGCGATGGTGAAGTAGCAACTTGAGTCCTCCGGCAGCACGACGGCGTGGTGGAGGTGGTGGTGGAGAAAACTCAGCAGGGCTTCGCCAAGCACTGCGGAGAAGAAGATATGCTACGAGGGAGAGGAGAGGCAGCGCCAAGGCACGTAGGGGTGTGGCTGCCCTCTCTCTCCCTCTCTATATATAGGGGGAGGGGAGAAGTGGAGGCGCCCCTAGGGTTTCCCCTAGGGGTGGCGGCCACAAGGGAGAGGGGGGCGGCTAGGGTTTGGGTGGCCCCCCTAGGCGCCTTGCCCCCCAAGCCAGAGGGGGCCGGCTGCCCTAGGGGCGCCCCCACCCTCCTAGCTGCGTGGGAGGCCTGTGGGGGGGCGCACAGCCCCTGTGTGGGCTGATGTGACTCCCCCCTTTTGGCCCATGAGGCCCGCAACACTTGCCGGGACCCCCCGAAACTCCTTTCGGTCATCCGACGACTCCCTGGTGCTCCCCGGAACACTTCCGGACTCCGATTCCCATCATCCAATATATCAATCTTCATCCCCGGACCATTCCGGAGTTCCTCGTCACGTCCGGGATCTCATCCGGGACTCCGAACAACCTTCGGTTACCAACATAACGACTCGACTATACTTATATCATCACCAAACGTTAAGTGTGTAGACCCTGCGGGTTCGAGAACTATGCAGACATGACCGAGACACCTCTACGGTCAATAACCAATAGCGGGACCTGGATGCCCATATTGGTTCCCACATATTCTACGAAGATCTTATCGATTGAACCTCGATGTCAAGGATTCAGACAATCCCGTATATAGTTCCCTTTGTCTGTCGGTATGTTACTTGCCCGAGATTCGATCATCGGTATCTCTATACCTAGTTCAATCTCGTTACCGGCAAGTCTCTTAACTCGTTCCGTAATACAAGATCCCGTGATCAACTCATTGGTCACATTGCTTGCAAGCTCATTGTGATGTTGTATTACCGAGTGGGCCCTGAGATACCTCTCCGTCATACGGAGTGACAAATCCCAGTCTTGATCCATGCCAACTAAACAGACACACAAGGAGATACCTGTAGAGCACCTTTATAGTCACCCAGTTACGTTGTGATGTTGGGTACACACAAGGTACTCTTCCGGTGTCAGTGAGTTGCATGATCTCATGGTCGTAAGAACATATACTTGACATGCAGAAAACAATAGCAATAAACTGACACGATCATATGCTACGTTTATCGTTTGGGTCTTGTCCATCACATCATTCTCCTAATGATGTGATCCCGTTATCAAATGACAACTCATGTCTATGGCTAGGAAACCGTAGCCATCTTTGATCAACGAGCTAGTCTAGTAGAGGCTCACTAGGGACACGGTGTTGTCTATGTATCCACACATGTATCTTAGTTTCCTATCAATACAATTCTAGCATGGATAATAAACGATTATCATGAACAAGGAAATATAATAATAACCAATTTATTATTGCCTCTAGGGCATATTTCCAACATTCATCACCCTCGGGCATTAGGGGCACCCGATGGGTTCATGCAAAGTTTTCACTACGGGGGTTCATATCACACATGCATCATATGAGCATCAAGACCAACTATTGCATGTCATCTAGCACATAGCAAGATCAACAATAAGACATGCATCATGTGGTGGTTCATCTAGGTTACCATCGTAACCCTAATCATCATGTATCGGAAACCAACGGGTTCCGAGGAACAAGTGTATCATGGTCAAAGGGCTGCTTGCCTGGATTGGCTTGGTCTTCAAAGTCTTCTAGTCCTTCTCCTTCTTCTTCCACAGCAACCTCGTCAAATACGGGATCTATACGTCGCATAATAATAATGGAAAAATAAGAATACAAATAGAACAGAAAAACCAAAGTGCTCAGAAAAATGTCAACTCATTTTTGTAAAATACTAGAGAGTTTTCTAAGATGGGGAAAAATCTTAGTTGGAGTTTTGGAGTTACAGAATGGGATATATTGATTTTTGAACAGGAGTTATACTTGTCAAATTTGAATTTAAATCTGAACAGTACAGAAAAGTTTCATGGATTTGAATGAAAGTAGTACCATTAAATAGGTTGGAATATTACAAGATTTTAGGAGTTGAAATTATTTAATTTGGATCAATATTCTTTTCTGCATAAATGTTTGAAACATTAACAGAAAATAAAAAGAGAAAAAGGGTCCTGTGCACTGGGCCAGAAGTGGCCACAGTGCACGGCCCAAACGGCTCGGCCTGGCCGCACGGAGCCAGCGCGCGCGCACGTCAGGTTTCAAACCTGACGGGTGGGGCCCGTGGGTCAGTGGCTCAGAGGAGGGGAGAGAGGTGGGAGGATGACAGGCGGGGCCCGCCTGTCATCTCTAACCCTGCGGTCACGGCGGCGGCGAGCTCACCAGCGACGACTCCGGCCATGACGACGGCAACAGAGGCCAGGGATGGACTCAGCGGCGTGTTGCGGTTGCAGTGGTGGTAGCGCGGCACGACGGGGAGCCTTGGTTCGCCGGCGACGAGGTGCGACGGCGGAGGCTCGTCGGAGGTCGGTTGCAGCGGCCGTTTCCGACTGCAAACAGAGGGGGAAAGAGAGGGGAAAGGGTCAGGGGTGTGCTGCGGTTCCAAAACAGGCGGAGGGAGAAGCAGGGGAGGCCTGTACCTCGAGATCGCCGGCGGCCCGACGCGGCGGAGCTCCGGTCGATCCCGAGCACAGGGGCGCTCCGGGGCTGAACTGAGGGTGCAGGAGGGACTAGGGGGGAGTTGTGAGGCTGGTGGTGGTGTTGGAAGAGCTCGGGGAGGCCTTTATATAAGGCCCCGACGAGGACCCGTGGTCCAGTGCGCCGGCGAGCTCCGGCTCGTCGCTACAACGCACGGGAGGCTGCGGGAGTGAGTCAGGGGAGTTGCTGGACGAGTCCTACGCCCAGCTGAGGCAAGAGGAGGAGCGAGGGAGCAACAGGGAGGCGTGCGCGTGTGGAGCAGAAGACTGGCCGAAGCGGGCGGCCGGTGCGCGTGCGGCGACGCTTACTGGAGGGCGCAGGAGGAGGGGGGGACAGCGCCGGTGATGTTGCGGACGTCGAGGCGCCTCGACTGGCGCGAGGGGGAGGCTCGAGGTGGTCGGGGACCAACGATTGGCCCGAGCCAGCGTGCGGGAGCACTGTTCACGCGCTCCAGAGCGCGCGTGTGGCCGGCATCGACGCGCTCTCGCTGGTTTGGTCCGCTCCAGCGTGCCCAACAGTGTCTAGCAAGCAGAGGGAGGACTAAAGAAATGCCCTGAGGCCTTGGATGCTCTGTGGTGCAGAGAGAGAGAGATGAGAGCTGGTAACATAGTGAAAGTGGGCTGTACAGCAAGGTAAAGTTGGGGTTTCACCCCCCAATCATGGAGATGAGGTGCTGGGGGAGTTACTGGGGTTTGCTAGTAACCCAATGGACCTGTGGTAAGAAGCTGAGGCTATGGAGAAAAGTGAAAGTGGTAAAAATAGAGGTTTTAAGATTTCTGCAGAAGGTGTTTGATCATGGTTTGACCAAGTAAATGAAGTCCACTTGACATGGCACTTGACAGGGTTAAAGGATATGAGAAAATAGGGTGCTTCACCAAATTTGGCCTCATTTGAAGAAACTAGCCAATGTAACTTTGGTGAGCCCTAGACATCAACAGAAACAGTTTCATCTTGATTGAGTCAATCTAATCATCTCCCTTTGATGCACCACTTAGTGTGGCATCCTTATTTGGGGTATTGATCATGCTCACAAAATTTGAGGCTCCAGATAAAAAGTTGGTAATGTAAAGTTGTTCAAATTTGCATTTGAACAGAAAGGGTTTTGAGGTGATCTGATCAAGTTGCTCTATTCCAAATCTGGTGCCATTTGGTCTAGGTGCCTTATTAGGCCATTCTAGCATGTGCACCAAGTTTGAGAGCATTTGGACAAGTTTGGCAATGTAAAGTTGCTCAAACTTCAAATATGGACAGAATGGTTATGAAGGGGTTTGAGGAGGTTTCCCTGATCTCCAATGCATGAGGCTTTGCAAGATCATCAAATATGTCATATATGACATGATGGAATTTCCCTGGAATTTTTGGAGAAAAATTCCTTTGTAAATATTTCAAAAGCTTGAAATATCCAGAAAGGGTTTTAGAGGGCTTAGCCCATTATTTTGAACATGACCAAGTGTTGAAACTCTTATATATGGACAATATATGTCCTCTGAGTCTCTCTGAATTTTGGCAAATATTTTGGAAATAGTTAAATAATTTTCCACTATTAAAGACCATTTCTGGCCTTAAGAAAAAGCTTTTAAATAAAATAGGAAAATAACTTTTAAAATTATACTTTTGTGGTTTCTGGGAGTCCTATGACTACTAGGTCTCAAATAAACCTTTTGAAAAAGTTTTCACACCCTTAATCAAGTACTTGCAGTGCAAATCCCAATTCAGGGGTTTTTGGAAAACTAAATTTATAAAATGCTTTTTGGCCAAATTAATTTGTAAGAAAATACTATACTGCTATATAACACTTGGCATGATCATTGGGCAGAAGTTTTGGATAAGGAGATGAAATCTACAAGAGATCATAGTTGACTTTTATGAGCACATAAAAAGCAAATGAAGAAAACTCAATTCCAAATAAAAGCCAAATGATGCTAAAAAATTTTGCTGGTCCAAATTTTCATGCTTCAAAGTTACAAATAACATGTTACAAAATGCAGGGTGTGACAGACCTACCCCCCTTACAAGAATCTCGTCCCCGAGATTCCTAAACTAGGGCTTTAAAAGAGGTCGGGAAACTCGGTTCTAAGATAGTCTTCTCGTTCCCAGGTTGCATCTGCTTCGGTATGGTTGCTCCACTGGACCTTGAAGTACTTGATGGTACGGCTCCGCGTACGTCGTTCTGCTTCGTCTAGGATACGAATGGGCTTCTCGCGGTAGGTCAGATCAGGCTGCAGATCAATGGCTTGGTGATCCACATCCTTGTAGAGACTGGGCTTGTCTGGAACCTGGAGACATTTCCGGAGTTGTGACACATGGAACACATTGTGCACATCGGATAGCTCAGGTGGTAGTTCCAACTGATAAGCCACTTCTCCTCGTCGTGCAGTGATCTCAAAGGGTCCGATGAACCTTGGTGCGAGTTTCCCCTTGACATGGAAACGCTTGGTTCCTTTCAGAGGAGTTACCCGCAGGTACACATGGTCCCCAACATGGAAACTCATGTCTCGGCGTCGAGTGTCAGCATAACTCTTCTGCCTTGACTTGGCTGCCTTTAGTCGCTCTCTGACTAGTTGGACTTGCTCTTCTGCTGCGCGGAGAATATCCGGTCCAAAGACTAGTCCTTCTCCAGTCTCTGACCAGTTGAGGGGTGTGCGACACCTGCGTCCGTACAACACCTCAAATGGTGCCATCTGAAGGCTTGACTGGTAACTGTTGTTGTAAGAGAACTCGGCGAAAGGGAGACAGTCTTCCCACTTGGCTCCATATGCCAGAACACAGGCTCGGAGCATGTCTTCGAGGATCTGATTGACTCGCTCAGTTTGTCCTCCGGTCTGTGGGTGGAAAGCTGTGCTGAAAGATAACTTGGTTCCCAAGGCTTCTTGGAACTTCCTCCAGAACCTTGAGGTGAACTGGGTTCCTCGATCTGACACAATCTCCTTGGGAACACCGTGAAGACTTACGATTCGGTCGATGTAGAGAGCTGCCAGCCGGTTGCCATCATAAGTGGTCTTGACAGGAATGAAATGAGCCACCTTGGTCAAATGATCGACTATGACCCAGATAGAGTCATGTCCTCTATTCGACCTTGGTAATCCAGTGACGAAGTCCATTCCGACTTTGTCCCACTTCCACTCAGGAACCTTGAGTGGTTGAAGCAATCCAGCGGGTCGCTGATATTCAGCCTTGACCTTCTGGCACACATCACATTTTGCAACATAGGTTGCAATCTCTCTCTTCATACCGTGCCACCAGAATCGTGCCTTCAAGTCTTGGTACATCTTGGTTCCTCCGGGGTGGATGGAATACGGGGTGTCGTGGGCTTCTTGCAGAATCAGCGTCTTCAAGTCGGGGCTGTTTGGTACGCAGAGACGACCTTTGTACCAAACAATCCCATGCTCGTCTTCGGAGAATCCTGGGGCCTTGCCCGTCTTCATCTTCCTCTTGATACCTTCAATGCTTGCATGTCCATCTTGAGCCTTCTTGACGTTGTCCATCAGGGTTGGTCTGACTTCCAAATGATCCAGAAATCCGGGGGTGACCAATTCCAAACTGAATTGTTCGATCTCTTTAAACAAGGCTGGCTGCCTTTCTTGAATAATGACATTCAAAGAGCAAGCCTTCCTGCTTAAGGCATCGGCCACCACGTTGGCCTTCCCAGGGTGATACTGAACACTGAGGTCATAATCCTTGATGAGTTCCAACCATCTCCGCTGCCTCATGTTCAACTCTTTTTGGGTGAAAATATACTTCAGACTTTTGTGGTCTGTGTAAATCTCACACCGTTTCCCTAGGAGGTAATGCCGCCATGTCTTCAAGGCATGAACTACTGCCGCTAGCTCAAGATCGTGAGTAGCGTAGTTCTCCTCATGAGGTCGTAGCTGCCTGGAGAGGTATGCTATGACGCGGCCTTCTTGCATCAGAACGCTTCCCAATACGGTTCGAGAGGCATCACAATATATCACGAACTCCTTGTGAATATCAGGTGTTGCCAGAACTGGGGCGGTGGTCAATCTCTTCTTGAGCTCTTGGAAGCTCTCTTCGCATTTTGGCGTCCACTCAAACTTCTTGTCCTTCTTGAGGAGCTGAGTCATTGGTCGTGCAATGCTAGAGAATCCTTCCACGAACTTGCGGTAATAGCCCGCTAATCCGAGGAAGCTTCTGACTTCCTTGACGGTCGTTGGAGATTGCCATTGGGTCACAGCTTCAATTTTCGCAGGATCAACAGATAATCCTTCCTTGGTCAAGACATGACCTAAGAATCCAACTTTGTGCAGCCAAAACTCACACTTGCTGAATTTGGCATACAGTTGGTGCTCACGAAGCTTGTCTAGGACCATCCTCAGATGCTGCTCATGTTCTTCCTCCGACTCTGAGAACACAAGGATGTCATCAATGAAGACGACAACGAACTTGTCCAAATATTCCATGAAGACTTTATTCATGAGATACATGAAGTAAGCTGGGGCATTGGTTAACCCAAAAGACATGACCGTGCACTCGTACAGGCCATATCTGGTTACGAATGCCATCTTCGGAATACCCAGCTGGTAATACCCAGATCTGAGGTCGATCTTGGAGAATACCTTGGCTCCGCTGAGTTGATCAAACAGATCTTCGATCTTGGGAAGTGGATACTTGTTCTTGATTGTAACTTCATTGAGGGAACGATAGTCAATGCATAAGCGGATGGTACCGTCCCTCTTAGCCACAAACAGAACAGGAGATCCCCAAGGGGAGGCACTCGGGCGGATAAATCCTTTCCTTAGCTGCTCTTCTAGCTGCTTTTTCAACTCGGCTAGTTCTTCCGTCCCCATTCTATAAGGCTTCTTATAGATGGGTCCTGCTCCGGGCACGAGCTCGATGATGAACTCAATGTCACGGTCAGGGGGCATTCCCGGTAGTTCGTCCGGAAAGACATCAGGATACTCACATACCACCGGTACTTGGTCTAGCCCAACTTCAGACAGACAGTTGACTTTTGCGGCTTGAGCAGAAGAGGAGTTGGGGGCAAACTTGACTTCTACTCCTTGGTCATTTGTCACAGTGACTGTCCGATTGGCACAGTCTAACAAGCCTTGGTGCTTGCTGAGCCAATTCATACCTAGGATCACATCCAAGCCTTGCGATCTCAGGACGATAAGATCTGCTAGGGAGTCTACACCATTAATGGTAATACTGACTCCTTTACAGCCTATCTTGGCTCTCATCTCGGCTCCGGGGGTTTGTACCACCATAGGGTTATTCAGGGGTGTAGGGGTCATGCCACTTTTTAATGCAAATCTTTGAGTGACAAATGAATGCGTTGCTCCAGAATCAAACAAGACAGTTGCAGGTGCTGAGTTGACAAGGAACGTACCCAGCACGACGTCCGGGTCTTCCTGGGCTTCTTCAGTAGTGACGTGATTCACACGCCCCTTCCCATTGTTCGGTGGATTGCGAGGAGCTGGGCTCCTTGGTGGCATTCCACGGCCTTGTCCCTGGTTCTGCGCATTGGGGCGCGGGGCATCAGGCTTCTTGTTGGGGCACACCCTGGAGATGTGTCCGGGCTGACCACACCCAAAGCAAGTGACTTGGATTGGAGTGTTGATCTTGTTGCCACCATTGGTATTGGGGTTGAAAGCTGGCCTGGGGTTGGCATACTGCTGAGGCTGAGGATTGGCACGAGGTGCAGGAGCTCTTGGCTGCTGATAGGTTGGCTTGGCCGGGGCTGACTGCCACGGACGAGGCTTCTGGTTGCTGGAACTTCCCTTACTGATCAACCTGCGCTTGCGAGTGTCTTCCAAAGCACGCCGCTTGTCTTCAAGCATAAGTGCCTTGTTCACCAGGTCAGGGAAAGACGGGCAGTCGCACACGACAAGCGAATATTGCAGAGTCTGATTAAGGCCTTCCATGAAGCGCTCCCTTTTGGCAGCATCAGTGCTGACATCCTCAGGGGCATACCTTGACAGAATACTGAACTTCTGCATGTACTCCTTGACAGTGCCACCTCCTTGTTTCAGGGCTCGGAACTCGCGCTTTTTGATAGCCATGACTCCAGAAGGAATGTGGGCCTTGCGGAATTCTGCCTTGAAGTTAACCCAAGTGATGTCTTGTTCAGCATGCATGACCTTGAATCCATCCCACCAAGCTCTTGCGGTTCCCCCGAGGCAGTGGGCTGCATAAGCCACCTTCTCGCGATCTTCGGTGCATCCGACTAGTTCCAGAATCTCCTCAATGGAACGGACCCAGTCATCAGCATCCAGGGGTTCAGCAGTCTCGATGAAGGTTGGCGGTGCATGCTTCTTGAACTCTGCCAACGTGGAACCTCCATTGCCATTCCCCGCCGGCTGGCGGTTGTTGGCAACAACTTGAGCAATTAGCTGAAGAGCTGCAGTGTTGGCTTGGCGTTCCTCTCGGAAAGCTTGGAGAAGCTGAGCCATGTCCATGCTTGGAGGAGGTGGTGGTGGAGCTTGGTCGTTGGTTTGGTCGTGGTCTGCCTCTGGCTGAGAGGATGCTCCGGCTTCGGGCTGCTGGGTAGAGGTACCAGTACGAGTTACAACAGGCATCCTGTTGGAGCGGTAAAAGGTCTCATGACTTGGAAGAGGAAAAGAAAGATAGGTGGGTGCCTAGTAAGGGGGTGGGTGTGACACTAAATCAAATCATGCAAGGGCCGAGAGGCCAAAACACATTCATTAAAATCCAAATGGGTGATGTAGTCGTTTACACATTCCCGAAGGAAGATTACGACTTACATCCAGACACGACAAAAGCTAGCACTAGATGGTTTCATATGAACCATACAAGGACTCGACTGCGCATAGGGGTTACACGACCTATCCTACCGTAGGGGTTACAACGGGCATATCCGAGTAGCGAATAATGCCTAAGCGGCGGAATGCTCGGTCGCGTATCCCGGCTCTTCTGGGTCTTCCTCCTTGTCTTCATCTGACTGGGCTCCCTTGTAACTTGAGGGAGTGGGGGACTGGAGGAGTTGGATACGACGGTGCTTCGACGGCGGTGCAGGGAAAAGCTTGCGATATTCCCTTGCTGTCATCCGGCGTCGCCGAGGTGGTTCTTCACCCTTGGAAGACACATCCTCGGAGGGCCTTCCGCCTCGATATGCGATAGCGGATTGTCCAGAAGGTGCTCCTTCCTTCTTGATCCTGTTTGCCTTCTCTTGAGCTCGACGAAGAAGTGCCTTGGTCTTGTAAAGTTCTTCTCGAAGCTTCATTGATTCCGAGGCCAAGTCTTGTGCCAAGCTGTCGGCACATAGACTGAAGTAGGTCTGGAACCGAAGCGAGAGTTCATCCTTTAGTGGAGGGGCTAGTGCGCTGCTTTCTTCGTCACCTTCCTTTCGGTAAGGTAAGAAGCGGGTCGCCATCTTGGCTGCCATCTCCGGAAGAAGCTCGCGGAGACGGGTTAGTGCCTTGAGTGCAGCAGCCTCGGCAGCAAGTGGTAGTGTTGTCATCTGGGGTCCCTCGAAGAACCAACTTGTGGGAGGATCGTTTGCCTTCACGATCACTTCCACATGGTACTCCACCTCAGTATCGCTCACCCAATGCTCAAGGTAGGTGAGGATGGGTGCTCGGTGGAACTGACACTCCTGGAGGCTATCCTCGAGAAGTAGGGGAAACCCAGTGGTCAGGTGCTCTTCGGGAACAGCGGCCATCTACAAAGGTGGAATAGGAGGGGTTAATAAGCTAAGGAAATCTCAGGTTTAGAAAAGAAGAGAGGTTCAGAAGGTTTTGAAAAAGGGGTCTCAACTAACTAACGCCCATGCTAACTAAGGCTTCCTACAGTCAGGATGGCTCTGATACCAGCTCTGTGGGGACCCCGACTTGGAAGTCGAGATCACCGAATGCACGTGTACAGTGATCCCAGAGATCAATGCTCACTGAACACACAGAAGCTGAAATAACAAGAGTCTTACATCCATACAAATAGTCTTACACGAATTAAGGCCATTATGGCCAAGTCTTACATAGATAGAGCCTCACGGGCTGAATAGCAAATAACTCAAGTAGCGGAAGTCTTTGATAAACGGGTAGAACCCATGCCATCTGCCTTAACCCTACAGGCATACTGACTGGGATAGCGTCCTAGTTCGCATGGTCGTCTCCAAAGAACTCTTCCTCATAATCCTGCTCTTCCATGCCTGGCCAATTAAATAACCAGTGGCAAGCCAATGAGTACTTTGAATGTACTCGCAAGCAACCCATGATGTGGTTCAAGTAACAATGCAACTGAATAAAAATGAACGATCTAGCAGGAGGCTAGAACAATATGTTATCATCAAGCTTATGCATCAATAACCTCGTGTAACCTCGGGAACAGGTTACCGACATCAACATGAATATGATTCATCTCACCGAGTCAAGTCACCATCTTGACTCATTACACACAATGTATCACCAAAGAAGTAAAATTCTGGACATAGTTTAAGTAGCACCATCCAACTGTCCATGACCGTGGACACGACTATTCGAATAGTTTTACACTATGCAGAGGTTGCGCACTTTACCCACAAGATCCGGGGAACTTCCGTGTCATCCACGACCCGCGGTACCTCAAGTACCCGGGGTAAGCACCCGGTCATTACCTTTCCTTAGACGACACTAACATAGAGTCCACTCGTTGGCACACGGCCTTGGGGTACATACAATAGATCACGGTACATGCCCTAATTCAATGTTTACGCGTACCCGAAGGGACCAACGGTGTGTCCGGTGCCATGTAAAAACAGTCATGGCTGTCTATCCAAGCACGACCCCGTCCCGGGAAAGACCTCAAGTCTTCCCGTCACTAGTAATGCGGGCACCATGCTAGTATCGACCTAAGTAATCAATAAAGCCCCGTCCCATAAGGGGTAGTGTGGTTGCACATGTTTGGTTGGGACGGTAGTCACACATAAATCTAATCCATCATTCCACCATGCACATGATATTACCGGCACATCACTTCTTTCTCAAGTGATGACCTATCACTTCATCACCCTCGGGCATTAGGGGCACCCGATGGGTTCATGCAAAGTTTTCACTACGGGGGTTCATATCACACATGCATCATATGAGCATCAAGACCAACTATTGCATGTCATCTAGCACATAGCAAGATCAACAATAAGGCATGCATCATGTGGTGGTTCATCTAGGTTACCATCGTAACCCTAATCATCATGTATCGGAAACCAACGGGTTCAGAGGAACAAGTGTATCATGGTCAAAGGGCTGCTTGCCTGGATTGGCTTGGTCTTCAAAGTCTTCTAGTCCTTCTCCTTCTTCTTCCACAACAACCTCGTCAAATGCGGGATCTATACGTCGCATAATAATAATGGAAAAATAAGAATACAAATAGAACAGAAAAACCAAAGTGCTCAGAAAAATGTCAACTCATTTTTGTAAAATACTAGAGAGTTTTCTAAGATGGGGAAAAATCTTAGTTGGAGTTTTGGAGTTACAGAATGGGATATATTGATTTTTGAACAGGAGTTATACTGCTCAAATTTGAATTTAAATCTGAACAGTACAGAAAAGTTTCATGGATTTGAATGAAAGTAGTACCATTAAATAGGTTGGAATATTACAAGATTTTAGGAGTTGGAATTATTTAATTTGGATCAATATTCTTTTCTGCATAAATGTTTGAAACATTAACAGAAAAGAAAAAGAGAAAAAGGGTCCTGTGCACTGGGCCAGAAGTGGCCACAGTGCACGGCCCAAACGGCTCGGCCTGGCCGCACGGAGCCAGCGCGCGCGCACGTCAGGTTTCAAACCTGACGGGCGGGGCCCGTGGGTCAGTGGCTCAGAGGAGGGGAGAGAGGTGGGAGGATGAAAGGCGGGGCCCGCCTGTCATCTCTAACCATGCGGTCACGGCGGCGGCGAGCTCACCGGCGACGACTCCGGCCACGGCGACGGCAACAGAGGCCAGGGATGGACTCAGCGGCGTGTTGCGGTTGCAGTGGTGGTAGCGCGGCACGGCGGGGAGCCTTGGTTCACCGGCGACGAGGTGCGACGGCGGAGGCTCGTCGGAGGTCGGTTGCAGCGGCCGTTTCCGACTGCAAACAGAGAGGGAAAGAGAGGGGAAAGGGTCAGGGGTGTGCTGCGGTTCCAAAACAGGCGGAGGGAGAAGCAGGGGAGGCCTGTACCTCGAGATCGCCGGCGGCCCGACGCGGCGGAGCTCCGGTCGATCCCGAGCACAGGGGAGCTCCGGGGCTGAACTGAGGGTGCAGGAGGGACTAGGGGGAGTTGTGAGGCTGGTGGTGGTGTTGGAAGAGCTCGGGGAGGCCTTTATATAGGGCCCCGACGAGGACCCGTGGTCCAGTGCGCCGGCGAGCTCCGGCTCGTCGCTACAGCGCACGGGAGGCTGCGAGAGTGAGTCAGGGGAGTTGCTGGACGAGTCCTACGCCCAGCTGAGGCAAGAGGAGGAGCGGGGAAGCAACAGGGAGGCGTGCGCGTGTGGAGCAGAAGACTGGCCGAAGCGGGCGGCCGGTGCGCGTGCGGCGACGCTTACTGGAGGGCGCAGGAGGAGGGGGGGACAGCGCCGGTGACGTTGCGGACGTCGAGGCGCCTCGACTGGCGCGAGGGGGAGGCTCGAGGTGGTCGGGGACCAACGATTGGCCCGAGCCAGCGTGCGGGAGCACTGTTCACGCGCTCCAGAGCGCACGTGTGGCCGGCATCGACGCGCTCTCGCTGGTTTGGTCCGCTCCAGCGTGCCCAACAGTGTCTAGCAAGCAGAGGGAGGACTAAAGAAATGCCCTGAGGCCTTGGATGCTCTGTGGTGCAGAGAGAGAGAGAGAGGAGAGCTGGTAACATAGTGAAAGTGGGCTGTACAACAAGGTAAAGTTGGGGTTTCACCCCCCAATCATGGAGATGAGGTGCTGGGGGAGTTACTGGGGTTTGCTAGTAACCCAATGGACCTGTGGTAAGAAGCTGAGGCTATGGAGAAAAGTGAAAGTGGTAAAAATAGAGGTTTTAAGATTTCTGCAGAAGGTGTTTGATCATGGTTTGACCAAGTAAATGAAGTCCACTTGACATGGCACTTGACAGGGTTAAAGGATATGAGAAAATAGGGTGCTTCACCAAATTTGGCCTCATTTGAAGAAACTAGCCAATGTAACTTTGGTGAACCCTGGAAATCAACAGAAACAGTTTCATCTTGATTGAGTCAATCTAATCATCTCCCCTTGATGCACCACTTAGTGTGGCATCCTTATTTGGGGTATTGATCATGCTCACAAAATTTGAGGCTCCAGATAAAAAGTTGGTAATGTAAAGTTGTTCAAATTTGCATTTGAACAGAAAGGGTTTTGAGGTGATCTGATCAAGTTGCTCTATTCCAAATCTTGTGCCATTTGGTCTAGGTGCCTTATTAGGCCATTCTAGCATGTGCACCAAGTTTGAGAGCATTTGGACAAGTTTGGCAATGTAAAGTTGCTCAAACTTCAAATATGGACAGAATGGTTATGAAGGGGTTTGAGGAGGTTTCCCTGATCTCCAATGCATGAGGATTTGCAAGATCATCAAATATGTCATATATGACATGATGGAATTTCCCTGGAATTTTTGGAGAAAAATTCCTTTGTAAATATTTCAAAAGCTTGAAATATCCAGAAAGGGTTTTAGAGGGCTTAGCCCATTATTTTGAACATGACCAAGTGTTGAAACTCTTATATATGGACAATATATGTCCTCTGAGTCTCTCTGAATTTTGGCAAATATTTTGGAAATAGTTAAATAATTTTTCCCTATTAAAGACCATTTCTAGCCTTAAGAAAAAGCTTTTAAATAAAATAGGAAAATAACTTTTAAAATTATACTTTTGTGGTTTCTGGGAGTCCTATGACTACTAGGTCTCAAATAAACCTTTTGAAAAAGTTTTCACACCCTTAATCAAGTACTTGCAGTGCAAATCCCAATTCAGGGGTTTTTGGAAAACTAAATTTATAAAATGCTTTTTGGCCAAATTAATTTGTAAGAAAATACTATACTGCTATATAACACTTGGCATGATCATTGTTGCAGAAGTTTTGGATAAGGAGATGAAATCTACAAGAGATCATAGTTGACTTTTATGAGCACATAAAAAGCAAATGAAGAAAACTCAATTCCAAATAAAAGCCAAATGATGCTAAAAATTTTTGCTGGTCCAAATTTTCATGCTTCAAAGTTACAAATAACATGTTACAAAATGCAGGGTGTGACAAAGAGGGAAAGCAATAAAGATGGGTGCCTAGTAAGGGGGTGGGTGTGACACTAATCAATTCATGCAAGGGCCGAAAGGGCCAAACACATTCATTAAAATCCAAATGGGTGATGCAGTCGTTTACATATTCCCGAAGGGAGAATACGACGTACATCCAAACACAACAAAAGCAAATACTAGATGGCTTCATATGAACCATACAAGGACTCGACTTCACATAGGGGTTACACGACCTATCCTACCGTAGAGGTCACGAACTGGCATATCCGAGTTGCGAATAATGCCTAAGCGGCGGAATGCTCGGTCGCGTATTCTGGCTCTTCCGGGTCTTCCTCCTTGTCTTCATCTGTCTCGGCTCCCTTATCACTTGAGGGTGTGGGGGAGTGGAGGAGTTGGATACGGTGGTGTTTTGTCGGTGGTGCAGGGAAAAGCTTGCGATATTCCCTTGCCGTCATATGGCGTCGCCGGGGTGGTTCTTCATCCTTGGAAGATACATCTCCTGAGGGCCTTCCGCCTCGGTACGTGATAGCGGACTGTCCGGGAGGCGCACCTTCCTTCTTGATCCTATCTTTCTTCTCTTGTGCTCGACGAAGGAGTGCCTTGGTCTTGTGAAGTTCTTCTCGGAGCTTCATCGATTCCGAGGCCAATTCTTGTGCCAAGCTATCAGCACATAGGCTGAAGTAGGTCTGGAATCGAAGTGGAAGTCCTTCCTTCAGTGGAGGGGATTGCGCGCTGGTTTCATCTTCACCTTCCTTCCGGTAAGGCAAGAAGCGGGTTGTCATCTTGGCAGCCATCTCCGAAAGAAGCTCGCGGAGACGGGTTAGGGCCTTGAGTGCAGCAGCCTCGACAGCGAGGGGTAGTGTTGCCATCTGGGGTCCCTCGAAGAACCAACTTGTGGGAGGATCGTTTGCCTTCACGATCACTTCCACATGGTACTCCACCTCAGTGTCATTAACCCAATGCTCATGGTAGGTGAGGATGGGTGCTCGGTGGAACTGGCACTCCTGGAGGCTATCCTCGAGAAGCAAGGGGAACCCAGTGGTCAAGTGCTCTTCAGGTACAGCGGCCATCTACAAAGGTTGAATAGGAGAGGTTAATAAGCTGATGATATCTCAGGTTTGGTAAGGTTTAGAAAAGAAGAGAGGTTCATAAGGTTTTTGAAAAGGGTCTCATCTAACTAACGCCCATGCTAACTAAGGCTTCCTACAGCAGGATGGCTCTGATACCAGCTCTGTGGGGACCCCGACTTAAGAGTCGAGATCACCGAATGCACGTGTACAGTGATCCCAGAGATCAATGCTCACAGAACACACAGAAGCTGAATAACAAGAGTCTTACATCCATACATACCGTCTTACACAAATTATGACCATTATGGCCAAGTCTTACATAGATAAAGCCTCAAGGGCTGAATAGCAAATAAACTCGAATAGCGGAAGTCTTCGCAGATATGTAGAACCCATGCCATCTGCCTTAACCCTATAGGCATTCTGACTGGGAAAGCGTCCTAGTTCGCATGTTCGTCTCCATAGAATTCTTCTTCAAATTCCTGCTCCTCCATGCCTGGCCAATTAAATAACTAGTGGCAAGCCAATGAGTACTTTGAATGTACTCGCAAGCAACCCATGATTTGGTTCAAGGTAACAATGCAATTATACAACAATGAGCAACCTAGCTACAAGCTAGATTAAATATTCTACCATCATGTAACATGCATCAATAAATTTGGGTAACCTTGAAGACAGGTTACAGATATCAACATGAATAGAGTTTAATTCTTTATCAACGCGTCAAGTCACCATCTTGACTCAACACTGATACATACTTCCACCGAGATTGAGAAATTCTGGACATAGTTTAAGTAGCACCTCCCAACTGTCCATGACCGTGGACACAACTATTCGAATAGTTTTACACTCTGCAGAGGTTGCGCACTTTACCCACAAGACCCGGGAAGCTTTCGTGTCACCGACGATCCCGCAGTACCACAAGTACTCGGGGGAATCACCCGGTCATTACCTTTCCCTAGACGACACTAACAGAGGGTCCACTCGCTGGTGCACAGCCCTCGTGTACAAACGGTAAATCATGGGACTTGCCCTCTTTACAATGTCACGCATACACGAAGGGACCAACGATGTGTCCGGTGCCCTGTGAAAACAGTCATGGTCGCCTATCCAAGCACGACCCCATCCCGAGAGAGACCTCAAGTCTTCCCCGTCACTAGTAATGTGGGCACCATGCTAGTATCGGCCTAAGTAATCAATAATGCCCCGTCCCATAAGGGGTAGAGTGGTTGCACATGTTTGGTTGGGACGGTAGTCACACATAAATCTAATCCATCATTTCACACACACACAAGATCTTTCTTGGCACACCAATTCTTCCTCAAGTGATGACCTAACTCAACATCACCCGCGGGCATTAGGGGCACCCGATGGGGTTTTCGGAAAGAATGCAACCACGAAGGATTCATGGCTCATATGCATTACTAAGCCTCACAACGAATCATTTGTCATTGTATCTAAGCACATAGTAAGATCATGAGTAAGGCATGCATCATGTGGTGGCTTTCAACTAGTTCACCACCGTCACTCTTATCATCATGCATTCGGAATTAAAAGGGTTCCGAGGAACACAAGGGTATCATGGTCAAAGGGCTGCTTGCCTGGATTGGCTTGGTCTTCAAAGTCTTCAAATCCTTCCCCTCCTTCTTCTTCAGCAACCTCGTCAAACACGGTATCTAATCGTCGCAATAAACAACGGGAAAATAAGACCATAATAAAAACAAAAAACCAAAGTGCTCAGAAAAATGTCAACTTATTTTTATAAAATACTAGAGGGAAAACTAAGATGGCAAAAATTCTTAGTTTGAGATTTGGAGTGACAGAATGGGGTACATGAATTTTTGAACAGGGGTTTTAGTGTTCAAATATGGATTTAAATTTGAACAGAACAGAAAAGGTCCATGGATATGGGTGAAAGTGACATCATTAAATAGGTTGGATTTTTACAAGTTTTTAGGAACTGGAATTAAATCATTTGGATAAATATTTAATCCTGTGGAATTATTTGAAAATCCCATAGAAAAGAAAAAGAAAAAGGTTCCTATGCAACTGGGCCAGAACGGCCACACTGCAGCAGGCCCGGGGGGAATCAGTCCACCGCACGGGCGCCATCGCGCGCGCCAGGTTTCAAACCTGACGGGCGGGGCCCGGCGTCAGTGAGAGGAGAGAGATGCGAGGGCGAGGGGAGGCTGACAGGCGGGGCCCGTCTGTCATCCCTAACCCTCCGGCAGAGGGCCGGCGAGCTCACCGGCGACGATTCAGAGCACGGCAGGGCGAGCTAAGGGCAGGGACGGAATCAGCGAGGTGTCGCCGATCTGGTGGAGGGGGAGTTGGTCGCCGGAGTGGCCTGGTTCGCCGGCGGCGAGGTCACGTGGCGGAGGGGCGTCGGGTGAAGGTTGCTCCGGTCATTTACGACAGCTGCATAGAGGGAAAAGAGGGGCAAAAGGATCAGTGAGGGTCTGTTGTTTTAGATCGAGTGAGAGGAGCGGCGGGGAGGGCCTGTACCGAGCGGACGACGGCGAGCCGCCGCGGCAGAGCTCGAGCTCGATCTCGAGCTCGGGCCTGACTGGAGTGGAGTGAGTGGCGTAGGGGGAAGATTAGGTGGGTGAGAGAGC
>LR738712.1:150989345-151015805 GCA_902687465.1 Secale cereale | reverse complement strand
GAGGTGCCGTGGACATGTATGCCGGCGAGCTTCTGCCCGTTGCCACAGGGCTCGGGAGGAGCTGAGGTGGTGTCTGTGGTGTTGCTGGATGCGGTCCAGGGCCGGGGAGAGGAAGAGAGAGAGCGGGGGAAGTATCCAGAGCAGCACGCGTGCGAGGCCGAAGATTGGAGCTTGCGGGCGGCCGACGCGCGTGCGAGGGCATCCACAGGAGGGAGAAGGAGGAGGGGGACAGCGCCGGGGTGCGTTGCGGACGTCGAGGCGCATCGAGTGGGGCGAGGGGGAGGCTCGAGGTGGTCGGGGCTGCTGATTGGAGGAGGCTACAGTGCGGGTGTGCACTGTAGCACGCTCTGGAGCACGCCTATTGCATGCCAGGGCATGCCTTTGGCTTGCTGGACGCGGCCACCTTGTCTGGGGGGTCAGGCGAGGAGTAAACAAGTGGGCTGTGGTCTTGGATGCCCTGGTTACGCAATGGAAGAGGGGAGGTGTTGAGGGAGAGTGAAAATTGGGCTGTCCAATAGAGTAAAATGGGGTTTTCACCTCTCAATCATTGAGCTATGGCCATGGGGAAGTTACTAGAGGCGCAAGGGATCCTCGGGAAGCTGTGGTAAAAAGTTGGGCTCAAGGAGAACAAGAGAAGAGGTGAAAATGGTAACTTTGGAAAATCACCAGAAGGTGTTTGATGTGGTTTTGAGCAATCAAATGATCTCCACTAGCCATGACACTAAACAGGATTAAATGGCATATGGAAATAGGGTGTTTCACCAAGTTTGGGCTTATTTGAAGAAACTTGCCAATGTAACTTTGGTGAACCCTAGAAATCAACAGAAATGGTTTCACCATGTTTGAGTCAAGCTAATCATCCCCCCTTGATGCACCACTTGGTGTAGTGTCATCATTTGGGGTTGTGATCATGCCCAAAAGGTTAGAAGCCCCAAGTAAAAAGTTGGTAATGTAAAGTTGTTCAAATTTGAATTTGAACAGAAATGGTTTTGGGGTACTCTGATCAAGTTACCCTTCTCTAAATCTTGTGCCATTTGGTCCAGATGCCTTATTAGACCATTCTAGCATGTGTACCAAGTTTGAGAGCATTTGGACAAGTTTGGCAATGTAAAGTTGCTCAAACTTCAAATATGGACAGAATGGTTTTGAGCGGTTTTGATGATGCTTTGTTTCTTCCCAAGGCATTGGGCTTGGCAATATCATCAAATATGTCATATATGACATGATAGAATTTCCCTGGAATTTTTAGAGAATATTTCCTTTGTAAATATTTCAAAAGCTTGAAATATCCAGAAAGGGTTTCTGAGGGATTTGTCCAATATTTTGAACATGACCAAGTGTTAAAACTCTTATATATGGACAATATATGTCCTATGAGTCTTCCTGAATTTTGGCAAATATTTTTGAAATAATTAAATAATTTTTCCCTTTTAAAGACCATTTCTGGCCTTAAGAAAAAGCATTTAAATAAAATAGGAAAATAACTTGTAAAATTATATTTTTGTGGTTTATGGGAGTCCTATATCTACTAGGTTTCAAATACACTCTTTGAAATATTTTTCTCACCCTAAATCAAGCACTTGCAGTGCAAACCTCAATTCAGGGGGTTTTTGGAAAATTAATTTTTTTAAATACATTTTGGCCAAATTAATTTTATAAGAAAATAATATACTGCTGTAAACACTTGGTATGATCATTGGGCGGAAGTTTTGGGTGTGGAGATGAAATCTACAAGAGGGAGTAGTTGACTTTAAAGAGCACTTGAAAAAAACAGAGGGAGAAAAACTTAATTCCAAATAAAAGCCAAATGATGCCAAAAATTTTTGCTGGTCCAAATTTTCATGCTTTATTGATGCAAATGACATGTTACAAAATGTAGGGTGTGACACCTAGGCAGCCCCCCTCTCTCTCCCTAAAGCCCAATAAGGCACATTTACTCCCCGGGGGGTTCCGGTAACCTCTCGGTACTCCGGTATTTATCCGGTCACCCCCGGAACTCTTCCGGTGTCCGGATATAACCTTCTAGTATATCAATCTTTATGTCTCAACCATTTCGAGACTCCTCGTCATGTCCTTGATCACACTCGGAATTCCGAATTACCTTCGGTACATCAAAACACATAAACTCGTAATACCGATCGTCATCGAACGTTAAGCCTGCGGACCCTACGGGTTCGAGAACTATGTACACATGACCGAGACTCATCTCCGGTCAATAACCAATAGCGGAACCTGGATGCTCATATTGGTTCCTACATATTCTATGAAGATCTTTATCGGTCAAACCGCATAACAAACATATGTTGTTCCCTTTGTCATCAGTATGTTACTTGCCCGAGATTCGATCGTCGGTATCATCATACCTAGTTCAACCTCGTCACCGGCAAGTCTCTTTACTCGTTCCGTAATACATCATCTCATGACTAACTCATTAGTCGTTTGCTTGCAAGGCTTATTTTGATGTGTATTGCCGAGAGGGCCCAAAGATACCTCTCGGACACTCGGAGTGACAAATCCTATTCTCGATATATGCCAACACCACAAACCCCTTCCGAGACACCTGTAGTGCATCTTGATAATCACCCAGTTACGTTGTGACGTTTGATGGAACACAATGTGTTCCTTCGCTATTCGGGAGTTGCATAATCTCATAGTCATAGGAACATGTATAACTCATGAAGAAAGCAATAGCAGTAAAACTAAACGATCATAGTGCTAAGCTAACGGATGGGTCTTGTCCATCACATCATTCTCATAATGATGTGATCCCGTTGATCAAATGACAACACATGTCTATGGTCAGGAAACATAACCATCTTTGATTAACAAGATAGTCTAGTAGAGGCATACTAGGGACACTATGTTTTGTCTATGTATTCACACATGTATCAAGTTTCTGGTTAATACAATTCTAGCATGAATAAAAGACATTTATCATGGTATAAGGAAATATAAATAACAACTTTTTTATTGCCTCTAGGGCATATTTCCTTCGGTCTCCCACTTGCATTAGAGTCAATAATCTAGATTACATAGAAATGATTCTAACACCCATGGAGTCTTGATGCGGATCATGTTTTGCTTGTGGAAGAGGCTTAGTCAATGGTTCTGCAACATTCAGATCCGTATGTATCTTGAAAATTTCTATGTCTCCCTCCTTGACTTGATCGCGGATGGATTTGAAGTTACTCTTGATGTGGTTGGTTCTCTTGTGAAACCTGGATTCCTTCGCCAAGGCTATTGCTCCAGTGTTGTCACAAAAGATTTTCATTGGACCCGATGCACTAGGTATTACATCTAGATCGGATATGAACTCCTTCGTCCGGACTCCTTCATTTGCTGCTTTCGAAGCAGCTATGTACTCCGCTTCACACGTAGAACCCGCCACGACGCTTTGCTTGGAACTGCACCAACTGACAGCTCCACCGTTCAACAAAAATACATATCCGGTTTGTGACTTAGAGTCATCCGGATCAGTGTCAAAGCTTGAATCAGCGTAACCGTTTACGACGAGCTCTTTGTCACCTCCGTAAACGAGAAACATTGTCCTTTTCAGGTACTTCAGGATGTTCTTGACCGCTGTCCAGTGATCCACTCCTGGATTACTTTGGTACCTCCATGCTAAACTTATAGCAAGGCACACATCTGGTCTGGTACACAACATTGCATACATGATAGATCCTACTGCTGAGGCATAGGGAATGATTTTCATTTTCTATCTATCTTCCGCAATGGTCGGGCATTGAGTCTTACTCAACCTCCCACCTTATAATACAGGCAAGAACCCTTTCTTTGACTGATCCATTTTGAACTTCTTCAAAACTTTACCAAGGTATGTGCTTTGTGAAAGTCCAATTAAGCGTCTTGATCTATCTCAATAGATCTTGATGCCCAATATGTAAGCAGCTTCACCGAGGTCTTTCATTGGAAAATTCTTATTCAAGTATCCTTTTATGACATCCAGAAATTCTATATCATTTCCAATCAACAATATGGCATCCACATATAATATCAGAAATGCTACAGAGCTCCCACTCACTTTCTTGTAAAGAAATGCTTCTCCAAAAGTCTGTATAAAACCATATGCTTTGATCACCTCATCTAAGCGTATATTCCAACTCCGAGATGCTTGCACCAGTCCATAGATGGATCGCTGGAGCTTGCACACTTTGTTAGCACCTTTAGGATCGATAAAACCTTCTGGTTGCATCATATACAATTCCTCTTTGAGGTATCCATTAAGGAATGCAGTTTTGACATCCATTTGCCAGATTTCATAATCATAAAATGCAGCAATTGCTAACATGATTCGGACAGCCTTATGCATCACTACTGGTGAGAAAGTCTCATCGTAGTCAACTCCTTGAACTTGTCGAAAACCTTTTGCAACAAGTCGAGCTTTGTAGACAGTAACATTACCATCGGTGCCAGTCTTTCTCTTAAAGACCCATTTATTTTCAATGGCTTGCCGATCATAGGGCAAGTCAACCAAAGTCCACACTTTGTTCTCATACATGGATCCCATCTCAGATTTCATGGCCTCAAGCCATTTTGTGGAATCTGGGCTCATCATCGCTTCCTCATAGTTCGTAGGTTCATCATGGTCTAGTAACATGACTTCCAGAACCGGGTTACCGTACCACTATGTCACGGAACACACTCTGGTTGACCTACGAGGTTTAGTAGTAACTTGATCTGAAGTTTCATGATCATCATCATTAGCTTCCTCACTGGTTGGTGTAGGAATCACTGGAACTAGTTTCTGTGATGTACTACTTTCCAACTCGGGAGAAGGTACAATTACCTCATCAAGTTCTACTTTCCTCCCATTCACTTCTTTCGAGAGAAACTCTTTCTCTAGAAAGGATCCGTTCTTAGCAACAAATATCTTGCCTTCGTATTTGTGATAGAAGGTGTACCCAACAGTTTCCTTTAGGTATCCTATGAAGACAAATTTCTCCGACTTGGGTTCGAGCTTATCAAGTTGAAGCTTTTTACATAAGCATCGCAGCCCCAAACTTTAAGAAACGACAACTTGGGTTTCTTGCCAAACCATAGTTGATAAGGCGTCGTCTCAATGGATTTAGATGGTGCCCTATTTAACGTGAATGCAGATGTCTCTAAAGCATAACCCCAAAACGATAGTGGTAAATCGGTAAGAGACATCATAGATCGCACCATATCTAATAAAGTACGGCTACGACGTTCGGACACACCATTACGCTGTGGTGTCCCAGGTGGAGTGAGCTATGAAACTATTCCACATTGTTTCAAATGAAGACCAAACTCGTAAAAATATCCGCCTTCGCGATCAGATCGTAGAAACTTTATTTTTCTTGTTACGATGATTTTCTACTTCACTATGAAATTCTTTGAACTTTTCAAACGTTTCAGACTTGTGCTTCATCAAGTAGATATACCCATATCTGCTCAAATCATTAGTGAAGGTCAGAAAATAAAGATACCCGCCGCGAGCCTCAACACTCATTGGTCAGTATACATCGGTATGTATGATTTCCAATAAGTCAGTTGCTCGCTCCATTGTTCCAGAGAACGGATTTTAGTCATCTTGCCCATGAGGCATGGTTCACAAGCACCAAGTGATTCATAATCAAGTGATTCCAAAAGTCCATCAGCATGGAGTTTCTTCATGCGCTTTACACCAATATGACCTAAACGACAGTGCCAAAAATAAGTTGCACTATCATTATCAAATTTGCATCTTTTGGTTTCAATATTATGAATATGCGTATTACTACGATCGAGATTCAATAAGAATAGACCACTCTTAAAGGGTGCATGACCATACAAGATATTACTCATATAAATAGAACAACCATTATTCTCTGATTTAAATGAATAACCGTCTCGCAACAAACAAGATCCAGATATAATGTTCATGCTCAACGCTGGCACCAAATAACAATTATTTAGGTCTAAAACTAATCCCGAAGGTAGATGTAGAGGTAGCATGCCAATGGCGATCACATCGACTTAACCATTTCCCACGCGCATCGTCATCTCGTCCTTAGCTAATCTTCGTTTAATCCGTAGCCCCTGTTTCGAGTTACAAATATTAGCAACCGAACCAGTATCAAATACACAGGTGCTACTACAAGCATTAGTAAGGTACACATCAATAACATGTATATCAAATATACCTTTGTTCACTTTGCCATCCTTCTTATCCGCCAAATACTTGGGGCAGTTCCGCTTCCAGTGTCCAGTCCCTTTGCAGTAGAAGCACTCAGTTTCAGGCTTGTCTCCAGACTTGGGTTTCTTCGCGGGAGTAGCAATTGTCTTGCTTTTCTTCTTGAAGCTCCCCTTCTTTCCCTTGCCCATTTTCTTGAAACTAGTGGTCTTGTTAACCATCAACACTTGATGCTCCTTTTTGTTTTCTACCTCCGCAGCTTTGAGCATAGCGAAGAGCTCGGGAATAGTCTTCTGCATCCCTTGCATATTATAGTTCATGACGAAGCCTTTATAGCTTGGTGGCAGTGATTGAAGAACTCTATCAATAACATTATCTTCATCAACTTTGCATCCAAGTTGAGTCATGTGATTGTAGTACCCACACATTCTGAGTATGTGTTCACTTATAGAACTGTTCTCCTCCATCTTGCAGCTATAGAACTTATTAGAGACTTCATATCTCTCAATTCGGGCATTTGCTTGAAATATTAACTTCAACTCTTGGAACATCTCATATGCTCCATGACGTTCAAAACGTCTTTGAAGTCCCGATTCTAAGCCATAAAGCATGGCACAATGAACTATCGAGTAGTCATCAGAACGAGCTTGCCAGATGTTCATAACGTCCAGAGTTGCTCCTGCAGCAGGCCTATCACCTAGCAGTGCTTCAAGGACATAATTCTTCTGTGCAACAATGAGGATAATCCTCAAGTTACGGACCCAGTCCGTGTAGTTGCTATCATCATCTTTCAACTTAGATTTCTCTAGGAATGCATTAAAAAACAAGGAAACGGTAGCACGAGCCATTGATCTATAACAACATAGATATGCAAAAACTATCAGGACTAAGTTCATGATAAATTAAAGTTCAATTAATCAAATTACTAAAGAACTCCCACTTAGATAGACATCCCTCTAGTCATCTAAATGATCACGTGATCCAAATCAACTAAACCATGTCCGATCATCACGTGAGATGGAGTAGTTTTCAATGGTGAACATCTTATGTTGATCATATCTACTATATGATTCACGCTCGACCTTTCGGTCTCCTGTGTTCCGAGGCCATCTCTGTACATGCTAGGCTCGTCAAGTTTAACCCGAGTATTCTGCATGTGCAAAACTGTCTTACACCCGTTGTATTTGAACGTAGAGCTTATCACACCCGATCATCACGTGGTGTCTCGGCACGATGAACTTTCGCAACGGTGCATACTCAGGGAGAACACTTGTACCTTGAAATTTCGTAAGGGATCATCTTATAATGCTACCGCCGTACTGAGCAAAATAAGAAGCATAATAAGATAAACATCACATGCAATCAAAATATGTGACATGGTATGACCATCATCATCTTGTGCTTTTGATCTCCATCTCCAAAGCATCATCATGATCTCCATCGTCACCGGCTTGACACCATGATCTTCAACGTAGCCTCATGGTCGTCTCGCCAACTATTGCTACTACTACTATCGCTAAATCATAGTGATAAAGTAAAGCAATTACATGGCCTTCGCAATTCATACAATAAAGAGACAACCATAAGGCTCCTGCCGGTTGCCGATAATTTACAATACATGATCATCTCATACAATAATGTATAACTCATCACGTCTTGACCATATCACATCACAACATGCCCAGCAAAAACAAGTTAGATATCCTATACATTGTTGTTGCAAGTTTTACGTGGCTGCTACGGGCTTAGCAAGAACTGTTCTTACCTACGCATACAAAACCCCAATGATTTTTTGTCAAGTGTGCTATTTTAACCTTCACAAGGACCGAGCGTAGTCACACTCGATTCAACTAAAGTGAGAGAGATAGACACCCGCTGGTCACCTTTAAGCAACGAGTGCTCGTAACGGTGAAACCAGTCTCGCGTAAGCATACGCGCAATGTCGTTCCGGGCCGCTTCATCTCACAATACCTCCGAATCAAAGTATGACATGCTGGTAAGCTATATGACTATTATCGCCCACAACTCATTGTGTTCTACTCACGCATATCATCTACGCATAAACTGTTGGAAATATGCCCTAGAGGCAATAATAAATTGGTTATTATTATATTTCCTTGTTCATGATAATTGTTTATTATCCATGCTAGAATTGTATTGATAGGAAACTCAGATACATGTGTGGATACATAGACAAACACCATGTCCCTAGTGAGCCTCTAGACGACTAGCTCGTTGATCAATAGATGGTTACGGTTTCCTAACCATGGACAATGGATGTCGTTGATAACGGGATCACATCATTAGGAGAATGATGTGATGGACAAGACCCAATCCTAAGCCTAGCACAGATCGTGTAGTTCGTATGCTAAAGCTTTTCTATATGTCAAGTATCTTTTCCTTAGACCATGAGATTGTGCAACTCCCGGATACCGTAGGAATGCTTTGGGTGTACCAAACGTCACAACGTAACTGGGTGGCTATAAAGGTGCACTACAGGTAGCTCCGAAAGTGTCTGTTGGGTTGGCACGAATCGAGACTGGGATTTGTCACTCCGTATGACGGAGAGGTATCTCTGGGCCCACTCGGTAGGACATCATCATAATGTGCACAATATGTGATCAAGGAGTTGATCACGAGATGATGTGTTACGGAACGAGTAAAGAGACTTGCTGGTAACGAGATTGAGCAAGGTATCGGTATACCGACGATCGAATCTCGGGCAAGTGCTATACCGATAGACAAAGGGAATCGTATATGGGATTGATTGAATCCTTGACATCGTGGTTCATCCGATGAGATCATCGTGGAACATGTGGGAGCCAACATGGGTATCCAGATCCCGCTGTTGGTTATTGGCCGGAGAGTTGTCTCGGTCATGACTACATGGTTCCCGAGCCCGTAGGGTCTACACACTTAAGGTTCGATGACGCTAGGGTTATAGGGAAAGTATGTACGCGGTTACCGAATGTTGTTCGGAGTCCCGGATGAGATCCCGGACGTCACGAAGAGTTCCGGAATGGTCCGGAGGTAAAGATTCATATATGGGAAGTCCTGTTTTGGTCATCGGAAAAGTTTCGGGCGCTATCGGTAACGTACCGGGACCACCGGGAGGGTCCCGGGGGTCCACCAGGTGGGGCCACCAGCCCCAGAAGGCTGCGTGGGCCAAGTGTGGGAGGGGACCAGCCCCAGGTGGGCTGGTGCGCCCCCCTAACCAGGCCCAAGGCAAAGAGAGAAGAAAAAGGGGGAAACCCTAGGCTCAGATGGGCCTAAGGCCCACATAGTGGTGCGCCTCCCCCTCTCTCCCCCTTGGCCGCCCCCCTAGATGGGATCTAGGGCTGGCCGCACCCCTAGGGGTGGGAAACCCTAAAGGGGGCGCAGCCCTCCCTTCCCCCTATATATATGTGAGGTTTGGGGCTGCCCATAACACGTTTTGGACCTCTGTCGCATGGCGCAGCCCTACCTCTCTCCCTCCTCATCTCTTGCAGCGCTTGGCGAAGCCCTGCTGGAGTCCCGCGCTCCTCCACCACCACCACGCCGCCGTGCTGCTGTTGGATGGAGTCTTCCCCAACCTCTCCCTCTCTCCTTGCTGGATCAAGGCGTGGGAGACGTCATCGGGCTGCACGTGTGTTGAACGCGGAGGCGCCGTTGTTCGGCGCTTAGATCGGAATCAACCGCGATCTGAATCGCAGCGAGTACGACTCCTTCATCCGCGTTCTTGCAACGCACCCGCATCGCAATCTACAAGGGTATGTAGATCCACTCTCCTTTATGCTCGTTGCTAGATTACTCCATAGATAGATCTTGGTGACGCGTAGGAAAAAATTTGATTTTCTGCTACGATCCCCAACAGTGGTATCAGAGCTAGGTCTATGCGTAGTATCTTGCACGAGTAGAACACAAAGTAGTTGTGGGCGTAGATCATGTAAATTCTCTTGCCGTTACTAGTCTTATCTTGATTCGGCGGCATCGTGGGATGAAGCGGCCCGGACCGACCTTACACGTACTCTTACGTGAGACAGGTTCTACCGACTGACATGCACTAGTTGCATAAGGTGGCTAGCGGGTGTCTGTCTCTCCCACTTTAGTCGGATCGGATTCGATGAAAAGGGTCCTTATGAAGGGTAAATAGAAATTGGCATATCACGTTGTGGTTTTGGCGTAGGTAAGAAACGTTCTTGCTAGAAACCTATAGCAGCCACGTAAAAACTTGCAACAACAATTAGAGGACGTCTAACTTGTTTTTGCAGCATGTGCCGTGTGATGTGATATGGCCAAAAGGATGTGATGAATGATATATATGTGATGTATGAGATTGATCATGTTCTTGTAATAGGAATCACGACTTGCATGTCGTGAGAATGACAACTGGCAGGAGCCATAGGAGTTGTCTTATTTATTGTATGACCTGCGTGTCACTGAATAACGCCATGTAATTACTTTACTTTATTGCTAAACGTTAGCCATAGTAGTAGAAGTAATGTTTTGGCGAGATGACTTCATGAGGACACGATGATGGAGATCATGATGATGGAGATCATGGTGTCATGCCGGTGACGATGATTATCATGGAGCCCCGAAGATGAAGATCAAAGGAGCAAGATGATATTGGCCATATCATGTCACTATTTGATTGCATGTGATGTTTATCATGTTTTACATCTTATTTGCTTAGAACGACGGTAGTGAATAAGATGATCTCTCACTAAAATCTCAAGAATTGTGTTTCCCCTAACTGTGCACCGTTGCTAAGGTTCGTTGTTCCGAAGCACCACGTGATGATCGGGTGTGATAGGTTCTAACGTTCGCATACAACGGGTGTAAGCCAGATTTACACACGCAATACACTTAGGGTTGACTTGACGAGCCTAGCATGTACAGACATGGCCTCGGAACACGGAAGACCGAAAGGTCGAACATGAGTCGTATAGAAGATACGATCGACATGAAGATGTTCATCGTTGATGACTAGTCCGTCTCACGTGATGATCGGACACGGCCTAGTCGATTCGGATCGTGTGTCACTTAGATGACTAGAGAGATGTCTATCTGAGTGGGAGTTCATTAGATGAACTTCATTGTCATGAACAATAGTCTAAGTTGTATTCGCAAATTATGTTGTAGACCAATAACTGCGTTGTAGCTCCCTGTTTAATACGATCCTAGAGAAAGACTAAGTTTAAAGATATTGTAAGCAAGGATGCGGACTGGGTCCGTAGTCCGAGGAGTGTCCTCACTGCTGCACAGAAAGCTTACGTCTTTGATGCACCACTCGATGTGCAAACCCCTACAACGTTGTCTGTGGATGTTGTGAACACCTGAGAGACACGTCCTGATGACTACTTGATAGTTTAGTGCACCATACTTTACGGCTTAGAATCGGGATTCCAATGACGTTTTGAACGCCATGGAACATATGAGATGTTCTAAGAGCTGAAATTGGGATTTCAGGCTCATGCCCGTGTTGAGAGGTATGATACCTCTGACAAGTTCCTTTGCCAAAAAGATGGAGGAGAATAGCTCAACTAGTGAGCGTGTGCTCAGAATGTCTGGGTGCTAAAATCACTCGAACCAAGTGGGAGTTAATCTTCCAGATGAGATAGTGGTTGACGGAATTCTCTAGACACTATCACCAAGCTACTAGAACTTCGTGATGAACTATGACATGCAAAGGATGGAGATGATCCCGGTGCTGTTAGCGGTTCTTAGTACCGCAAAAGTAGAAATCAAGAAGGAGCATCAAGTGTTGATGGTTTAACAAGACCACTGGTTTCAAAAGGGGTAAGGGCTAGAAGGGAAACTTCATGAATGGCAAACCTGTTGTCGCTCTGATGAAGGAACCCATGGTTGAACCCAAACCTCGAGACTAAGTGCTTCTATTGTAAGGGGAACGGTCACATGGTAGCGGAACTACCCCAAATACATGGTAGATAAGAAAAGCTGGCAACTTCAACAAAGTATATTTGATATACGTGTTATTGATGTGTACCTTACTAGTACTCCTTGTAGCACATGGGTATTGGATACCGGTTCAGTTGCTTTTATTAGTGACTTGAAGCAAAGGCTACGGACTGAACGGAGACTAGCTAAGGGCGAGGTGACGATGTGTGTTGGAAGTGTTTCCAAGGTTGATAAGATCACCATCGCACACTCCCTCTATTTTCGAGATTAGAGTTGAACCTAGATAAATGTTATCGGGTGTCTACGTTGAGCATGAATATGATTAGATCATGTTCATTGCAATACGGTTATTCATTTAAGTTAGAAAATAATGGTTATTCTGTTTACATGAATAATACCTTTATGGTCATGCACCCAATGGTTTGTTGAATCTCGATCATAGTAATACACATGATGATAATATTAATGCCAAAAAGATGTAGAGTTAATGATGATAGTACCACTTTCTTGTGGCACTGCCGCTTAGGTCATTTTTGGCATAAAATGCATGAAGAAACTCCATGATGATGGACGTTTGGAGTCACTTGGTTTTGAATCACTTGACACATGCGAGCCATGCCTCATGGGCAGGATGACTGAGATCCCGTTTTCAGGTACAATGAAACGGGCAAGTGACTTGTTGGAAATCATACATACTGATGTATGTGATCCAATGAGAATTAAGGCGTGTGGTGGATATCGTTATTTTCTCATCTTCACTGACGATTTGAGTAGATATGGTATATTTACTTAATGAAGCAAAAAGTCTGAAACGTTTGAAAGGTTCAAAAATTTCAGAGTGAAGATTAAGAATCATCATAACAAGAAGATCATGTTCCTACGATCTGATCAAGGGGATATTATCTGAATTATGAGTTTGGCAATCACTTAAGACATTGTGGAATTGTTTCGCAGTTGAAGCCCCCTGGAACACCACAGCGTAATGGTGTGTCCGGACATCGTAATCGAACCTTATGAGATATGGTGCGATCTATGGTGTATCTTACCGATCTACCGCTATTATTTTGAGGTTATGCATTAGAGACAGCTGCATTCACTTTATATAGGGCACCATCTAAGTCCGTTGAGACAACGCCATATGAACTAAGGTTTGGCAAGAAACCAAAGTTGTCGTTTCTCAGTGTTTGGGGCTGCGATACTTACGGCTTCAGCCGGAAAAAGCTCAAACCCAAAGCGGACAAATACATCTTCATGGGATACCCAAAGGTAACAGTTGGGTATACCTCCTATCTCAGATCCAAGGGCGAAAAATGTTTGTCCCTAAGAATGGGTCCTTTCTCGAGAAGGAGTTTCTCTCGAAAGAATTGAGTGGGAGGAAGATAGAACTTGATGAGGTTGTCGAACCCTCACTTCAACCGGAGAGTAGTGCAACACAGAAAGATGTTTCTGTGGAATCTACGACAGTTGAAGAGGAAACTAATGATAGTGATCATGAAGCTCTAGATCAAGTTGCTATCGAACCTCGTAGGTCGACAAGGATATGTACTACTCCTGAGTGGTACGGTGATCCTGTCTTAGATGTCATGTTGTTGGACAACAATGAACCTACAAACTATGGAGAAGCGATGGTGGGCCCATATTCCGACAAATGGTTAGAAGCCGATAAATCCGAGATAGGATCCATGTATCAAAACAAAGTATGGACTTTGGTGGACTTGCCCTATGATCGGCAAGCCATTGAGACAGATGGATCTTTAAGACTAAGACGGACGTGGACGGTAATGTCACCGTCTATGAAGCTCGACTTGTGGCGAAGAGTTTTCCACAAGTTCAAGGAGTTGACTACGATGAGATTTTCTCACCCGTAGCGATGCTTAAGTCCGTCGGAATCATGTTAGCATTAGCTGCATTTATGAAATCTGGCAGATGGATGACAAAACAAGTTTCCTTACCAGTTTTCATAAGGAAAGGTTGTATATGATACAATCAGAAAGGTTTTGTCGATCCTAAGGATGCTAAAAGATATGCTAGCTCCAGCGATCCTTCTATGGACTAGAGCAAGCATCTCGGAGTCGGAATATATGCTTTGATGGAGTGATCAAAGTTTTTGGGTATACAAAGTTTGTTAGAAACTTGTATTTACAATAAAGTGAGTGGGAGCATCACAACATTTCTGATAAGTATATGTGAATGACATATTGTTGATCCGAAATGATGTAGAATTTCTGGAAAGCACAAAGGGTTATTTGAAATGAGTTTTTCAAAGGAAGACCTGGATAAAGCTGATTACATATTGAGCATCAAGATCTATACAGATAGATCAAGACGCCTGATGATACTTTCAAAAGGAACACACACCTTTGACATAATTTTGAAGGAGTTCAAAATAGATCAGTCAAAGAAGGAGTTCTTACCTGAGTTGTAAGGTGTGAAGTTGAGTAAGACTCAAACTTGACCACGGCAGAAGGAAGAGGAAGGACGAAGGTCGTCCCCTATGCTTTTGTCATAGGCTCTATACGGTATGCCATGATGAGTACCGCACCTGATGTGTGCCTTGCCACACGTCTGGCAAGAGGGTACAAAGGTGATCCAGGAGTGGATCACTAGATAGTGGTCAAAATTATCCTTAGAGGAATAAGGAAATGTTTCTTGGTTATGGAGGTGATAAAGAGTTCGACATAAAGAGTCACGTCGATACAAGCTTTACACCTATCCGGATAACTCGGGGTAGAGATACCGGATACGTATAATGGAGCAACAGTTTGGAATGGCTCCAAGTGGAACGTGGTAGCAGCATCTACGATATGACATAAAATTTTGCGAAGTACATAGGGATCTGAATGATGCAGACCCGTTGACTACAACCTCTCTCACAAGCATAACATGATCAAACCCAGAACTCATTGAGTGTTAATCACATATTGATGTGAACTAGATTACTGACTCTAGTAAACTCTTTGGATGTTGGTCACATGGCGATGTGACCTGTGAGTGTTAATCACATGGCGATGTGAACTAGATTATTGACTCTAGTGCAAGTGGGAGACTGTTGGAAATATGCCCTAGAGGCAATAATAAATTGGTTATTATTATATTTCCTTGTTCATGATAATTGTTTACTATCCATGCTAGAATTGTATTGATAGGAAACTCAGATACATGTGTGGATACATAGACAAACACCATGTCCCTAGTGAGCCTCTAGACGACTAGCTCGTTGATCAATAGATGGTTACGGTTTCCTAACCATGGACATTGGATGTCGTTGATAACGGGATCACATCATAAGGAGAATGATGTGATGGACAAGACCCAATCCTAAGCCTAGCACAGATCGTGTAGTTCGTATGCTAAAGCTTTTCTATATGTCAAGTATCTTTTCCTTAGACCATGAGATTGTGCAACTCCCGGATACCGTAGGAATGCTTTGGGTGTACCAAACGTCACAACGTAACTGGGTGGCTATAAAGGTGCACTACAGGTAGCTCCGAAAGTGTCTGTTGGGTTGGCACAAATCGAGACTGGGATTTGTCACTCCGTATGATGGAGAGGTATCTCTGGGCCCACTCGGTAGGACATCATCATAATGTGCACAATATGTGATCAAGGAGTTGATCACGGGATGATGTGTTACAGAACGAGTAAAGAGACTTGCTGGTAACGAGATTGAGCAAGGTATCGGTATACCGACGATCGAATCTCGGGCAAGTGCTATACCGATAGACAAAGGGAATCGTATACGGGATTGATTGAATCCTTGACATCATGGTTCATCCGATGAGATCATCGTGGAACATGTGGGAGCCAACATGGGTATCCAGATCCCGCTGTTGGTTATTGGCCGGAGAGTTGTCTCGGTCATGACTACATGGTTCCCGAGCCCGTAGGGTCTACACACTTAAGGTTCGATGACGCTAGGGTTATAGGGAAAGTATGTACGCGGTTACCGAATGTTGTTCGGAGTCCCGGATGAGATCCCGGACGTCACGAGGAGTTCCGGAATGGTCCGGAGGTAAAGATTAATATATGGGAAGTCCTGTTTTGGTCACCGGAAAAGTTTCGGGCGCTATCGGTAACGTACCGGGACCACCAGGAGGGTCCCAGGGGTCCACCAGGTGGGGCCACCAGCCCCAGAAGGCTGCGTGGGCCAAGTGTGGGAGGGGACCAGCCCCAGGTGGGCTGGTGCGCCCCCCTAACCAGGCCCAAGGCAAAGAGAGAAGAAAAAGGGGGAAACCCTAGGCTCAGATGGGCCTAAGGCCCACATAGTGGTGCGCCTCCCCCTCTCTCCCCCTTGGCCGCCCCCCTAGATGGGATCTAGGGCTGGCCGCACCCCTAGGGGTGGGAAACCCTAAAGGGGGCGCAGCCCTCCCTTCCCCCTATATATATGTGAGGTTTGGGGCTGCCCATAACACGTTTTGGACCTCTGTTGCATGGCGCAGCCCTTCCTCTCTCCCTCCTCATCTCTTGCAGCGCTTGGCGAAGCCCTGCTGGAGTCCCGCGCTCCTCCACCACCACCATGCCGTCGTGCTGCTGTTGGATGGAGTCTTCCCCAACCTCTCCCTCTCTCCTTGCTGGATCAAGGCGTGGGAGACGTCATCGGGCTGCACGTGTGTTGTATGCGGAGGCGCCGTTGTTCGGCGCTTAGATCGGAATCAACCGCGATCTGAATCGCAACGAGTACGACTCCTTCATCCGCGTTCTTGCAACGCTTCCGCATCGCGATCTACAAGGGTATGTAGATCCACTCTCCTTTATGCTCATTGCTAGATTACTCCATAGATAGATCTTGGTGACGCGTAGGAAAATTTTTGATTTTCTGCTACGATCCCCAACATAAACCTGGCTTATGATGCCATTGTTGGGGAACGTAGTATTTCAAAAAAATTCCTACGATCACGCAAGATCTATCTAGGATAAGCATAGGAACGAGCTGGGAGAGTGTGTCCACGTACCCTCATAGACCGAAAGCGGAAGCGTTTAGTAACGCGGTGGATGTAGTCGAACATCTTTGCGATCCAACCGATCCAAGCACCGAACGTACGGCACCTCTACGTTCAGCACACGTTCAGCTCGATGGCGTCCCACGAACTCTTGATCAAGTTGAGGTCGAGGGAGAGTTCCTTCAGCACGACGGCGTGGTGACGGTGATGATGAAGTTATCGGCGCAGGGCTTCGCCTAAGCATTACGATGATATTACCGAGGTGTGTAACTGTGTAGGGGGGCACCGCACACGGCTAGGTACAATTGATGTGTTTTCTAGGGGTGCCCTCCACACGTATATAAAGGAGGGAGAGGGAGGAGGTGGCCGGCCTAGGGGAGGAGGCGCGCCAAGGGAGAAGTCCTATCCCACTAGGACTATGACTCCCCTTTCCTAGTAGGAGTAGGAGAAGAGGGAAGGGAGGGAGAGAAGAGAAGGAAGGAGTGGGTGCCGCCCCTCCCCCCTAGTCCAATTCGGACTAGGCTTGGGGGCGCATGGCCTGCCCTAGGCAGCCCCTCTCTCTCTCCCCTAAAGTCCAATAAGGCCCATTTACTCCCCGTGGGGTTCCGGTAACCTCCCGATACTCCGGTATTTATCCGGTGACCCCGAATATAACCTTCCAATATATCAATCTTTATATATCGACCATTTCGAGACTCCTCGTCATGTCCGTGATCACATTCGGAACTCCGAACTACCTTCGGTAAATCAAAACACATAAACTCATAATACCGATCGTCATCGAATGTTAAGCATGCGGACCCTACGGGTTCGAGAACTATGTAGACATGACTGAGACTCATCTCCGGTCAATAACCAATAGCGGAACCTGGATGCTCATATTGGTTCCTACATATTCTACGAAGATCTTTATCGGTCAAACCGCATAACAACATATCTTGTTCCCTTTGTCATCGGTATGTTACTTGCCCGAGATTCGATCGTCGGTATCATCATACCAAGTTCAATCTCGTCATCGGCAAGTCTTTACTCGTTTCGTAATACATCATCTCATGACTAACTCATTAGTCATTTGCTTGCAAGGCTTATTTTGATGTGTATTACCGAGAGGGCCTAGAGATACCTCTCCGACAGTCGGAGTGACAAATCCTATTCTCGATCTATGCTAACACCACAAACACCTTCGGAGACACCTGTAGAGCATCTTTATAATCACCCAGTTACGCTGTGACGTTTGATAGCACACAAGATGTTCCTACGGTATTCGGGAGTTGCATAATCTCATAGTCATAGGAACATGTATAAGTCATGAAGAAAGCAATAGCAGTAAAACTAAACGATCATAGTGCTAAGCTAATGGATGGGTCTTATCCATCACATCATTCTCATAATGATGTGATCCTGTTGATCAAATGACAACACATGTCTATGGTCAGGAAACATAACCATCTTTGATTAACGAGCTAGTCTAGTAGAGGCATACTAGGGACACTATGTTTTGTCTATGTATTCACACATGTATCATGTTTCCGGTTAATACAATTCTAGCATGAATAAAAGACATTTATCATGATATATAAGGAAATATAAATAACAATTTTATTATAGCCTCTAGGGCATATTTCCTTCAGGAAGATCATGTTCAGCTTGATGACGTCCCACGACCTCTTGATCTAGTTGAGCGTCACGGGAGAGTTTCGTCAGCACGACGGAGTGCTGATGGTGACTACGAAGCTACCGACGCAGGGCCTTGCCTAAGCTCTGCAACGATATGATCGAGGTGTGTATCATTGGAGGGGGGCTTCCAGGACATAATTCTTCTATGCAGCAATGAGGATAATCCTCAAGTTACGGACCCACTCCGTGTAGTTTCTATCATCATCTTTCAACTTAGCTTTCTCTAGGAATGCATTAAAATTCAAGGAAACGGTAGCACGGGCCATTGATCTATAACAACATAGATATGCAAAAACTATCAGGACTAAGTTCATGATAAATTAAAGTTCAATTAATCAAATTACTAAAGAACTCCCACATAGATAGACATCCCTCTGGTGATCTAAATGATCACGTGATCCAAATCAACTAAACCATGTCCGATCATCACGTGAGATGGAGTAGTTTTCAATGATGAACATCTTACGTTGATCATATCTACTATATGATTCACGCTCGACCTTTCGGTCTCCAGTGTTCTGAGGCCATGTCTGTACATGCTAGGCTCGTCAAGTTTAACCCGAGTATTCTGCATGTGCAAAACTGTCTTACACCCGTTGTATGTGAACGTAGAGCTTATCACACCCGATCATCACGTGGTGTCTCGGCACGATGAACTTTCGCAACGGTGCATGTACTCAGGGAGAACACTTGTACCTTGAAATTTTGTAAGGGATCATCTTATAATGCTACCGCCGTAATAAGTAAAATAAGAAGCATAATAAGATAAACATCACATGCAATCAAAATATGTGACATGATATGCCCATCATCATCTTGTGCTTTCGATCTACATCTCCAAAGCATCGTCATGATCTCCATTGTCACCGGCTTGACAACATGATCTTCACCATAGCGTCGTGGTCGTCTCGCCAACCGATCCAACTACTACTACTATCGCTAACTCATAGTGATAAAGTAAAGCAATTACATGGCTTTTGCAATTCATACAATGAAGAAACAACCATAAGGCTCCTGTCGGGTGCCGATAACTTTACAAAACATGATCATCTCATACAATAACGTATAACTCATCACGTCTTGACCACATCACATCACAAAATGCCCTACAAAAACAAGTTAGACGTCCTCTACTTTGTTGTTGCAAGTATTACGTGGCTGCTACGGGCTTAGCAAGAACCGTTCTTACCTATGCATACGAAACCACAATGATTTTCCGTCAAGTGTGGTATTTTAACCTTCACAAGGACCGGTCATAGCCACACTCGATTCAACTAAAGTGAGAGAGACAGACACCCGCCGGTCACCTTTAGGCAATGAGTGCTCGTAACGGTGAAACCAGTCTCGCGTAAGCGTACGCGTAATGTCGGTCTGGGCCGCTTCATCTCACAATACCGCCGAATCAAAGTATGACAGGCTGGTAAGCAGTATGACTATTATCGCCCACAACTCATTGTGTTATACTCGTGCATATCATCTACGCATAGACCTGGCTCATGATGCCACTGTTGGGGAACGTAGTATTTCAAAAAAAATCCTACGATCACGCAAGATCTATCTAGGAGAAGCATAGCAACGAGAGGGGAGAGTGTGTCTACGTACCCTCGTAGATCGAAAGCAAAAGCATCTAGTGACGCAGTTGATGTAGTCAAAGATCTTCGCGATCCAACCGATCCAAGAACCGAACATACGGCACCTCCGCGTTCAGCACACGTTTAGCTCTTGATCCAGTTAAGCGTCACGGGAGAGTTTCGTCAGCACGACGGTGTGGTGACGGTGATGATGAAGCTACCGACGCATGGCTTCTCGTAAGCACTGCAACGATATGATCGAGGTGTGTATCTGTGGAGGGGGCCGCCGCACACGACTAAAACTGATGTTAACTTGTGTGTTCTAGGGTGCCCCTGCCCCCGTATATAAAGGAGCAAGGGGGAGGGCCGTTGCTACTTCTCGAGCTTGCGTTGTATTCCCTCGAAGAGGACACGTAGATGCAGCACAGTAGCGTAAGTATTTCCCTCAGTTTTTGAGAACCAAGGTATCAATCCAGTAGGAGACCACGTGTGAGTTCCTCGCACCTGCACAAACAAATAAGAACTTCGCAACCAACGCGATAAGGGGTTGTCAATCCCTTTACGGTCACTTACGAAAGTGAGATCTGATAGAGATGATAGTTTATATTTTTGGTATTTTTGTTTATAAGAACATAAATTAAAAGCGGAAAAGTAAAGTAGATGTAGATTGATATGTTGATAATAGACCCGGGTGCCATAGTGTTCTCTAGTGACTTCTCTCATGATAGCGATATTATACGGCGGGTAAACAAATTACCGTCGAGCAATTGATAGAAAAGCGAATAATTATGAGACAATCTAGGCATGATCATTGTATATAGGCATCACGTCCGAGACAAGTAGACCGACTCCTGCCTGCATCTACTACTATTACTCCACACATCGACCGCTATCCAGCATGCATCTAGTGTATTGAGTTCATAAGAACAGAGTAACGCCTTAAGCAAGATGACATGATGTAGAGGGATAAACTCAAGCAATATGATATAAACCCCATCTTTTTATCCTCGATGGCAACACTAGAATACGTGCCTTGCTGCCCCTACTGTCACTGGGAAAGGACACCGCAAGATTGAACCCAAAGCCAAGCACTTCTCCCATTGCAAGAACTATAGATCTAGTAGGCCAAACCAAACCAATAATTCGAAGAGACTTGCAAGGATATTATGAGCACACATAAAGAGTTCAGAATAGAACCAAATATTTCTCATAGATAATCTTGATCATAAACCCACAATTCATCGGATCTCGACAAACACACCGCAAAAAGAGATTACATCGAATAGATCTCCTCGAAGACCGAGGAGAACTTTGTATTGAGATCCAGAGAGAGAGAGAGAGAGAAGAAGCCATCTAGATACTAGCTATGGACCCAAAGGTCTGTGGTAAACTACTCACAACTCATGGTGACGGCGATGATGATGTTATAGAAGCACTCCGTGATGGATCCCCCCTCCGGCGGAGCTCCGAGACAAGCTCCAAGATGGGATCTCATGGGAACAGAAGGTTACGGCGGTGGAATTAGGGTTTTGTCTCTGTTGCTAATGGTTTCGGGGTATGTAGGCTTATATAGGAGGAAGGAGGACATCGGGGGGCTTACGAGGGACCCACGAGGCAGGGGGCGCGCCCTGGGCAGGGGGCGCGCCCTGGGCAGGGGGCGCGCCCCCACCCTCGTGGGCACCTCGTGGCCCCTACTCCGTGGTTGTGAAGTCTCTCATGCGTGATTTTCTCCAAAAATATCTCTCCCGAAGGTTTCATTCCGTTCGGACTCTGTTTGATATTCCTTTTCTGCAAAACCCTGAAACAGGTAAAAAACAACAATCTGGACTGGGCCTTTGGGTTAGTAGGTTAGTCCCAAAAATGATATAAAAGTGTATAAAAAAGCCCATTAAACATCCAAGACATCATAAATAATAGCATGGAACAATAAAAAATTATAGATACGTTGGAGACGTATCAAGCATCCCCAAGCTTAATTCCTGCTCGTCCTCGAGTAGGTAAATGATAAAAACAAATTTTTTGATGTGGAATGCTAACCAACATAGTTTTCAATGTAATTCTCTTAATTGTGGCATGAATGTTCAGATATGAAAGATTCAAGATAAAAGTCTATATTGACATTAGAAATAATAATACTTCAAGCATACTAACAAAGCAATCATGTCTTCTCAAAATACTATGGCTAAGGAAAGTTATCCCTACAAAATCATATAGTCTGGCTATGCTCCCTCTTCATCACACAAAATATTCATATCATGCACAACCCCGATTTCAGCCAAGCACTTGTTTTCATACTCTATTCTTTCAAACCTTTCAATTTTCACCCAATACATGAGCATGAGCCATGAACATAGCACTATGGGTGGAATAAAGAGGTGGTTGTGGAGAAGGCAAAAAGGAGGGATATAGTCTCACATCAACTAGGCGTATCAACGGGCTATGGAGATGCCCATCAATAGATATCAATGTGAGTGAGTAGGGATTGCCATGCAACGGATGCACTAGAGCTAAATTTGTATGAAAGCTCAACAAAAGAAACTAGTGGGTGTGCATCAAACTTGCTTGCTCACGAAAACCTAGGGCATTTGAGGAAGCCCATTGTTGGAATACACAAGCCAAGTTCTATAATGAAAATTCCCACTAGTATATAAAGTGACTAAGCATGAGACTCTCTACAATGAAGAACATGGTGCTACTTTGAAGCACAAGTGTGGAAAAAATATAGTAGCAATTGTCCCTTTTTTTGGGCCTTTCTTTTTTCTTTGGCCTTTTTTTTGTGGAGGGGCTTTATTGATTTAGCCTTTCCTCCCATGGGACAATGCTCTAATATTGATGATCATCACACTTTCATTACAACTCGATATTACAACTCAATACTACAACAAAGTATGAATCTATATGAATGCCTCCGGCGGTGTACCGAGATGTGCAATGAAACAAGAGTGACATGTATGAAAAGTTATCCATGGTGGCCTTGCCACAAATACGATGTCAACTACATTATCATGCATGGCAATATGAGAATATGATGCATGCCATATGAACGGAACAGTGGAAAGTTGCATGGCAATACATCTCGGAATGGCTATGGAAATGCCATGATGGGTAGGTATGGTGTCTGTTTTGAGGAAGGATATATAGTGGGTGTATGGTACCGGCAAAAGTTGCGCGGTACAAGAGAGGCTAGCAATGGTGGAAGGGTGAGAGTGCGTATAATCCATGGACTCAACATTAGTCATAAGAACTCATATACTTATTGCAAAAATCTACGAGTATTAAAAACAAAGCAATCAACGCATGCTCCTAGGGGGGAGGTTGGTACGAGTTAACCATCGCGCGCCCCCGACCTCCACACAAAGCTTGGCACTTTACAAATACTTTATGGTCTAACTTCATCACATAGCGGTTCACCATACGTGCATGCTATGGGAATCACTAAGCTTAACACAAGTATTTCTCAATTTCATAATAACTCCACTAGCATGACTCTAATATCACTATCCTCATATCTCAAAACAATTATCAAGCATCCAACATCTCATCATGTTCAATGCACTTAGTGTGAAAGTTTTTACTACATTGATATTGGATGTCTATCATGTAAAGACTAGTTTTATAGCCTAAACACATTACCATGCTGTTTTAATGGACTCTCAAAAGGATATAAGTGAAGCATGAGAGTTCAACAATTTCTTCAAAATATTATCACCACAGTGCTCTAAAAGATATAAGTGAAGCACTAGAGCAAAATTATTCAACTCAAAAGAGATAAGTGAAGCACATAGAGTGTTCTATCAATTCCTAATCCATATTTAACTCTCTCAAATAGGTGTGTCCAGCAAGGATAATTGTGGCAAACTAACAAGCAAAGACTCAAATTAGACAAGACGCTCCAAGCAAAACACATATCATGTGGTGAATAAAAATATAGCTCCAAGTATAGTTTTTTTTTTGACAGAAAGGCTGTAAGGGAACCCCCTACAGTATAATTGGTGCAACAAACCCAAATTGCAAGTACCATGCCTTGAACCTGGGTGGGTGGGAAGGCATCATCCCCTTCCCACCACTAGGCTATGCCTTAGTCTGCATCCCCAAGTATAGTTACCGATAGATGAAGACGAAAGAGGGGATGCCTTCCCGGGGCATCCCCAAGCTTAGGCTTTTGATTGTCCTTGAATTTTACTTGGGGTTCCTTGGGCATGCCCAAGCTTAGTCCCTTGCTACTCTTTGTTCCATAGTCCATCAAAGCAATACTCAAAACTTGAAAACTCCACAACACAAAACTTAGACAAAAATTCTCGTGAGCTCCGTTAGTATTAGAAAACAAATCATTACTCAAAGGTACTGCAATGAATTTATTCTTTGTTTATATTGGTGTTAAGCCTACTGCATTCCAACTTCTCTATGGTTCATACCTCTCACTATTACACATAGATGCATTGAAACAAGCAAACAGCGCACGAAAAACAGAATCTATCAAAAACGGAACAGTCTGCAGTAATCTGCAGGTTTTGCATACTTCTGTAACTCCAAAAAATTCAAACTAAATGGTTAAACGTGAGGAATTTGTCTATTAATCATCTGCAAAAAGAATCAACTTAATAGCACGCTCCAGTAAAATCTGATGACCATTCTGGCGAGCGCTAACGATTCTGTTTTTCACAGCAAGATCACATAAACTTCACACAATCTTCCCAAAGGTTCTACTTGGCACAAACACTAAAAAAACACAAAACCACATCCAAACAGAAGCTAGATGCAATATTTATTCCTAAACAGAAGTAAAAACAAAAAAAATATAAAATTGGGTTGCCTCCCAACAAGCTCTTTCTTTATAGCCATTAAGATAGGCTTGCGAATTCAATGATGCTCACATGAAAGATAAGAATTGAAGCACACAGAGAGCATCATATAGCATGTGAAAATCACATCTAAGTCTAACATACTTCCTATGCATAGGCATTTTATAGGCAAACAAATTAGCAAGATAAACAAGATCTAGCATATGCAAGGAAGAGGAAAGAAACAATAGCAATCTCAAGATAACGAGAGGTAGTTTAGTAACATGAAAATTTCTACAACCATATTTTCCTCTCTCATAAAAATTTCATGTAGGATCATAAGCAAATTCAACAAAATAGCTGTCACAAAACATATTCTCAACACGATCCACATGCATACGAAGTTCACACTCTTCCAAAATAGTGGGATCAACATTAACTGAAGTCATGACCTCTCCAAACCCACTTTTATCAAAAAAAAATCATAAGATTGATCAATATCTAAAGTAGTGGGATCAAAAGTAGACATTCTTTTAAACCCACTTTCAATATTATGGCAAACCGTATTATCAATCTCATATTCATGATGGAGTTTAAATAAATTTTCAAGATCATAAGAATCATCACCCCAATCATGATCATTGCAACAAGTGGTGGGCGTAGCAAAATAAGCATCCCCAAGCTTAGGGTTTAGCATATCATTAACACAATTGACATTAATAGAATTTATAATAACATCATTGCAATCATGCTTTTTACTCAAAGAGCTATTGTGAATCACTTTATATTTTTCTTTCAATATTTCATCACAATTTTCCGATTCACTAATTTCAAGCAAAACTGTGACGCCCGGATAATTAAGCTACAGTAAATGTCTACTAATGATGCCACATCACCACGGTTACTGTTGATATCTCGCGTTAGCTGAAAACCGATTCGAATTCAAAATTCAAAATCAAGTCAAACGTCAAAAGTTTTCGAACACTCAAACTAAAATGTTCAAAGTGTGGAAAATACTCTCTAGTTACTTGTCATGTTGAAACTCTATTTTATAATATGTTATTGATGCCCTAAATTAAATAAAACAGGGACTAAATAATTATTTAAATGATACTAAGAATAATAAACCATTACAACTATTATATTTTTATGTGCCAAATTATTATGGCAGTGGAATAATTACTAATGTTGATTTAGGGGCTAGGTTGCATTTTATAAAACTAGATAGAAAACAGAAAGGATTTAAAAAAAAGGAAAATGCAAAAGAACAAAAATAATAATTAAACAGGGCAAAGCCCCCTGGTCCAACTGGCCCGAAGCCCATCTACACACTACTTAAACCACCCCTCACCCCAGCCCCAAAACAAAGTATAAACATCACCGACACTACAGTAGTACATCCCCCACCTCTCTCTCTCTGTCACCCGATTGGATTGGGG
>LR738712.1:150954606-150983750 GCA_902687465.1 Secale cereale | reverse complement strand
CGGTAACCCTCCGGCACTCAGGTTTTCTCCGAAATCACCCGGAACACTTCTGGTGTCCGAATATAGCCGTCAAATATACCAATCTTTATGTCTCTGACATTCCGAGACTCCTTGTCATGTCCGTGATCACATCCGGGACTCCGAACTACCTTCGGTACATCAAAACACGTAAACTCATAATATCGATCGTCATCGAACGTTAAGCGTGCGGACCCTACGGGTTCGAGAACTATGTAGACATGTCCGAGACTCATCTCCGGTTAATAAATGCTACCTCTTGAGCTTGCGTTGTATTCCCTCAAAGAGGAAAGGGAGATGCAACACAGTAGTGTAAGTATTTCCCTCAGTTTTTGAGAACCAAGGTATCGATCCACTAGGAGACAACGCGCGAGTCCCTCGCATCTGCACAAACAAATAAGAACTTCGCAGCCAACGCGATAAGGGGTTGTTAATCCCTTTATGGCCACTTACTAAAGTGAGATCTGATAGAGATGATAGTTTATATTTTTGGTATTTTTGGTTTGTAAGAACAACAAATAAAAGTAAGAAAAGTAAAGTAGATGTAGATTGATATGTTGAGAATAGACCCGGGGGCCATAGTCGTAGCGACCAGACCTCAAACAGTCCGATCTCTGTGCATTAGTGTCATCCCTGGATCAGTAATGCTGACATGCACAGTACTTGAAGGATTTATAACAGAGTAGCAATCACACATTTATTACATTGAAAGTTCCAAAGATGAACTTATTACAATAAAAATGGCTTAAGGCCATCTAACAACGATAACAGCGGAAGGCTTGGAAGATAAGTGAGTTCATCAACTCCAACGGCATCACTGAGTATAGAACCACGACATAAAAGCACCTTACTCGTCGTCTGAAAAGTCTGCAACATGAACGTTGCAGCCCGAAAACAAGTCAGTACATGGAATATGCTGGCAAAGTAACACATGGAGAGTAATGAAAGAGTAAAGCTATACTACATGCATATATGGCTGGTGGAAAGCTCTATGGTTACAATTTTTGCATAAAGCTAGTTTTCTCCACGCAAAGGAATATATTTTATTTAACTATCATGGTAGTTGAAACATCATTGAGAAGGTTCACCCAACTCAATCCCAATTTAAGTAGTCATTAACCCAACAAATTAGTTTTTAGAGTGATGAGATACACATGATAATCCAAGTACTAGATACTCAAGACGTCCATAACCGGGGACACGACTAATCGTGATTAGTTTGTACACTCTGCAGAGGTTTGTGCACTTTTCCCCACAAGACTCGATCTCCTCCGTTGAGATTCTCGCACTACATGATGTTTGAGAAACGGATGACCGAGACATAGTCTTTCAGAAGCGCTAGCACCTTATGATCGGGTAGACAGTACCAACCTACATCCCCTACATCCGCTAGTCTACCATTGTAAGAGTTCGCACGACTTAGTCAACTATGCTAGAGCCCATAATAGCTTGTGGCTGCACACAGAAGTTTCTAGTATGAAGTACCTCATGATCCCTTTGAGCTTGGGTGGCGGTACATAATGAAAACATGCAATCGCTAGAATACCCAGGTGCCTCAATCCACCCAGATGTGTGTTCAAGTTGCCACCTTAAGTAAAACCATTAATTTAACAATCTCACGTTTGTCATGGATACACTCACCCAATCCATGTCTACTAGCATAGCATGACAAAATAAGCAGCGTAGAACTAACTCCCAAGGGTTTGAAAATAATGCAGGTAATAGGTTCTACCTCAATCTACTTCCCAGACCCACAAGTTAAAGATCCTACTCACGAAAGTGTTTGAGGATTGTTCTAATGCAATGAAAACTGGGTATTGGAAAGTATGATCAAAGTGTTACTTGCCTTGCTGATGATCCGCGAAACCTAGAGAATCAAAGTAGCAAGCGGCGCACTCCGGGTACTCTATCGCAAACAAACGAGCATACAATTAGTACTCATCTAATGCATGGGTAAAACTCAAATAGGATATCTAACCAGAAAGTTCAACTTAAGAACTCCGGTTGGCCAAAAGAAACAACTCAAACGAAGCAACGAAAGTCAAACGACGAATGGAACCAACTTCGTTCACCAATCTGGACCTAAGTCCAAATTTTACAGAAGAAAAAACTTGATTGACTAGGTTAAACAGAAAGAGGGTTTCGAGACGAAACTCCAAGCGCTTGAATCGCCTGATTCCGATAAACAAGCGAAAAGTTAAACTAGAACGAAGATCGGATCAGAAATCGTGATCAGATAAAAACCGCGAAAATCCGAGAAAAGAAAAACTGAGGAACAGCTTAACGAATGGGCGTTCGTTAACTGGAACTAAACGACGAAAGCGTTTGTTAAAACGAACGAACGGGCAAACGCTCGCTAAGCAGCTAAACCGAAAAAAAATCGATCTAATTAAAAAACGAACTAGGGTTTTTCTTAAAAAAAACAGTTTGGTTTTCTTAAAAAAAGCCGGCGGGCGGCGCGGCTACCTCGTCGGACTCCGGCGGTGGGTGGCGTCGGTGGCGGGCGGCGCGGCGTCAGCGGTGGCGGGGCGGGGCGAGGCGAGGGGTGAGGAGGCGGTGGGGCGGCGGTATTTATAGGAGGGGGGACGGCGTGACTTGGGGAAGGGGGCGCCGGCTCGGCCTCGGGAGGCGTGCCCCTGCCGGACTCGGCAGCGGCGGTGGGTCGGACTCCCGCGGGGAAGGCGGTGGGCGGCGTGGGCTCGGCCTGGCTCGGCTCCTAAATTCAAATAAAATAGCAAAACTTCAAAATAAAACTTATTTGATTTTCTTATTAAATCCTCAGTATTTCTTTATTTTGGGAGAGTCATTTTACTCCCTCTCTCATATTTACTTTGAAGATAAAATAAATAAAATCAATGATCCTATTTTCAAAATTCGAGAAACATCAAATATGAAAACAAAGAAATCCCCAACTCTCTCCGAGGGTCCTTGAGTTGCGTAGAATTTCTAGGATCTACCAAAAGCGAGAAAATATGATATGCATTGATGATCTAGAGTATAACATTCGAAATTGAAAATTTGGGATGTTACAAACCTACCCCCTTAAGATGAATCTCGCCCTCGAGATTAGGGTTGGCTAGAAAATAGGTGAGGGTGGTCCTTCTGCAGATCTTCCTCTCGCTCCCAGGTTGCTTCATCCTCGGTGTGGTGGCTCCACTGAACTTTGCAAAACTTGATAACCTTGCTGCGGGTGACTCGGCTGGCATACTCAAGAATCTTGACTGGTTTATCCTCATAGGTCAAATCACTGTCCAACTGAATCGCTTCCAACGACACTATATCCCTCAGCGGTATCTTAGCCATCTGAGCGTGGCACTTTTTCAACTGGGAAACGTGGAATACATCGTGAACTCCTGACAATCCTTCGGGCAATTCCAACTTGTAGGCTACTTCTCCCATACGCTCCAAAACTTTGTATGGCCCTACAAAACGTGGCGCTAACTTTCCCTTAACTCCAAAACGCTTAACTCCTCGAAGTGGAGATACTCGAAGATAAACTCGGTCCCCGACTTCGTAAACTGTCTCTTTGTGTTTTGAATCTGCGTAGCTCTTCTGCCTGGACTGGGCTACCTTGAGCCTATCGTGAATTAATTTTACCTTCTGTTCAGACTCCTTAATCAAATCTGGTCCAAACAATTGGCAGTCTCCAACTTCATCCCAAGACAATGGGGTCCTGCACCTCCTTCCGTACAAGGCTTCAAAAGGGGCCATCTTCAGACTGGATTGATAACTGTTGTTGTAAGAGAACTCTGCATAAGGCAAATTGTCGTCCCAACTAGATCGATAATCTAGCGCACAAGCTCTCAACATATCCTCCAAAATCTGATTGACTCTCTCGGTCTGTCCATCTGTTTGCGGATGAAAAGCTGTACTGAACTCTAGCCTGGTACCCAAAGTTTCGTGTAACTGATTCCAGAACTGTGAGGTAAACTGGGTTCCTCTATCTGATACGATGCTCCTCGGAACTCCATGCAGGCATACGATCATGGTCATGTATATCTTTGCCAACTTTGCACCGGTGTAAGTAGTCTTTACTGGGATGAAATGAGCTACCTTTGTCAAACGATCGACTACAACCAAAATCGAATCATAACCTGAACGAGTTCTGGGTAATCCTATAATAAAATCCATGCCTAGCTTATCCCACTTCCATTCGGGTATTGGCAATGGTTGTAACAATCTTGCCGACTTTTGATGCTCTGCCTTCACTCTCCGACATACATCACAAACTGCTACATACTCTGCAATATCCTTCTTCATTCCAGTCCACCAGAAAGTATCCTTCAAGTCCAAGTACATCTTGGTATTTCCAGGGTGAATTGAATATGGTGAATCATGGGCTTCTTACCGAATCAACTTCCTGATTTCCGGGTCGTTAGGCACATATACGCGGTCTTCAAACCATAGGGTGTCGTGCTCATCCTCACAAAATCCTTTAACTTTTCCTTTACTCATCTTCTCCCTTATAGAGGCAACCTCCTCGTCAGTCTTTTGAGCTTCTCTGATCTTATCCATCAACGTAGACTGAATCTCCAGTGTTGCTATGTAGCCTCTCGGAACTATCTCCAAACATAGCTCACGAAGGTCCTCGGCTAACTCTTTTGGTAAATCTTCCGTCATTAGTGTGTTGAGATGGATCTTACGGCTTAGCGCATCGGCTACCACATTAGCCTTTCCGGGATGATAGTGCAATCTCATATCATAATCCTTGATGAGTTCCAACCATCTCCTTTTCCTAAGATTTAGCTCCTTCTGAGTGAATATATACTTCAAACTCTTGTGATCCGTGTATACTTCACAATGGTTTCCAATGAGGAAATGTCTCCAAGTATTCAATGCATGCACTACGGCTGCTAACTCCAAATCTTGCGTGGCATAATTCAACTCATGAGGTTTCAGTTGTCATGAATCATACGAAACAACTCTTTCTTCCTGCATAAGCACTGCTCCAAGTCCTCGACGTGAAGCTTCGCAATGCACCTCATAGTCCTTATGCTGATCTGGCAGAATCAACACAGGTGATGAGACCAAATGTTTCTTTAATTCCTGGAAACTGGCCGCACATTCCCCCGTCCAATTGAACTTGGTATCCTTCTTCAACAACTCCGTCATAGGCTTTGCAATTTTTGAGAAATTCTCGATGAATCTCCGGTAGTATCCTGCAAGTCCAAGAAAACTCCGGATCTCTCCAACTGTTGTTTGTGCTTCCCGTTTTGTCACAGTGTCAACCTTGGCGGGATCTACTGCTATACCTTCTCCGGATATAACGTGTCCAAGGAATCCAAATTCCTTCAACCAAAACTCACATTTGCTGAACTTGGCATATAGCTGATGTTCTCTGAGCTTCTCAAGTACCAAACGCAAATGCTCCTTATGCTCCTCTTCATCCTTTGATAAGATCAATATATCATCTATGAACACCACGATGAACTTATCCAAGAACTCCATAAACACCTTGTTCATCAAGTTCATGAAGTATGCCGGTGCATTAGTCAGACCAAAAGACATAACGGTATACTCGTACAACCCATACCTGGTGGTAAAGGCCGTCTTAGGTATATCCTGCTCTCGAATCTTCAACTGATGGTATCCTGATCGCAAGTCTATCTTGGAAAATACCTTAGCTCCTTGCAATCTATCAAACAGGTCATTGATCATCGGCAGTGGGTACTTGTTCTTGATTGTTACTTCCTTCAATCCTTGATAATCAACATCCATTCTTAACGATCCGTCCTTCTTCTCCACTAGAAGTACTGGCGATCCCCAAGGCGAAGAACTTGGGCGAATATAACCTTTATCCAGTAACTCTTTAATCTGCTTCTTAATCTTCTCCAAATCTTTTGCGGGCATCCTGTATGGTCTCTTAGATATTGGCCCTATGCGTGGCAAAAGCTCAATCAAAAACTCAATATCTCTATCTGGTGGCATGCCTGGCAACTCCTCTGGAAATACATCAGGGAAATCTTTCACCACTGGTACTTCCTCCTGCACAACTCCTGATAAGGAATTTACTCGGTTCCTCTTCGGTACATGCCGGGATACATACTTGATCCTTCTTCCTTCTGGCGTAGTAAGCAAAATGGACTTACTGACGCATTCAATGTTCCCTCTGTACTTACATAACCAATCCATGCCTAATATCACATCCAATCCTTGAGATTCCAATACTATTAGGTCCGAAGGGAATATGTAGTTACCAATCCTTAATGGTAACTGATCACACCATAGTCTGGCCATATACTCTGCTCCAGGCGAGGTTACTAACATGGATGACCTAAGGGCTTGGGTTGGCAGTTTATACTTATCCACAAATCCCTTTGAGATGTATGAATGCGATGCACTAGTATAAAAAAGAACGAGTGCAGTAAATGACTTAACTAAAAACATACCAATTACTGCATCTGGCTGAGCTTCAACCTCCTCCACGCTAACGTGGTTCACCTATCCCCTATTGAAAGGGTTCGGCTTCTTCCCGGAGCTTACATTGCCATTTCCATTCTGGGCTTCAGGACATTCATTGGCGTAATGTCCCGTCTTCTGGCACTTATAGCAAGTGACTTGGCTCAGGTCTCGCTTGGCTGGTGTTGATGGGTTGGTACGGTTCTGGCCGTTGCTTCCTCCATTCCCATTACCATTCTTGGGGCCACTATGATTGTGCGAGCTACCACCTCCATGGGTATGTTAAAATTGTCCTACCGGGTTAGGGGTAAAACGTGGCTTCTGCTGAGCTCCAGAATAGTACTTTCCTTGTCCATACTTCCTCTTGCGGTTTTCAATCTGCTGCTGCTTCCCTTCAATCATTAGAGCTCGATCTACCAATTCTTGGTAGTCGTTGAAGCTTGCTACCATCAATTGTACGCTCATCTCATCATTTAGCCCTTCCATAAATCTCTCCTACTTAGCGGCGTCTGTGGCCACATCATCCGGGGCATAACGAGATAGAGTACTAAACTCATCTACGTACTGAGCCACAGTACGATTTCCTTGGCGCAAGTTGCGAAACTCCCACTTCTTCATGCTCATAGCTCCAGTGGAGACATGGGTAGTACAGAAAGCTTGCTGAAACTGATCCCAAGTGACATTGGCTATGGGGAAAGTGGCTGTGTAATTCTCCCACCATGCTGTGGCTGGTCCAGACAACTGATGTGCGGCAAATCGCACCTTCTCAGTATCTGAGCAATTAGCGGTGGTCAAATCCCTTCCAATCTTGCGCGGCCAGTCATCAGCGACTATTGGTTCAATGCTGCTTGCAAACACCGGTGGTTGTAACCTTAAGAAACGGGTCAGGTTGTCCACGGGTGGTGGTGGTGGAGGGTTGTTGTTGTTCTGGTTGTTCTGAGTGTTCTGGACAAGAAGTTGCATCAAAGTGTTATGCTGCTGGATCAACTGAGTGAGCTCAGGGGGAAATTAAAATTCTGGCTCACGCCTCGGAGGCATCTGATGGGTGTAGAGGGAAGATATTAGAATAGAAATGAGGTCTAAGGGAAAAATCACTACCCAAATGCACATGAGACGAACATAATCATATCACACCAAATCAAATTCAAACAAGGGCTTACACAAATCTAACGTTACAAAAGTGCTCTAATTTCTACTATATGGAGAAAACTACTAGTCATAGGGTGGTCATCTAGAAATTTTGATCGGTAGAAGATTCCATGATGTCCGCTCCAGCTTCATCTTCATAATCTTCGTCATCACTATCTTCGGGGTCTGAGTCCGTGTCATCGATGATGATGTAGTCTTCAGGACGAATCTCCTTGGGTTCCTCTTCCTCTTCTTCTCCTCCTGGTGCTGGATCTCCCATGAATACTCCTAGCATCCATGTCAAATCATCATTCTTCTCCACAAGTATCAACATCTCCTCTTCGTATCCGTCACGTGTTGACTTGAGTTCCTCCTCTAACTCCAGGTTTCGGGTTAGTGCTTTCTTCAAGTCTATCATCCCTCCACACATCTGGTGCTCCTGTCGACGAATGTGCTGGTTTAACTCTTGAATGAACGCTGCAATGGACCTATCCTTCCGGGTGCTGATCATGTCCCACCGCTTATCTTGGCGTCCACAAATCTGGTAGATAGTGTCCTTCAGCTCCTGTTTGTAGACTTCTCCAATGCTTCCCATAGTGATGTGGGCTGCCATACTCCTGCCTAGGCCCCAGGTGGGCGCATCAAAGGAAAACTCTATGGGTGCGGTGACGGGCATGAACGTCCTACCTGGAACTTGAACTTGAATCAACTAGCGCTCCTCTTCAGGTAAAGTTGCGTTGTAGGTTCCGGTGAAGCTTGGTAGTCCGATGTTCAGGTATCTAGTGACTTCCTTCAGGTGACGTTCGAACGGTGTATCTTCATCCGGTTGCGTGAACTTGTTCCTTGCATCCGCCATCCTAAAAGAGAGTAGAAAAGATGAGGAGTCAGAAATGAGAAGAGTGAATAGTGATCTAGGGCTTTAGCTTAGTGGTCGTGTCCTACACTCAGCGTGTGCTCTGATACCATCTTGTAGCGACCAGACCTCAAACAGTCTGATCTCTGTGCATCAGTATCATCCCTGGATCAGTAATGCTGACACGCACAATACTTGAAGGATTTATAACAGAGTAGCAACACACACTTATTACATCGAAAGTTCCAAAGATGAACTTATTACAATAAAAATGGCTTAAGGCCGTCTAACAACGATAACATCGGAAGGCTTGGAAGATAAGTGAGTCCACCAACTCCAACGGCATCACTGAGTATAGAACCACGACCTAAAAGCACCTTACTCGTCGTCTGAAAAGTCTGCAACATGAACGTTGCAGCCCGAAAACGGGTTAGCACATGGAATATGCTGGCAAAGTAACACATAGAGAGTAACGAAAGAATAAAGCTATACTACATGCATATATGGCTGGTGGAAAGCTCTATGGTTACAGTTTTTTTATAAAGCCAGTTTTTCCCTACTGCAAAGGAATATATTTTATTTAACTATCATGGTAGTTGAAACATCATTGAGAAGGTTCACCCAACTCAATCCCAATTAAAGTAGTCATTAACCCAACACATTAGTTTTTAGAGTGATGAGATACACCTGATAATCCAAGTACTAGATACTCAAGACGTCCATAACCGGGGACATGGCTAATCATGATTAGTTTGTACACTCTGCAGAGGTTTGTGCACTTTTCCCCACAAGACTCGATCTCCTCCATTGAGATTCTCGCACTACATGATGTTTGAGAAATGGATGACCGAGACATAGTCTTTCAGAAGCGCTAGCACCTTACGATCGGGCAGACAGTACCAACCTACATCCCCTACATCCGCTAGTCTACCATTGTAAGAGTTTGCACGACTTAGTCAACTATGCTAGAGCCCATAATAGCTTGTGGTTGCACACAGAAGTTTCTAGTATGAAGTACCTCATGATCCCTTTGAGCCTGGGTGGCGGTCCATAATGACAACAGGCAATCGCTGGAATACCCAGGTGCCTCAATCCACCCAGATGTGTGTTCAAGTTACCACCTTAAGTAAAACCATTAATTTAACAATCTCACATCTGTCATGGATACACTCACCCAATCCACGTCTACTAGCATAGCATGACATAATAAGCAACGTAGAAGTAACTCCCAAGGGTTTGAAAATAATGCAGGTAATAGGTTCTACCTCAATCTACTTCCCAGTCCCACAAGTTAAAGATCCTACTCATGCAAGTGTTTGAGGATTGTTCTAATGCAATGAAAACTGGGTATTGGAAAGTATGATCAAAGTTTTACTTGCCTTGCTGATGATCCGCGAAACCTAGAGATTCAAAGTAGCAAGCGGCGCACTCTGGGTACTCTATCTTAAACAAACAAGCATACAATAAGTACTCATCTAATGCACGGGTAAAACTCAATAGGAGATCTAACCAGAAAGTTCAACTTACTCAAACGAAGCAACGAAAATCAAACGACGAAAGGAACCAACTTCGTTTACTAATCTGGACCTAAGTCCAAATTTTATAGAAGCAAAAACTTGATTGACTAGGTTAAATGGAAAGAGGGTTTCGAGACGAAACTCCAGGTGCTTGAATCGCCTGATTCCGATATATGAGCGAAAAGTTAAACTAGAACGAAGATCGGATCAGATATCGCGATCAGATAAAAACCGCGAAAATCCGAGAAAAGAAAAACTGACGAACAACTTAACGAACGGACGTTCGTTAACTGGAACTAAACGACGAAAGCGTTCGTTAAAAAGAACGAACGGGCGAACGCTCGCTAAACAGCTAAACAAAAAAAACCGATCTAATAAAAAAACGAACTAGGCTTTTTCTTAAAAAAAATGGTTCGATTTTCTTAAAAAAAAACGGCGGGCGGCGCGGCTACCTCGTCGGACTCCGGTGGTGGGTGGCATCGGCGGCGGGGCTGCAAGCGGCCGCCGCCGGGCTGGTGCTGCGGCGGCGGGGCGGGGCGAGGCGAGGGGTGAGGAGGCGGCGAGGCGGCGGTATTTATAGGAGGGGGGCGTGACTTGGGGAAGGGGGCGCCGGCTCGGCCTCGGGAGGCATGCCCCTGCCGGACTCGGCAGCGGTGGCGGGTCGGACTCCCGCGGGGAAGGAGGTGGGTGGCGTGGGCTCAGCCTGGCTCGGCTGGGCCTTTGGCCCAGTCGGGCGCGGGATATTTTTTTAAACAAAACCGCCGAATCTAAAAAAAAATCTAGGAAATAAAATAAAATTCTAAAAATGCCAAAACTAATTTTCACCGTCTAAATAAATATTTAGAACAAGATGAACATTTTTCTTGGCCCTAAATACATTTTTGAAAACGTGGAATTTTTCCTAATTTCAAATAAAATAGCAAAACTTCAAAATAAAACTTATTTGATTTTCTTATTAAATCCTCAGTATTTCTTTATTTTGGGAGAGTCATTTCACTTCCTCTCTCATATTTTCTTTAGAAATACTTTGAAGATAAAATAAATAAAATCAATGATCCTATTTTCAAAATTCGAGAAACCTCAAATATGAAAATAATGAAATCCCCAACTCTCTCTGAGGGTCCTTGAGTTGCGTAGAATTTCTAGGATCTACCAAAAGCAAGAAAATACGATATGCATTGATGATCTAGTGGATGTTACAATAGTTTTCTCTAGTGGCTTCTCTCATGATAGCGATATTCTATGGTGGGTAAACAAATTACTGTCGTGCAATTGATAGAAAAGCGAATAATTATGAGACTATCTAGGCATGATCATTGTATATAGGCATCACGTCCGAGACAAGTAGACCGACTCCTGCCTGCATCTACTACTATTACTCTACACATCGACCGCTATCCAGCATGCATCTAGTGTATTGACTTCATAAGAACAGAGTAACGCCTAAAGCAAGATGCCATGATGTAGAGGGATAAACTCAAGCAATACGATATTAACCCCATCTTTTTATCCTCGATGGCAACAATAAAATACGTGCCTTGCTGCCCCTACTATCACTGGGAAAGGACACCGCAAGATTGAACCCAAAGCCAAGCACTTCTCCCATTGCAAGAACTATAGATCTAGTAGGCCAAACCAAACAAATAATTTGAAGAGACTTGCAAGGATATTATGAGCACACATAAAAAGTTCAGAGAAGAACCAAATATCTTTCATAGATAACCTTGATCATAAACTCACAATTCATCGGATCTTGACAAACACACTGCAAAAAGAGATTACATCGAATAGATCTCCTCGAAGACCGAGGGGAACTTTGTATTGAGATCCAGAGAGAGAAGAAGCCATCTAGATACTAGCTATGGACCCGAAGGTCTGTGGTAAACTACTCACAACTCATGGTGAGGGCGATGATGATGATGAAGGCCTCCGTGATGGATCCCCCTTCGGTGGAGCTCTGGAACAGGCTGCAAGATGGGATCTCCACGGGAACAGAAGCTACGGCGGTGGAATTAGGTTTTTCTCTCTGTTCACGGAGTTTCTGGGGTACGTGGACTTATATAGGAAGACGAAGGGCACCGGGGGACGCTCGAGGGGGCCTCGAGGCAGGGGGCGTGCCTCCCACCCTCGTGGGCAAGCCCTCTGTCCCCTGACGTGGTTCTCAAGCTCCGCGTGCGTGATTTTCTCCAAAAATATCTCTCGCGAAGCTTTCATTCCGTTTGGACTCGTTTGAAATTATTTTTCTGCAAAACCCTTAAACAGGCAAAAAACAGCAATCTGGACTGGGCCTTTGGGTTAGTAGGTTAGTCCCAAAAATGATATAAAAATGAACGATAAAGCCCATTAAACATCCAAGACTTCATAAATAATAGCATGGAGCAATAAAAAATTATAGATACGTTGGAGACGTATCAAGCATCCCCAAGCTTAATTCCTGCTCTTCCTCGAGTAGGTAAATGATAAAGAAATAATTTTTGATGTGGAATGCTAACCAATATACTTTTTCAATGTAATTCTCTTAATTGTGGCATGAATGTTCAGATCTGAAAGATTCAAGATAAAAGTCTATATTGACATAAGAAATAATAATACTTCAAGCAATACTAACAAAGCAACCATGTCTTCTCAAAATACTATGGCTAAATAAAGTTATCCCTACAAAATCATATAGTGTTGGCTATGCTCCCTCGTTATCACACAAAAATATTCATATCATGCACAACCCCGATTTCAGCCAAGCATTTGTTTTCATACTCTTATCTTTTCAAACCTTTCAACTTTCACGCAATACATGAGCATGAGCGATGGATATAGCACTATGGGTGGAATAGAGGTGGTTGTGGAGAAGACAAAAAGGAGGGAGATAGTCTCACATCGACTAGGCGTATCAACGGGCTATGGAGATGCCCATCAATAGATATGAATGTGAGTGAGTAGGGATTGCCATGCAACGAATGAACTAGAGCTAAATATGAATGAAAGCTCAACAAAAGAAACTATTGGGTGTGCATCCAACTTGCTTGCTCACGGAGACCTAGGGTATTTGAGGAAGCCCATCGTTGGAATATACAAGCCAAGTTCTAATAATGAAAATTCCCATTAGTATATGAAAGTGACTAAACATGAGACTCTCTACAACAAAGAACATGGTGCTACTTTGAAGCACAAGTGTGGAAAAAGATAGTAGCAATTGTCCCTTTTTTTTCTTTCTTTTTTCCTTTTTTTGTGCCTTTCTTTTTTTCTTTGGCCTTTCCCTTTTTTCGCGGAGGGGCTTTATAGATTTAGCCTTTCCTCCCATGGGACAATGCTCTAATAACGATGATCATCACACTTTCATTACAACTCGATACTACAACAACAAAGTATGACTCTATATGAATGCCTCCGGCGGTGTACCGGTATGTGTAATGAAACAAGAGTGACATGTATAAAAATTATGCATGGTGGCTTTGCCACTAATATGATGTCAACTACATGATCATGCAATGGCAATATCGCAATATGATGCGTGTCATATGAACGGAACGGTGGAAAGTTGCATGGCAATATATCTCGGAATGGCTATGGAAATGCCATGATAGGTAGGTACGGTGGCTGTTTTGAGGAACAATATGGTGGCTGTTTTGAGGAAGGATATATAGTGGGTTTATGGCACCGACGAAAGTTGCGCGGTACAAGAGAGGCTAGCAATGGTGGAAGGGTGAGAGTGCGTATAATCCATGGACTCAACATTAGTCATAAGAACTTATATACTTATTGCAAAAATCTACGATTCATCAAAACAAAGCAATCAACGCATGCTCCTAGGGGGGAGGTTGGTAGGAGTTAACCATCGCGCGCCCCCAACCTCCACACAAAGGTTGGCACTCTACAAATACATCATGCTCTAACTCCGTCACATATCGGTTCACCATACGTGCATGATACGGGAATCACTAACCTTAACACAAATATTCCTCAATTTCATAATAACTCCACTAGCAGGACTCTAATATCACTATCCTCATATCTCAAAACAATTATCAAGCATCCAATATCTCATTCTATTCAATGCACTTAGTGTGACATTTTTTTCTACATTGACATTGGATGTCTATCATTTGAAGACTAGTTTCTTTAGCCTAAACACATTACCATGCTGTTTTAATAGACTCTCAAAAGGATATAAGTGAAGCATAAGAGTTCAACAATTTCTACAAAATATTACCACCACCGTGCTCTAAAAGATATAAGTGAAGCACTAGAGAAAAAAACTATTCAACTCAAAAGATATAAGTGAAGCACATAGAGTGTTCTAATAATTTCTAGGACATATTTAACTCTCTCAAATAGGTGTGTCCAGCAAGGATGATTGTGGAAAACTAACAAGCAATGACTCAAATTATACAAGACGCTCCAAGCAAAGCACATAACATGTTGCGAATAAAAATATAGCTCCAAGTATAGTTACCGATGGATGAAGACGAAAGAGGGGATGCCTTCCCGGGGCATCCCGAAGCTTAGGCTTTTGATTATCTTGAATTTACTTGGGGTGCCATGGGCATCCCCAAGCTTATGTCTTTGCTACTCCTTGTTCCATAGTCCATCAAAGCAATACTCAAAACTTGAAAACTTCACAACACAAAACCTAGACAAAAATTCTCGTGAGCTCCGTTAGTATAAGAAAGCAAACCACTACTCAAAGGTGCAGCAATGAATTCATTCTTTGTTTATATTGGTGTTAAACCTACTGTATTCCAACTTCTCTATGGTTCATATCCTCCAATACTACTCATAGATGCACCGGAATAAGCAAACAACACACGAAAAACAGAATCTGTCAAAAACAGAACAGTCTGTAGTAATCTGCAATTTTAGCCTACTTCTGGAACTCCAAACAAATCAAACTAAATTGTTAAATTTGCGGAATTTGTCTACCAATCATCTGCAAAAAGAATCAACTAAAAAGAGCGCTCCAGTAAAAGCTGAAGACTACTTTAGCAAGTGCTAACGATTCTGTTTTTCACAGCAAGATCACATAAACTTCACACAAGTCTTCCCAAAGGTTCTACTTGGCACAAACACTAAACAAAACATGAAACCACATATAATCAGAGGCTAGATGCAAACTTTATTCCCTAACATCAGCAAAAACAAAAAAAATATAAAGCTGGGTTGCCTCCCAACAAGCGCTATCGTTTTACGCCCCTAGCTAGGCACGATAATTCAATGATGCTCACATGAAAGATAAGAATTGAAGGACAAAGAGAGCATCATAAAGTATGTGATAAACACATATAAGTCTAACATGCTTCCTATATATTCTTCGAAGATCTTTACCGGTCAAACCGCATATATTCTTCCTATATATTCTTCCTATATAACACTCATATTGGTTCCTACATATTCTTCGAAGATCTTTATCGGTCAAACCGCATAACAACATACGTTGTTCCCTTTGTCATCAGTATGTTACTTGCCCAAGATTCGATCATCGATATCATCATACCTAGTTCAATCTCGTCACCGACAAGTGTCTTTACTCGTTCTGTAATACATCATCTCATGACTAACTCATTAGTCATTTGCTTGCAAGGCTTTTATGATGTGTATTACCGAGAGGGCCCAGAGATACCTCTCCGACACTCGGAGTGACAAATCCTATTCTTGATATATGCCAACACCACAAACACTTTCGGAGACACCTCTAGAGCATCTTTATAATCACCCAGTTACGTTGTGACATTTGATAGCACACAAGGTGTTCCTCCGGTATTCGACAATTTCATAATCTCATAGTCCTAGGAACATGTATAAGTCATGAAGAAAGCAATAGCAGTAAAACTGAACGATCAAGTTGCTAAGCTAATGGATGGGTCTTGTCCATAACATCATTCTCCTAATGATGTGATCTCGTTGATCAAATGACAACTCATGTCTATGGCTAGGAAAGATAACCATCTTTGATCAATGAGCTAGTCTAGTAGAGGCATACTAGGGACACTCTGTTTTGTCTATGTATTCACACATTTACTAAGTTTCTGGTTAATACAATTCTAGCATGAATAATAAACATTTATCATGATATTTGGAATTACGAATAAAAACTTTATTATTGACTATAGGGCATATTTCCTTAGTCTCCCACTTGAACTAGAGTCAATAATCTAGATTACATAGTAATAATTCTAACACCCATGGAGTCTTGGAGCTGATCATGTTTTGCTCGTGGAAGAGGCTTAGTCAACGGGTCTGTGACATTCAGATCCGTATGTATCTTGCAAATTTCGGTGTCTACCTCCTTGACTTGATCATGGATGGAATTGAAGTGTCTCTTGATGTGCTTGGTTCTCTTGTGAAACCAGGATTCCTTCGCCAAGGCTATGGCTCCAGTGTTGTCACAAAAGATTTTCATTGGACCCGATGCACTAGGTATTACAACTAGATCGGATATGAACTCCTTCATCCACACTCCTTCATTTGCTGCTTCTGAAGTAGCTATGTACTCCGCTTCACACCTAGATCCCGCCATGACGCTTTGCTTGGAACTGCACCAACTGAAAGCTCCACCGTTCAATAAAAATACATATCCAGTTTGTGACTGAGAGTCATTCGGATCAGTGTCAAAGCTTGAATCAACGTAACCATTTACGACGAGCTCTTTGTCACCTCCATAAACGAGAAACATATCCTTTGTCCTTTTCAGGTACTTTAGGATGTTCTTGACCGCTGTCCAGTGATCCATTCCTGGATTACTTTGGTACCTCCCTGCTATATAGGAAGGCACACATCAGGTCTCGTACACAGCATTGCATACATGATAGATCCTATGCCTGATGCATAGGGAATGTCTTTCATTTTCTCTCTATCTTTTGCTGTGGTCGGGCATTGAGTCTTACTCAACTTCACACCTTGTAACACAGGCAAGAACCCTTTTTGTGACTGATCCATTTTGAACTTCTTCAAAAATTTATCAAGGTATGTGCTTTGTGGAAATCCAATTAAGCATCTTGATCTATCTCTATAGATCTTCATGCCCAATATATAAGCAGCTTCATCGAGATCTTTCATTGAAAAATTCTTATTCAAGTATCCTTTTATGCCATCCAGAAATTCTGTATCATTTCCAATCAACAATATGTCATCTACATATAATATCTGAAATGCTACAGAGCTCCCACTCACTTTCTTGTAAATACAGGCTTCTCCAAAAGTCTGTATAAAACCATTTGCTTTGATCACCTCATCAAAGCGTATATTCGAACTCCGAGATGCTTGCACCAGTCCATAGATGGATCGCTGGAGCTTACACACTTTGTTAGCACCTTTAGGATTGACAAAACCTTCTGGTTGCATCATATACAACTCCTCTTTGAGGTATCCATTAAGGAATGTAGTTTTGACATCCATTTGCCAGATTTCATAATCATAAAATGCGGCAATTGTTAACATGATTCGAACAGATTTAAGCATCGCTACGGGTGAGAAAGTATCATCGTAGTCAACTCCTTGAACTTGTCGAAATCCTTTCGCAACAAGTCGAGCTTTGTAGACAGTTACATTACCATCGGCATCTTTCTTCCTCTTGAAGATCCATTTATTTTCAATGGCTTCCCGACCATCGAGCAAGCCAACCAAAGTCCACACTTTGTTCTCATACATGGATCCCATCTCAGATTTCATGGCCTCAAGCCATTTTGCGGAATTTGGGCTCATCATCGCTTCCTCATAGTTCGTAGGTTCATCATGGTCTAGTAACATGACTTCCAAAACAGGGTTACCGTACCACTCTGGTGCGGAACGTACTCTGGTTGACCTACGAGGTTTAGTAGTAACTTGATCTGAAGTTTCATGATCATCATCTTTAGCTTCCTCGCTGATTGGTGTAGGAATCACTGGAACTAGTTTCTGCGATGTACTACTTTCCAATTCGGGAGAAGGTACAATTACCTCGTCAAGTTCTACTTTCCTCCCACTCACTTCTTTTGAGAGAAAATCCTTCTCTTTAAAGGATCCATTCTTAGTAACGTATGTCTTGCCTTTGGATCTGTGATAGAAGGTGTACCCAACAGTTTCCTTTGGGTATCCTATGAAGACACATTTCTCCGACTTGGGTTCGAGCTTATCAGGTTGAAGCTTTTTCACATAAGCATTGCAGCCCCAAACTTTAAGAAACGACAATTTTGGTTTCTTTCCAAACCACAGTTCATAAGGCGCCGTCTCAACGGATTTAGATGGTGCCCTATTTAATGTGAATGCAGCTGTATCTAAAGCATAACCCCAAAATGATAGTGGTAAATCGGTAAGAGACATCTTAGATTGCACCATATATTATAAAGTATGGTCACGACGTTCGGACACACCATTACGCTGTGGAGTTCCGGGTGGCGTGAGTTGTGAAACTATTCCACATTGTTTCAAATGAAGACCAAACTCGTAACTCAAATATTCACCTCCACGATCAGATCATAGAAAAGTGACGATGGCGACTCCCACCTCTCCACCACCACCTTAACCCTAGCCACCACCACCACCGGCGATCTCCACATCTCTCCGTGGCTTTTGTCATCTGATTGGCTTATCATCTCCGGCGCTCCTTCCTCTCTCTTTTGGTTATCATCTTCCTCATGGCGGTCCATGCAGCGATCTCAATGGGATTGGATTTCTCCCCGGGGATGAAGTTGGCGTCCGAGATCCAACGCGTCTACAACAGATCGGTGCATCCCACGTCGGACACAAGCCATTTTACTATGGTGGCCTCCTTTGCACGACATACTTTCCGACTGGATGAGGATAACGTGGGGCTCGCTCTAGAGGCGGCCATTGGAGGATATTGCTCACGTCTCAAGGTATCGCTCCTCCATCATGGCGTTTTCTCATTCAACGTTTCTTGCAAGGATGTGGTTTTTTTTTTCATTCTGCACCAGAGGAGTTTTGTTTGTGATCAATTCAAGTGCTTCTTCCACCTCTGGGGTAATGGTGGCCCAGATTGGAAGAAAGAATTTCGTCTTTGGCAATCTGAATGCCAAGAGGAATGGATTTTAGTTAGTCCATCTAAGAGAAGGGCTAGACTTGGTTTGTAGGCCATGCAACGTGCTCCGGCCAAATCCTCTCTACGAGCACGCACGGCCAAGGTTATGCCTAGCAAGCGTGCTACGTTTGCTACGTTCATGCAATATCCCGCGCGTAAGGGTTATAGCTATGGCCCATCTGCCGATGAAGTGGCCACGGTTCGCGAAGCTGGTTATCATGTTTCGTCCCATGAGGAAGGGCATGTGGAGGTTTCTTCTTCGGCAACGACCTCACCGCCGGCCAAGTTTCTAATTCAGTTTGGAACAGTTCCACCTTCGCCGGAGGGTTTATCTCATTCCCGTTTAAACCCAGGATTATCGGGTAGTCGTTTGATTTTTGCTTTGGAAGGTTTGGATTCTCCGCCTAAGTTGGGCTCGTCGGGCCAACCCATTGAAATTGCTGATGAGGACAGTAGTAGCCCTTCGCCCCTAGCTTCCAAATCTCCATCTCCTCGGGATATTATCAATGATCTGCAGAGTTTTGACGAGATGATTGAAGATATGGCTGCTAAATATTGGGATTGTCAGAACTGTTTGGCGATGGTTCACACGTTAGAGACATGCACGAATCCGGTCCGGTGCCGTAATTGTTTTCGTTCGGGACACGTTAAAAAAATTGTCTAGGCCTGTCGCCTGACTTGTCCATCTGGGTGCCTAAAATCCCATCACCTGGTTTTGGGAAGCGGGACCAAAAAGAGGATCCTTCCTCCCCCGTCTCTCCAGTTTCCCGAGACCAAACGACCACGGAGAAAACCCCATCCTCTGCTCCTCCGCCGCAACCATCTCAGCCTCCGCAATCACCACCACCTCCACGCCCTGCTCCGCATTGCCAAGCTTCCTCTAGCTCTGGTCCGGCTGCTCCCTCGCAGGCTACGATGGCGATGTACGCGATTGACCCGCATCGCTTCATCCCCGCGGGTTTTGACATTGAAGATGGTGGAGCGGACCGTCTGCCCCGCACCTTCTACACGCCGGCTGCCCCACCACCCTGGGTGCATGAGCAGTATATGGTGGCCATTGTGGAGCCTATCCCACCTCAAGAGTTGGTGGGAGTTCACCGTCAGCAGGTTCTGGATTTCTTAATTCAAGTGATGCATGTCCCGGTTATCTCTGCACAAAATTGGTTTCAAGGTGTGGGTCTGTTTGAGATGGAAGATCAAGTGGTTCGGGGATCATTTACTCTGCACCCACCGTTTCCGTTAGGGGTTGATGAGGATGGCAATGAGATTTTTGTCCGTTTCATCCCCCATAACTAGGGAGAGGGCTTCTGTGTCATTCATGGCCAACGGACGGGATGGCTAATGTTTATTGGGATCCCGTTGGATTATAGGAACACCCAATGCATTGCAGAGATGGTTGGTACTTTTGGACAGTTCCACTACTGGAACAACACTGACATGCGCAAGGTTAGAGCTTTGGTCCATGCATCCTTCCCGGACAACGCTTTAGTCCCCCGATCAGTCACCTTCAGGGAGTTTGCCAACTGGGGTGAAGTCATGGTGTCTTGGTCTGCTGGTTGTTATATCCTATCCGGCGAATTTGCTGGCGCCATGATTCCTGCAGATGAAGACCCTATGCCATTGAATGGGAATCCTCATCCTCTGCCTGGAGCTGAGGTGCCGCAGCCGTTCTGGGCAATGCCGCCAGACCCTGCTCTAGGATGGAATGCAATCCCTCCGGGCCAAAACCAGGGTCAGAACGCCATGGCTGGGTGGGCTGATAATGAGCAGCAGCAAGATGGTTGGGGCCCATGGGAGGAACAGGCGTAGCCTATGCAGCACGAGGATGAAGTTCAACCAGCACAGGACCAGAATTCTATGATCCTGAATCCCTCTCTGGACTCCTCTGATGATGAGAATATGATTGAAGTTCAGCAGCCTCTTCCGATAGTGCAGTTGGACCCAATTCAGCTTGGTATGGTCAAGATTTTCTATGGACCAGTCCTTCTGCCATCAATGATCTGGGAGCGCTCCTTCAAGTCCTTGTGGCCTGCATTTGCCACCAAAGAGATTCACCCTTGCCTGCCTGGGTCTGCTGTGTCCATGAGGAAAGTTTCTTTTGGCTCGGAGGATCTGCAGAATAAATTCTTGCTTTGGAATGCCAATCAAGGACTGACAGAATCTGCTCGTTCTTCGGTGGTTATTGAAGGGATGCCCTCAGATGATCCATCATGTTTCAGTCCCCAGGCTCTTTATGTTCCTTCGCAAGATGATCCTTCTGTTACTTCGCAAGTTCATCCTCAGGGTTTTCAGTTCATGACTGACTCTCCCACACCACTAGGCAAGCGGCCACGCCAGTCTCACCCCAGGCGCTCTGTCACGCTTGTTGAGCCAGCTTTGGACTTCACTTGCAGGAGAATGACGCGCAGTGCCGCCAAACGCTCGGGGATGAAGCCAACCTCGGCTATTCCGCTGAAGCCCACACCTCTACGACGATCGAAGGCCAAGAAGCTTCGCCTCGAGGATGATTGTACCCAGCTCCCTCTACCAGACCCAACGCCTATACCAACATTGCAGGCTATTGGAGTGGCGCTGGGTATTGCCCCGGAGGATCTATCGGTTGAGAAGTTTATGGCTTCTCCACGTGCGGCGGAAGACGAAGATGGCCCCCATGATGATTGACGACCAGCGATGTTTGATTCAGAGTCGGGCACTGTTATTTGTGTGTCCGTTTTACCGTAGTACTATGTGTCTTTGCGCTCGTCTGAACTTGTTGGTTACCTTCGATGGCACTACTTTTGTTCTCTTGTCCATGCTGTTAAGCATCTGGATTTGCTATTTCATTGCAGTCCTTTTACTTTATGGATAATCACAATTATCGTAATTGGAATGTGCTTTGCTGGAATGTGAGAGGACTGAACTCTGAGGCTAGGCAGCGGGACTTACGTGCTAAAATTGAAGAGAGCCACTGCTCTATTATCTGTCTTCAGGAAACTAAATGCGAGAGTTTTGACATCCGACAGATTAGATCCTTCTGTCCTAGGATGTTTGATCAATTCGCGTTCCCACCTTCTGTTGGATCTTCGCGTGGGATCCTGGTAGTTTGGAACTCGTCCATTTTTCATGGCCAGCTTATTGAAATTCAGAGATTTAGTGTCGTGGTCTCTTTCCAATCCCTGCACAACTCTGAAAAATGGACCTTAGTCTCAGTTTATGGGCCATGTGAAGGGCCGCCTAGAAATGATTTCGTTAGCTAGCTATACCACCTAGCCATCCCTCTAGATGAAAATTGGCTGCTGTTGGGGGACTTTAATTTCATCAGGTCTTTAGACAATAGAAACCTTCCGGGTGGTGACCTCAATGATATTTTTCTTTTCAATGAAATAATTGGTCACCTTGGTCTTCTAGAGCTACCTTTGAAGGGTCGTAGCTATACCTGGTCCAACATGCAGTAGCAGCCCTTATTGGAGCAACTGGATTCGTTCTTCACTACGGCAGATTGGATCTCTCAATACCCTAACACAGTGGTTAACCCTCTAGCAAAAACTTCCTCCGATCATGTGCCGTGTGTGGTGTCCATTGACACTTCCATTCCTGCAACGAAGACTTTCAGGTTTGAAAATTACTGGATTGAAATGCCAGGTTTCATGGATTGTGTAACCAAGTCTTGGAATGCACTTGTTGTTTCTGACCTTTCGGCCTCTGCGGTCCTCACAAAGAAGTTTAAAAGGCTGCTATACGATTTAAGATCTTGGAGCAAGCAGTTATCATACCTCAAAAAGCTTACTGTCAATTGCTCGAGGGTCATTCTGCACTTCGACCAGCTAGAGGAAGTGAGACCCTTAACTAGGCCAGAGCTCAACTTCAGACGAATAGTGAAACTTCACTATGAGAAGTTGTTGAAAATCCACTATATTTACTGGAAACAACGATGCACCATTCGGTACATTAAAGTGGGTGAGGAGAATTCAAAATTCTTTCATGCAATGGCATCTGAGCGCATGACAAGGAATTCCATCTCGAGTCTAATGACTGACTCCATGGCAGCTCCTGTGACGGGTCATGATCAAATGGCGGGAATTCTCTGGGCCTCATTCAAATCCAGAATGGGCCAGTCACAAGGGATCACCATGGGCTTAGATCTCAACCGTTTAATTCAACCCATTCCGGGTCTGGAAGAACTATCCATACCTTTTTCTGACGATGAAATTAAAGTGGTCTTGAAAGAATTACCAGTGGATCAGGCGCCTGGCCCGGATGGTTTTAATGGGATGTTCGTTAAGCGTTGCTGGCCTATAATTGAACAGGACTTTCTGCGGCTGATTCGGGATTTTTATGAAGGGAAGCTTTCGTTGGAAAATATTAATGGCTCTTTCATTACACTTATACCCAAGATTGCTTCTCCGGTTGGGCCTGATGATTTTAGGCCAATTTCCCTCACCAACACCTGTCTTAAATTTTTAACTAAGTTGTTGGCCAACAGGTTGCAGAAGGTTATTCTCAAGTGCATTCACAAAAATCAGTATGGATTTCTAAAGGGTAGGTCCATTCAAGATTGTCTGGCCTGGAGCTTTGAATATATACATCAATGTAAGCAATCCAAACATCCAGTGATCATCCTTAAGTTGGATTTTGCTAAGGCCTTTGACACAGTTGAGCATGAGGCTATTATTCAAATGCTCCAGCATAAGGGGTTTGATGCTAAATGGATTTCTTGGGTGAAACAATTGCTGTCCACGGATTCTTCGTCTGTGCTATTGAATGGTATTCCTGGAAAGCAATTTATGTGCAAGTGTGGCGTCCGACAGGGTGACCCCATATCACCTCTATTGTTTGTCCTTGTAGCTGACTTGTTGCAGTCTGTGGTTAATCAAATAATAGCAGATGGCACTTCTCCTTGCCTATTCAAACCCATGACAGTGATTTTCCCATCATCCAATATGCAGATGATACGATTTTGTTCCTCGCGGCTAATGACAATGAACTTGTCGCACTTAAGAACATGCTGCTGACCTTTCAACAATCCACAGGGTTGAAGGTTAAGTTTTCCAAATCCTCAATGATCCCTTTGAATATGAGTGAAGAGGAGGCTTCTAGGCTTGCTGCCATTTTGGGTTGCAAAATTTGCACGCTCCCATTTACTTATCTGGGTCTGCCATTGGGAACCACAAGGCCAAGAATCATCGATCTAATGCCCTTGGTTGACAGTCTTGAGCGGCGATTAACAGCAAGCTCTTCCATGTTGAATCAAGGCTCTCGTCTGCAATTGCTTACCTCTGTTCTCACTTCTATGCCTATATATTTTCTGTGCAACCTCAGCATTCCACCAGGGATAATCAAGCATCTTGAGAGAATATTCCGGCAATGCCTTTGGAGAGGTAACAGTGATGCACCTAAGTAGTCTCTTGCTGCATGGGAGCTCGTTTGCAGGCCAAAGGACAAAGGGGGATTAGGAGTTTTAAATCTGAACATCCAGAACAAAGGGATCCTTATCAAACATCTTCATAAATTCTATAACAAGGTCGACATTCCCTGGGTGACCTTAATATGGAACAGTTACTATGATAATGGTGTTCCACATGCAACAGCTGCAGTTGGCTCTTTCTGGTGGAGGGATATTTTGAAACTCCATGAGTCTTACACTCCTATCACTTCGGTACACATCAACATGGGAGACTCTGCTTTGTTCTGGACTGACTCTTGGCACATTGGGGGCTCTGCGCGGCCTTTATGTTGGAGATTGCCAAGGTTATATTCCTTTTTCACTAATGATAGGATATCCGTTCAGGAATTTCTTCAATCACAGGATCTATTCTCCATGTTCCATTTGCCAGTTTCTCATGAAGCTGTTGACGAGCTGCTCATTTTGGAAGGCTGGATCATGCAACTACAAAGAGACCCTCTTCTACCTGACGTTTGGATATGGCCGGGCAAATCTAAGGAATACACTGCCAAGAGCTTTTATATGGTCAGGCATTCACATCTGCCGACATTACATCCTTGCAAATGGTTGTGGCAGAGTAGGTGTACCATCAAAATCAAGGTTTTTGGGTGGCTGCTTTTCTTTGACAGATTAAACACCAAAGACATGTTGGTTAGAAGGCACTGGCGCTCTAACCAAGAGGACAATATTTGTCTCATCTGCAGCGAGCTAGTGTATGAAGATAGACTGCACGTGTTTTTTAATTGTGTATTCAGCTGCAGAGTATGGAATTATCTGGGTATCGACTGGTCAGGAGGCTCGGATATTCGGCAATGTATCATGCATGCTAGGTCCAGCTTCGGACACCCTTTCTTCTTTGAGGTCATGCTAACTGCTGCTTGGAATATTTGGATCTTGAGAAATGGCCGAACCTTTAGAGCTGAGAGAGCCACCTTCAGCGCTTGGAAGTGCAAATTCATCCATGATATATCTCTACTTGCTCATAGAATGAAGGACTGTATAAAGCCAAAACTTCTGGCATGGGTTAACTCTTTGTTGTAAAGGAGGTAGGGCTTTTTAGTCTTAGGTTGTCTCTTCTTCTTTTTTCCTGTATAGTTTGTGTACTTCTTTGTACAGTTCTCTTTTCTTTTAATAAAGGGCTGTGGGGCTTTGCCTCACAGTAGATATTAAAAAAAATCAGATCATAGAAACTTTATTTTGCTGTTACGATGATTCTCTACTTCACTCTAAAATTCTTTGAACTTTTCAAATGTTTCAGACTTGTGTTTCATTAAGTAGATATACCCATATCTGCTCAAATCATCAGTGAAGGTCAGAAAATAACGATACCCGCCGCGAGCCTCAACACTCTTTGGTCCACATACATCAGTATGTATGATTTCCAACAAATCAGTTGCTCGCTCCATTGTTCCGGAGAACGAAATTTTAATCATCTTGCCCATGAGGCATGGTTCGCAAGCACCAAGTGATTCATAATCAAGTGATTCCAAAAGTCCATCAGTATGGAGTTTCTTCATGTGCTTTACACCAATATGACCTAAACAGCAGTGCCACAAATAAGTTGCACTATCATTATTAACCTTGCGTCTTTTGGCTTCAATATTGTGAAAATGTGTATCACTACGATCGAGATCCAACAAGAATATACCACTTTTTAAGGGTGCATGACCATAAAATATATTACTTATAAAAACAGAACAACCATTATTCTCTGATTTAAATGAATAACCATATCGCAACGAACAAGATCCAGATATAATGTTCATGCTCAATGCTGGCACCAAATAACAAGTATTCAAGTCTAAAACTAATCCCGAAGGTAGATGTAGAGGTAGCATGCCGACGGCGATCACATCGACTTTGGAACCATTTCCCATGCGCATCGTCACCTCGCCCTTAGCTAATCTTCGTTTAATCCGTAGCCCCTGTTTCGAGTTACAAATATTAGCAACCGAACCAGTATCAAATACCCAGGTGGTACTACGAGAATTATTAAGGTACACATCAATAACATGTATATCAAATATACCTTTGTTCACTTTGCCATCCTTCTTATCCGCCAAATACTTGGGGCAGTTCTGCTTCTAGTGTCCAGTCCCTTTGCAGTAGAAGCACTCAGTTTCAGGCTTGGCTCCAGACTTGGGTTTCTTCGCGGGAGTAGAAACTGTCTTGCTATTCTTCTTGAAGTTCCCCTTATTTCACTTGCCCTTTTTCTTGAAACTAATGGTCTTGTTAACCATCAACACTTGATGCTCCTTTTTGATTTCTACCTCCGCAGCTCCGAGCATTGCGAAGAGCTCGGGAATTGTCTTCTACATCCCTTGCATGTTATAGTTCATCACGAAGCCTTTATAGCTTGGTGGCAGTGATTGAAGAACTCTATCAATAACACTATCTTCGTCAACTTTGCAACCAAGTTGAGTCATATGATTGTAGTACCCAGACATTCTGAGCAAGTGTTCATTAATAGAACTGTTCTCCTCCATCTTGGAGCTATAGAACTTATTGGAGACTTCATATCTCTACATTCGGGCATTTGCTTGAAATATTAACTTCAACTCTTGGAACATCTCATATGCTCCATGACGCTCAAAATGTCTTTGAAGTCCCGATTCTAAGCCGTAAAGCATGGCACACTGAACTATCGAGTAGTCATCAGAACGAGCTTTCCAGACGTTCATAACGTCCAGAGTTGCTCTTGCAGCAGGCCTGTCACCTAGCGGTGCTTCCAGGATGTAATTCTTCTGTGCAGCAATGAGGATAATCCTCAAGTTACGGACCCAGCCCATGTAGTTGCTACTATCATCTTTCAACTTAGCTTTCTCTAGGAACACATTTAAATTCAAGGGAACGGTAGCACGGGCCATTGATCTACAACAACATAGATATGCAAAAACTATCAGGACTAAGTTCATGATAAATTAAAGTTCAATTAATCATATTACTAAAGAACTCCCACTTAGATAGACATCCCTCTGGTCATCTAAATGATCACGTGATCCAAATCAACTAAACCATGTCCGATCATCACGTGAGATGGAGTAGTTTTCAATGGTGAACATCTTATGTTGATCATATCTACCATATGATTCACGCTCGACCTTTTGGCCTCCAGTGTTCCGAGGCCATGTCTGTACATGCTCGGCTCGTCAAGTTTAACCCGAGTATTGTGCATGTGCAAAACTGTCTTACACCCGTTGTATTTGAACGTAGACCTTATCACACCCGATCATCATGTGGTGTCTCGGCACGACGAACTTTCGCAATGGTGCATACTTAGGGAGAACACTTGTACCTTGAAATTTTGTAAGGGGTCATCTTATAATGCTACCGCCGTACTAAGCAAAATAAGAAGCATAATAAGATAAACATCACATGCAATCAAACTATGTGACATGATATGGCCATCATCATCTTGTGCTTTTGATCACCATCTCCATAGCATCGTCATGATCTCCATTGTCACCGGCTTGACACCATGATCTTCATCGTAGCATCGTGGTCATCTCGCCAACTATTGCTACTAATACTATCGCTAACTCATAGTGATAAAGTAATGCAATTACATGGCTTTCGCATTTCATACAAGAAAAAGACAACCATAATGTTCCTGGCGGTTGCTGATAACTTTACAAAACATGATCATCTCATACAATAACGTATAACTCATCATGTCTTGACCATATCACATCACAACATGCCTAGACGTCCTCTACTTTGTTGTTGCAAGTTTTACGTGGCTGCTATGCGCTTAGCAAGAACCGTTATTACCTACGCATACAAAACCACAACGATTTTTCGTCAAGTGTGCTGTTTCAACCTTCACAAGGACCGGGCGTAGCCACACTCGATTCAACTAAAGTGAGAGAGACAGACACCCTTCGGTCACCTTTAAGCAACGAGTGCTTGTAACGGTGAAACCAGTCTCGCGTAAGCGTACGCGTAATGTCAGTCCGGGCCGCTTCATCTCACAATACCGTCAAGTCAAAGTATGACATGCTGGCAGGCAGTATGACTATTATCGCCCACAACTAATTGTGTTCTACTCGTGCATATCATCTACTCATAGACCTGGCTCATGATGCCACTGTTGGGGAACTTAGTATTTCAAAAAAAATTCTATGATCATGCAAGATCTATCTAGGAGAAGCATAGCAACGAGAGGGGAGACTGTGTCTATGTACCATCATAGACCGAAAGCGGAAGCGTCCAGTGACATGGTTGATGTAGTCGAACATCTTCACGATCCAACCGATCCAAGCACCGAACGTACGGCACCTCCATGTTCAGCACACATTCAACTCGATGACGTCCCACGAGCTCTTGATCCAGTTGAGCGTCACGGGAGAGTTTCGTTAGCACGACGGCATGGTGACGGTGATGATGAAGCTACCGACGCAGGGCTTCGCCTAAGCACTGCAATGATATGATCGAGTTGTGTATCTGTGGAGGGGGGCACCACACACGGCTAAAACTAATGTTAACTTGTGTGTTCAAGGGTGCCCCTGCCCCGTATATAATGGAGCAAGGGGGAGGGCCGTCCGGCCCCTATGGTGCGCCCAAGGAGAGGAGGTGTCCTCCTCCTAGTAGGAGTAGGACTCCCCTTTCCAACTCCTACTAGGAGGGGGAAAGGAAGGAGGAGAGGGAGAAGGAAAAGGGGGGTGTCGCCCCCTTCCCTAGTCCAATTCGGACTAGAGGGGGAGGGGGTGCGCGGCCTGCCCTTGCCGGCCCTCTCTCTCTCTCTCTCCACTAAGGCCCATGTGGCCCATTAGTTCTCCCGGGGGGGGGGGGGGGCCG
>LR738712.1:150920736-150953379 GCA_902687465.1 Secale cereale | reverse complement strand
TGATTAGACTACTTGTAAATATAAAAATTCTGCCTGTTGATCATGAACAGTTTTTGGCAGTTTCACAATTATAATCAAGTCAAGTATCACCCTACACATGCAATTCTAGAGTATAAGCAGCGGAAAGTAAATTGCACATGTAGTAAAGAGAGGTGGAGAAGATCAAACGCAATTTGGAGACGCGGAGATTTTTCCCGTGGTTCCGATAGGTAGTGCTATCGTACATCCACGTTGATGGAGACTTCAACCCACGGAGGGTAACGGCTGCGCGAGTCCACGGAGGGCTCCACCCACGAAGGGTCCACGAAGAAGCAACCTTGTCTATTCCATCATGGCCTACGCCCACGGAGGGCTAGCCTTACTCGGGGTAGATCTTCACGAAGTAGGCGATCTCCTTGCCCTTACAAACTTCTTGGTTCAACTCCACATCTCGATGACGGAGGCTCCCAAGCGACACCTAACCAATCTAGGAGGCACCACCCTCCAAAAGGTAATAGATGTGGTTGATGATGATGAACTCCTTGCTCTTGTGCTTCAAATGATAATCTCCCCAACACTCAACTCTCCTCACTGATATGGCTGTGGTGGAAGAAAGGATTGAGTGGAAAGCAACTTGGGAAGGCTAGAAATCAAGTTTCATATGGTAGGAATGGAATGACTTGATCTCAACACAAGGGTAGGTGGTTCTCTTCTCAGAAAGTGTAAGGTAGGAGTGGTAGACTTTCTGATGGCTCTCTCCACGAATGAAGAGGGGGTGGAGGGGTATATATAGCCTCCACACAAAATCCAACCGTTACACACATAATTGAGCAATCTCGGTGAGACCGAAGTGAAAACTCGGTCAGACCGAAAGTTCAAATATAGTGAACGTTGGGGTTTTCGGTGGGACCGAAAATACCATCTCGGTGTGTCTGAAATGAGTCAAAGGTAGGAGCTTGCCAGAATCGGTGGGACCGAAATCAACAACTCGGATATTCCGAAATGATGACAAACGGTTACAGAAGGTTGGCAGTCCAGTTTCGGTGAGACCGAACTCAAAATCGGATGGACCGAAATATCTATGGTTTGGAAAATAACTGAGGTGGTTCATCTCGGTGGGACTGAGTTGGAAGAATCGGTTTGTCCGAGATTACTTATGAGTGTGTTAAGTAGTGAAGATTGCTGATAGTTGAAGGAGCTAAATCACTAAGCACTTGAGCAACCAGATCATCAACACAACCTCATCCCCTTTTAATAGTATTGGCTTTTCCTATGGACTCAATGTGATCTTTGATCACTAAACCAAAAATGGAGTCTTGAGCTTTTGCCAATGCTTGTCTTAGCATTTTGAGGGGTCCACTTCTTCAGACATTTCCATACCCATATCATCGAACTTCTCTGAAATGATTCTCAAGTAACTATTAGTTCAATGATATATATGTTGTTATTAATTACCAAAACCACCCGGGGATTAGTTGCACTTTCAATCTCCCCCTTTTTGGTAATTGATGACAACATATAGATCAAAGCTTCGACAAAAGATATAATCAATGAATAATATCGTCGCTTTGAGAAGTATGTGATAAACAAGAGCTCCCCCTAAATTTGTGCATTATTTAAAATTTGCGTTTGAATGCAAATGCACAATCGATTAGGATTATGGGTCACTCTTCCATGTCACATACATCTTGGTGGAGCGCACAAAATGATAAGAATGAATAACATGCACCCAATCACCAAGACATGAGTAAATAGCCATACAAAAAGGAATAGCATATGATAAGCATTAAGCACACATTAAAGCATAGTATGACTAAGCACTCATTAAGGTAGCATCAAACGTAGTATCAAGCACACTGAAAGTTTCAAGAACCAAAAGAACCAAATGTATCTCAAAGAAACCGGCAAAAGAACGAAAGAGCACTCTCTCTCTCGAAGCCCTATGATCTATATAATTTCTCCCCCTTTGGCAACAAGTTACCAAAAAGTTCGAAAAAGCATAGAGCTAAACGTCACTGTGTGCTCTGCTGGCGGCTCCCGTCTGGGTAGATGTCGGAGTAGATATGACGGCATCGGCGAAGACTTCAGCTGATGTCTGCGCTGGAGGAGTGGATGCTGGAGCTGTGGCTGGAGTGACTGCTGGAGCTGTGGGAATAGCAACTGATCGGGATCCTCTGGGAACCGGAGCAGTCTGGCGATGAGAGTCCTGGACTAGGTCATCCTGCATGAGCTCTGCCCTGTCCTGCCTTGCTTCCTCCATGTCTGCCTCAAGCTTGTTGACGGTCACCTGAAGTTCAGTCAGCTTCACGTCCAGAGCGTGGACCTTCTCGTCAATAATCCTTTCCAAGCTTTCCTGAGATTGTTCAATGCTGGCCAGGCGTTGTTCAATCCTCTGGGTAGCTTCAAGAATCTGCTCTCCGAAGCTCTTTGGTTTAGCTGCTGCTGCTGCTGCCTCTTTATCAGCTTTGGCTTTCTTAGCAGCTTCAATCTTGGCTTGACCTTCAACAGAAGTTGGATCCTCCTCATCCATCACAACAATGTTATCTTCATGCTCTGGCTGCAGTGGTAAGTGCTTTCTATCCAACAAGAATTTGCCCGTGCCAAATTTGGCATTGATAAGCATCTGAATCTGCGGGGCAAATCCACACGACCTCTTCTGGTCAGCTGCAGTCCTCTTAATGGTCTCTACCATTAAGTCCATCACCTTGAAAGGTGCCTTCTCATCAAGTATGTGCAGCATGTTGATAGAATAGCCTCGGATCATGCGATGGTCTCCAGACTTGGGCATCAAGGTATGCCTCAGAATAGTGTTTGTGGTAGGTAGACCTGCCTGGAGATAGTACACTGAGCCAAGCTTCCACCCTTCCAAATCTGCTGCGGGGATCTCCTTGTACATGTTCTTCATGGAATCATGGTTCTTCTTAGGAATCCCATAGACATCAATGTCGTCCTCTCTTTGCACTGGAGCATTCAGAAGTTCTGCCCATTCTTCAACAGACGAAGAAAACCTTTGACCTTCAGTCATCCAGGTGATCTTCCCATCAGGATAGAAGTGGGCTGTGGCGTAGAACTGCATAATCATCTCATCGTTCCAATCTGTCAGTTTCTGACCCACAAACTCATCAACTCCACATGAAGTGAAGCTTTCATGCACATGGGGAAAGAAGTCTCGGTGCTCTTCACTGTCAATGTACTTCCAGTCAACGTATCTGGTATCTGCAACTATAGGCTTCTTATCCATCAACACAGTCTCATAGAAGTCCTGCTGCTCTCTGGTGTGGAATCTGGGGTCCACAGCAGTCCTTCTCCTCACAGCATATGGATCAGACTGTCTCCATAGCCTGAGACCTCTATCCTTCCTTGCCTTCATATCCTCGGCTTGAGGATGAGCATCGTTGTGAAGTGGCAATTTTGGACGGAGCTTCAGCAACACATGTTCTTCTTCATCAGACTCAGACGGTGGCATATCACCTTTGTTCTTCTCAGAGGCTGGGATGTTTCTGGTTGTCCTCTTGGGCTTGGCAGAAGGCTTTGCTGGAGCTGCCTTTGCTTGAGCAGGCTTCTTGGGCTTAGAAGTGGCTTGAGCCCTAATTGCATCACCCATGAGTTTTTGCTTCTGAGGAGCAGGCTGGGGTGCTTCTTCTTCTTCTTCTTCGGCTGCTACATCTGCATGAGAATCAGCATATACTACCCTCTTCCTCTTGGAAGTTTTCTTCACTTTACTTGGGGCTGGCTCTCCCAAGTTCAGCTTCTTGGCAACAGCTGATTGCTTGACCTTGCTGGTGCCTTTCTTGAACTGCTGCCCTTGGTGCTCTTTGGCAACAACATTTCTCTTGGGCTTGGAGGTTACTTCCTCAGCAATGAAGTCAGAGTCCTCATCATCAGAATTTCTCTACTTTCTGGTTCTGGTGGCTGCAGGAGGCAAGCCACTAGGTGTACTCCTCTCACCATCATCAATAGGACTACTAGCCTCAGGACTAGTATCTGCCTCAGGAATCTCTGCAAAAGGTGATTCTGACCTGTTCTGGCTGTCACTGGCATCTGACATGGCTGACAACCTGTGAATAGATAAGGTATAGGCAGAGTAGAAGAGTTATCACAAATAGCAGAGGTTTTTGCAAACAAAATGAGTTCAAATCTTAGTTTTAAGTTTTCACAGAATGCATTTCGGTCAAACCGATTTCTAGTTTCGGTGAATCCGAAGTGTATAACAGAAACTTACACACCACTTTCGGTTGGACCGAAATGGGTTTCGGTCCTGCCGATAAACTAGGGTTTCACTAAAACTATGCTTCGGTCACACCGATTTGCACAACTCGGTTGGACCGAAAGTGCAGTGCAATGGCCAGAGGCCAAATCGGTCACACCGAAAATTTAAAACCGGTTTCACCGAGATGTGTTCCGTGGAAACCTAAACCTAAGAATTTTACTCGAAACTAGAAACGATCTGATGGAACGGAAGTTTTTCAACCGTGGCTAGATGCAGGGCAAACCAATCGTGCAATGAGTCGGATGGGGAGCACGAGAGGGATCGAGACTCACCCTAACTTGGTGGAGTCCCTCTACGGCAGCAACGGCGCGGAGGAGAAAACCGTTGGCGGCGGCGGAGACCTGCGGCGAGGGCGCACAGGCGACGACGGCGACGATCTGGAGATCAGGGCGACGGCAGCAGGGGACTTGGGGGCGAAAACGTTTGAAGGAATAATCGCGCGCTGCCCTCAGTATTTATATCCCCTTGCTGTCGGTGGGACCGAGTTGAAAAACTCGGTGACACCAAAATGGATAACTGCTGTGCAGGTACGCATATCGGTCACGCCGAGATTTAGAACTCGGTTTCACCGAGATGAAACCTAGATCAGTCTAAGCGTTTCGGTTGGACCGAGTGGGAGAAGTTGGTCTGACCGAAATTGACTTAGAAGGTTTTGGAAGTCAGCCTTAGACGGATCGGTGGCTCCGAGTGCTCCTCACTCGGAGGGTCCGAAAATGACTTGTTCAAAGTTTGTGATATAAGCATGAATAGAATTTGAGACAAGAAAGCATAGATAGCTAGGGGAGGTACTTAGGCATTCTTGTCCATCCATTTGGCCAGAAAAATCAAACAATCAAAACAACAAATGGATGTCCTTGAATGGATAAAATCATGCATTCAACATGCTCACACAATAAGATAGCAAATGAAATATGTGTCAAACATGCACAACCAAAACTCTAGCTACTAGCACACAATTTGTCGATGACTAGGTCATCTATATATGAGTATATTGACTTAGGAGCCAAATGGGAACATTTGATCATAGGTCATACTCATCGTTTAAGCACAAGTGGGGTTACCACTTTTACATAAAGCATTGATGTGATCACATCATTTGGAGATGCTTTAGCTCAATTTTTAGAGCAAAGCTCCCCCTAGATGTGAGGACCCCTTTTAAAGGGTCAAACTAACCTTGGGTTGTCGTAGAAGACTTCATGTAGATGTTGAAGATGTGGATGCTCAATGTTGATGTAGATCATCAAGAGTTGGGAGCTATCCTTTGGATTAGGGCACTTTCAATACCTACATGGGTTAGTCCCACAAGGAACAAACAAGGATATCCATGGACATAGATTGAAGTTCACAATAGATGATGTCCATGAAAGCAATGATTACCTTGTCCCTTGACTTACCAACAAGAGGGTTTGTGACTCCATGAACTAGTGCATGATGTGGAAGTTGATTGCACAAGTTGCCAAAATGAATGTGAGTGAAGTATGTTGGCGGAGTCACCCTCAAGAACCTTCTAGTTCTTCTTCTTTGGGATCCACATCATCTTGATGGGAATCCTTGGGGTTGTAGTTGAGCTTGACGAAGTAGAACTTGACGTATCCTTGGGAACCCACTTGACCATGGCTTGAGGTGCTTCAATGAATGCATCAATCTCCTCTTGAAGCTTGTCCTTGGCTTTTAGCTTGTGGTCTTGTGGTGGAAGGTCATCTTGAGCTTGTTCCACATTGGAAGAAGTAGGATCATACTTCTCCTTTTGAGAAACAAACTGTGGAGTAGGGTATTGACCTTCTTCCCACTCAACTCCTTCGGCGTTGAACTTTCGCTCAAAACCAATCCCTTGATTCTTCCGGTGCCTTCCTTGTTTGCGAACAATTTCCTCAAAGTTCTTGCTTCCGGCAAGACTCTTGTAGACACCTTTCTCTATGATTTCCTTCAATAAGCTATTTTCTTGCTCAAGTGTAACTTGGCTTGAAACATTGTTAGTGGAATCAAGAGAACTACTAGAAGCAACAATATTAGATTTAACATGGTTATTGTTACTACTAGAGGAAGAATTTTTCTTAAGCTTGTCATGCTTAGTCTTAATAGGTGGCAAGAAATTAGACAAGAGAAGTCGTTTGGCAAGATATGAAGAACTCTTCTTTCGAAGATCGTCATTGATCGCTTTTAGAAACTCATGTTCTTGCTCTAGAGTGAGCTTCTCGAAGCGTAGCTTCTCATGAGATCTTAGGAGCTCTCTATGATCTTCTTGAGTTGTTTCATGAGCTAACTTAGGAGTGTTTAGTTCTTTAGTTAGACGCTCAATCTCCTTCATAGCATTGTCATTCGACTCTTCTCGACTATAAAGACTACTAGCATTTTCATCGTTACTAAGCTCACTAGATTTATCATGCAAGAGCTCATCTTCACCAAGCAAGTCATCCTCATCACTATTGAAGTCAATGAATTCAGGGTGTGTTACCTTGGGGCCTTTAGCCATGAAGCATCTTCCAATTCCCTCATTTGGTGAATCAAATAAGTCGTAGGAGTTGGAGTTGGAGGATACGAGAGCAAGACCGGCAACACCTTCATCTTGACTGTAGTCGGAGTCGGAGTGATAGCTTCCATCGGATTGATTGTCGGAGTCGGAGCCGGAGACCCATTCACCTACATGAGCTTGATGTCTTCTTCTTGTGTAGCTCCTTGATGACTTGTCTTTCCTCTCCGAATCCTTGCATCTCCGAGAGGGTCTTCGTTCATAACGATCATCTCTACTCCTTCTCTCTTTCCGAGGTGACTCATCTCTTGATCTTCTTCTTGGAGATTCTTCTCTTCTCTTGTGGGGAGCCGTACACTCATTTGAGTAGTGTCCGGGTCTTCCACAATTGTAGCAGTTTCGATCACGACTAGAAGATCTCTTTTCATCATATGATCTAGACTTTGAGCTTCTTTCTTTGCCTCTATTCTTGTAGAATTTGTTGAAGTTCTTAACCATTAGGCTTATCTCTTCATTGGAAATTAACTTGTCACTTGAGGTTGTGGGAGCATCACTTGTAGCTTTGTAAGCACCACTTGACTTGTTGTGAAGCTCTTCCTTATCCTTAAGTGTCATCTCATGAGCAACAATTCTTCCATTGACTTTAGTTGGCTTGAGAGTCTTGTAGTTTGGCATCATTTGGATCAAAGTGCACACGGTGTCATATTTTCCATCCAAAGCTCTGAGAATCTTCTTAATGATGAATCGGTCGGTCATTTCTTCGCTTCCTAAGCCGGCAATCTCATTTGTGATGAGAGCAAGCCTAGAGTACATTTCAGCGACCCCTTCACCATCCTTCATCTTGAACTTGTCAAGTTGACCTTGAAGAATATCTAGCTTTGATTCCTTCACAGATTCAGTACCTTCGTGCATTTCAACCAAAGTATCCCAAATCTCTTTAGCATTCTCAAGACGGCTGATTTTGTTGAACTTCTCGGGACACAAGGCATTGAAGAGAATGTCACAAGCTTGAGCATTGTTTTGCAACATCCGCAACTCTTCCGGCGTAGCTTCGCGATCCGGAACTTTTTCTTCCTCGAAGAATTCACCTTGCATACCAACACAAATAATGCCCCATGCGGCTGGGTTATGACCAAGAATATGCATTTTCATTTTATGCTTCCAACTAGCAAAATTTGTACCATCAAAGTAAGGACCTCTACGATAATTACCCTCACTAGACGCCATACTCTCCTAGGTTGTGAAACCAAGCTTATGGAGTCCAATGCAATGGAAACCAAAACAATGGAGACCAAAGCTCTGATACCACTTGTAGGATCGAAAGTATGTCTAGAGGGGGGGCTGATTAGACTACTTGTAAATATAAAAATTCTGCCTTTTGATCATGAACAGTTTTTGGCAGTTTCACAATTATAATCAAGTCAAGTATCACCCTACACATGCAATTCTAGAGTATAAGCAGCGGAAAGTAAATTGCACATGTAGTAAAGAGAGGTGGAGAAGATCAAACGCAATTTGGAGACACGGAGATTTTTCCTGTGGTTCCGATAGGTAGTGCTATCGTACATCCACGTTGATGGAGACTTCAACCCACGGAGGGTAACGGCTGCGCGAGTCCACGGAGGTCTCCACCCACGAAGGGTCCACGAAGAAGCAACCTTGTCTATTCCATCATGGCCTACGCCCACGGAGGGCTAGCCTTACTCGGGGTAGATCTTCACGAAGTAGGCGATCTCCTTGCCCTTACAAACTTCTTGGTTCAACTCCACATCTCGATGACGGAGGCTCCCAAGCGACACCTAACCAATCTAGGAGGCACCACCCTCCAAAAGGTAATAGATGTTGTAGATGATGATGAACTCCTTGCTCTTGTGCTTCAAATGATAATCTCCCCAACACTCAACTCTCCTCACTGATTTGGCTTTGGTGGAAGAAAGTATTGAGTGGAAAGCAACTTGGGAAGGTTAGAAATCAAGTTTCATATGGTAGGAATGGAGCAACTTGATCTCAACACAAGGGTAGGTAGTTCTCTTCTCAGAAAGTGTAAGGTAGGAGTGGTAGTTCTTTCTGATGGCTCTCTCCACGAATGAAGAGGGGGTGGAGGGGTATATATAGCCTCCACACAAAATCCAACCGTTACACACATAATTGAGCAATCTCGGTGAGACCGAAGTGGAAACTCGGTCAGACCGAAAGTTCAAATATAGTGAACGTTGGGGTTTTCGGTGGGACCGAAAATACCATCTCGGTTTGTCCGATTGGAGTCAAAGACAGGAACTTGACAATATCGGTGAGACCGAAATTATCAACTCGGATATTCCGATATGATGACAAACGGTTACAGAAGGTTGGCAGCCCGTGTTTCGGTGAGACCGAACTCAAACTCGGAATGACCGATTTTTCTAGGGTTTGGCTTATGGCTGAGGTGGTTCATCTCGGTGGGACTGAGTTTGGAAAATCGGTTTGTCCGAGATTACTTATGAGTGTGTATAGTAGTGAAAGTTGCTGATAGTTGAAGGAGATATATCACTAAGCACTTGAGCAACCAGATCATCAACACAACCTCATCCCCTTTTAATAGTATTGGCTTTTCCTATGGACTCAATGTGATCTTTGATCACTAAACCAAAAATGGAGTCTTGAGCTTTTGCCAATGCTTGCCTTAGCATTTTGAGGGGTCCACTTCTTCAGTCATTTCCATACCCATATCACTGAACTTCTCTGAAATGATTCTCAAGTAACTATTAGTTCAATGATATATATGTTGTTATTAATTACCAAAACCACCCGGGGATTAGTTGCACTTTCAGTATGTTACTTGCCCGATATTCGATCGTCGGTATCATCATACCTAGTTCGATCTCGTCACTGGCAAGTCTCTTTACTCATTCTGTAATACATCATCTCGTGACTAACTCATTAGTCATTTGCTTGCAAGGCTTATTATGATGTGTATTATCGAGAGGGCCCAAAGATACCTCTCCGACACTCAGAGTGACAAATCCTATTCTTGATCTATGCCAACACCACAAACACTTTCGGAGACACCTCTAGAGCATCTTTATAATCACCCAGTTACATTGTGATGTTTCATAGCACACAAGGTGTTCCTCTGGTATTCGGGAGTTGCATAATCTCATAGTCATAGGAACATGTATAAGTTATGAAGAAAGCGATAGCAGTAAAACTAAACGATCAAGTTGCTAAGCTAACGGATGGGTCTTGTCTATCACATCATTCTCCTAACGATGTGAACCCGTTAATCAAATGACAACTCATGTCTATGGCTAGGAAACATAACCATCTTTGATCAATGAGCTAGTCTAGTAGAGGCATACTAGGGACACTCTGTTTTATCAATGTATTCACACATGTACTAAGTTTCCGGTTAATACAATTCTAGCATGAATAATAAACATTTATCATGATATAAGGAAATACAAATAACAACTTTATTATTTCCTCTAGGGCATATTTCCTTCATCAACATAATACAAAATTGCACAAAGTAAAGGTATGAGATGACAACAAGTGGAGCCGGCGAAAATGAGGATGTGTTACCGAAGTTCCTTCCCCTTAGGGGGAAGTACGTCTTCGTTGGGGCGGTGTGAAGGCACAATGCTCCCCAAGAAGCCACTACGGCCACCGTATTCTCCTCACACCCTCGCACAATGCAAGAAGTTGTGATTCCACCAGTGGCCCCCTTGAAGGCGGCGACCAAACCTTTACAAACAAGGCTGGGCAATCTCCACAACTTTATTGAAGGCTCCCAACACCACTACGAAGCTATACCACAATGGATTGTGGCTTCGAGGTGACCTCTTTCGTCTAGGGTGCCCAAACACCCAAGAGTAACAAGATACACAAGTGATTATGGGCGGAATCAAATATCTCTTGGTGGAAGTGTAGATCTGGGCACTTATGACCCACAAGTATAGGGGATCAATCATAGTCCTTTTGATAAGTAAGAGTGTCGAACCCAACAAGGAGCAGAAGGAAATGACAAGCGTTTTTTAGCAAGGTATCCTCTGTAGGCAATGAAATTATAGGTAACGAGCAATTTTTAAGTACTAATGGTAACGAAAGTGCCGTAAGGTAGCCCAATCCTTTTTGTAGCAAAGGACATGCCGGAACAGTCTCTTACAATAGGTAAAGAGTTCTCGAGGGCACACGTGAATTCCATCTTGTCACTTTCATCATGTTTGTTTGATTTGTGTTTGTTACTTCGATAATTTGATATGTGGGTGGACCGGTGCTTGGGTGCTGTTCTTACTAGGACAAGCCTCCCACTTATGATTACTCCCTCTCGCAAGCATCCGCAACTATGAAAGAAGAATTAAGATAAATCTAACCACAACATGAAAAATATGGATCCAAATCAACCCCTTATAGAATAGCACATAAACTAGGGTTTAAGATTCTATCACTCTAGCAACCCATCATCTAATAACTACTCCATATTGCTTTCCCTTAGGCCCAAAGATAGTGAAGATTTGATGTCTACTAGGCAACCTTCTTCTTGTAGACGTTGTTGGGCCTCCAAGTGCAGAGGTTTGTAGGACAGTAGCAAATTTCTCTCAAGTGGATGACCTAAGGTTTATCAATCTGTGGGAGGCGTAGGATGAAGTTGGTCTCTCCCAAACAACCCTGCAACCAAATAACAAAGAGTCTCTTGTGTCCCCAACACACCCAATACAGTGGCAATTTGTATAGGTGCACTAGTTCGGTGAAGAGATAGTGATACAAGTGCAATATGGATGGTAGATGTAGGTTCTTGTAATATGAAAATATAAAAAAATCAAGGTAACTAATGATAAAAGTGAGCACAAACGGTATTGCAATGCTTTGAAAGAAGGCCTAGGGTTCATACTTTCACTAGTGCAAGTTCTCTCAACAGTAATAACATAACTGGATCATATAACTATCCCTCAACTTGCAACAAAGAGTCACTCCAAAGTCACTAATAGCGGAGGACAAACGAAGAGATTATTGTAGGGTACGAAACCACCTCAAAGTTATTCTTTCTGATTGATCTATTCAAGAGTCCGTAGTAAAATAACATGAAGCTATTCTTTCTGTTCGATCTATCCTAGAGTTTGTACTAGAATAACACCTTAAGACACACATCAACCAAAACCCTAATGTCACCTAGATACTCCATTGTCACCTCAAGTATCCGTGGGCATGATTATACGATATGCATCACACAATCTCAGATTCATCTATTCAACCAACACAAAGAACTTCAAAGAGTGCCCCAAAGTTTCTATCGGAGAGTCAAGACGAAAACGTGTGCCAACCCCTATGCATAAGTTCACAAGGTCACTGAACCCGCAAGTTGATCACCAAAACATACATCAAGTAGATCACGTGAATATCCCATTGTCACCACAGATAAGCACATGCAAGACATACATCAAGTGTTCTCAAATCCTTAAAGACTCAATCTGATAAGATAACTTCGAAGGGAAAACTCAATCAATTACAAGAAGGTAGAGGGGGAGAAACATCATAAGATCCAACTAAGTAGCAAAGCTCGCGGTACATCAAGATCGTGCCAAATCAAGAACACGAGAGAGAGAGAGAGAGAGAGAGAGAGAGAGAGAGAGATCAAACGCATAGCTACTGGTACATACGCTCAACCCCGAGGGTGAACTACTCCCTCCTCGTCATGGAGAGCACCGGGATGATGAAGATGGCCACCGAAGAGGGATTCCCCCTCCGGCAGGGTGCCTGAACGAGTCTAGATTGGGTTTCGGTGGCAACAGAGGCTTGCGGCGGTGGAACTCCCGATCTAGGTTATGTTCTGGAAGTTTGGGTATATATAAGAGGTGTTGGAGCAGGGAACAAGTTAGCGGGGTCCCCGAGGCGGCCACGAGATAGGGGGGCACGCCCAGGGGGGTAGGGCGCGCTCCCCACCATCTCCGGTACTCCGTGGGCTTCTTCTGGTCCAAAAACAATCTCCGCGAAATTTCAGGTCAATTGGACTCCGTTTGGTATTCCTTTTCTGCGATACTCAAAAACAAGAAAAAAAAATAGAAACTAGCACTGGGCTCTGGGTTAATAGGTTAGTCCCAAAAATCATATAAGAGTGTATATTAAAGCCCAATAAACATCCAAAACAGATAATATAATAGCATGGAACAATAAAAAATTATAGATACATTGGAGACGTATCAAGAGTCATGTAGTCGACGTTCACAAAACACCACTAATGGAAACAACAACATACATATCATCGAAATATCGAATAGATACCAAATTCACATGATTACTTATGACAAGACTACTCTCATGTCCTCAAGAACAAACGTAACTACTCACAAATCATATTAATGCTCAAGACCAGAGGGGTATTATATAGCATAATGGATCCGAACATATCATCTTCCACCGAATAAACCATCTAGCATCAACTACAAGATGTAATCGACACTACTAGCAACCCACAGGTACCAATCTGAGGTTTTGAGACAAAGAATGAACACAAGAGATGAATTTGGGTTTGAGATGAGATGGTGCTGGTGAAGATGTTGATGAAGATCGTTCCTCCCACAATGAGAGGAACGTTGGTGGTGATGATGGCTTCGATTTCCCCCTCCCGCAGGGAAGTTTCCTCGGCGGAATCTCTCCGTTGGAGAGCAAAAGTGCTCCTGCCCAGGTTCCACCTCGAGAAGGCGACTCTTCGTCCTGAAACAATTCTTCTCATCTTTTCTATGGAAAATGGCATCACATACGAGAAGAGGGGCACCGGAAGCCTGCCAGGGCCACCATAAGCTCAGGGGGCGCGCTCCCTAGGTTTGTGGTTGCCTGGTGGGCCCCCTCTAGTATTTATTTCGCCAATAATTTTAATATATTCTAAAATAATTCTCCCTCATTTTTTCGCTCATTTGGAGGTTTCAAAAAATGTGCCTTCGATGTAGCCCTTCCCGGTCCAAAATTCCAGCTGTCGGCAATCTCCCTCTTCATGTGAAACTTGCAAATTAAGAGAGAAAAGACATAAGAATTGTACCATAAAGTGAATTAATAGTCCATAATGCTAAAAACATGATGCAAAATGGATGTATCAGGCACTGTCAACAAAAACCTAGAAAATCAAAAAGTTTTGTTGGCTAGGGAGCAAGATCGGGCGAAAATGGAGCTTTGAGTAACAATGGACTTTGGGGGATAAGATGTAAGTCTTCTTGGGGGAAAAGACCCCTATTTATAGTGGGAATAAATCCAACTGTTTTCTGTCCATAGCCCGCACATAAGAGGTACTACTGCTCTAGGGAGCGGTACTACCGTTCATGCGTTAGTTCCAGTAGTACAATGCATGGGCAAAGCACCCCGAGGCGGTAGTGCCGCTAGAGCGGTACTACCGCTCGCCCGAGCGGTACTACCGTTGAGGTTGCAATAAACGAGAAGTAGTGGTGGTAGGGCTGAGTACGGCAGCGATACCACATCAGCGGTACTATCGCGAATTACTACCACCCTACTACCGCGGAGTAGAATATGAGTCGAGTGTCCTAAATATAATCCAAAGTAGCATCAATAGTGGCTGGCTGGTAGTACCGCTTGTAGAGGTACTACGATCCACTGTCGCTCTACAGCCGCTTAATGATCTGAGCTACAACTAGGGCAGCGGTAGTGGAGCGGTAGTAGAGGCGGAAGTACCGCAACAAGTACTACCACCCTACTGCTGCTCACCTACCGTTGGGCCCGAATAGACAACATAAGCCTTAAAATAAGCAGTAGTGTGTGCGGCACTAGGAAAGCAGAAGTACCGCTTAGCGGTACTACCGCTGCTCAGAGCGGTATTACCGCTGAGCGGCCTTAGGACATATTTTCAGAAAACGGAAAGGAACTACAAAGATGCGGGAAGGCAAAGTGGGTGCAAAGGGAATCTGTACGTTATGATTCCACACAAACCTTTCCAAAGCGGATCCCTATTAATAGTAAAAGTTTCCTAGGACTGAAATCCACCGAAAAAGAAACACCGGAAACAACCGTCTTCACAACCACTAAGGGAGAAATATGCCTAACAACCGCTCATGCTTTGCCGGACGACAACATCTGGTAGCGACGAGGAGAGGAAGGTAGGACGGGGAGTGAAAGAACATGCGGTGCCCCATGTTTGGTTTTGGTAATTGATGACAATCTCTATGGACTAATGGTTGCCTTGAGTTATATTTGAAGGGTTTGTCCATAGGCTTTTCTCGGAGTCCATTTGTTGGTTTCAAGGAGAGTTTGTGATGACCAAGGTGCTATTAAGGAATTATCCAAAGATTGGTCTTGTGATCGTTGAGCCTATTGCAAGCATGTCCTGAATAAGAAAAGTGTGTGATCATTCATGTTTACCTTCAAGACATCATCCAAATGAATAGAGTTGGAAAGATTCAAGGTTGATCAAGACTAAGTACAGAGAGTGTTTCAAGTTGATCAACACACAAAGCATAGAAGATATACCGAGAGGGATCAAACGATCCCATGGTATGGTAAGCATTTTCAATTACGCCTTGTGTACTAATCCATGGTCTTTGTGAGAGTTCTATGTGGGGTTAGGTTATCTTCGATGGGCTTGCGTCAAGAGGAAGATCACATACAACATATGGAGGATGACATCAAATCAAGGTTGTGGTGTGCAAGTTCAAGTGATGCATCATGAAGAGATCAAGTGCTTGAAGCTTGCCGTCCATGGTGGTGACAATGGACTTTTGAAGATGAGCCGAAAAGTGGCTCTCCCATAGTGGAGTATGGGGGAGCAATCTACTAGTCTTCATCAAGCCAACGAAATCAAGAAAGGTGGTCCAACTTGAGGAAGTCAAGATCGTCTACATCTAGCGCAAGTGGACTTTGTGCAAGGAAAAGGTTTGCCCTTGATAGGTTCTCTATTTTACTGGTCTCATGATGGTAGTTTGGAGAGCGGGTTATAGAATCGATTGCCGTACTATCAAGGGGGGCTCTCAAGTGAGTAGCTTAATCGTATCGTTCGTAGAGAGCTCAAACCATTACATGCTTGCATCATATTTCTTGGTTCTTATTTGGTTTTCTTCTTGTGAGATTTGGAGCTTAAGGTCATCTTCTTGACAAGCTTGAGTTCATCGAAAACGGAGTTCACATGCTTCTTCTATTGCATTTTCGGTGTTGGATGTTTTACCGGTCTCTTTCGAGGAAGGGTTCTCACCATTTTCTTATAGGTCTTTTATCATTTACTTCGTATTGTTATTTCTACCAAGATTGTGTTAGGCCATGTCGTTAGCTTTCCAACAATCTTGGTTTCGTTGAATTCGGAGTCCGTTTGCAGAAGTTGTGTCAGTTTTGGTGTCCTCAAAAGGGCTGCAACGGTACTACTGCAAATGGGAGTGGTAGTACCTCTTGGAGGGGATGTAATTTTTTTATTTCCATGGATACTTCCGCTCCAGACCAAAAACTCGTCATAAGTCCAGCGGTGGTAGGCACGGATGTAATTTCTAGTGCTGCTCGCAAGCAGTAGTACCGCTACCCTTAGCAGTAGTACCGCTCGGTGCGGCCCGTGAGCATAAGAGTTGGATTTTACCCCACCTATAAAAGGGGGTCTTCTTCCCCAATGAACCTTATCCTTTGGGCTCGAGTTATTCCCCTATTGTTGACCTTCTTCGAGCTTGCTATCTCTCAATCCCTCCATGGATTCTTGGTAGTTTTTGGGGGAAAAGAGAGAGGAGATCTAGATCCACATTTCTACCAATCACTTTCTCCTCTTTGTGAGGGGAACCCTTTGGATTTAGTTCTTGGAGTTCTTCGTGTTCTCTTCTCTATTCTTCCTCTCATTTCCCTCCCTAGCATTAGTTGCTTTGGTGGGATTTGGGAGAGAAGGACTTGGGCACTCCGTGTGCCCTTGCCATTGCATTTGTAGCATCGGTTTGAGTTATCCACGGTGATACGTGGATGTTACAAGTTGAGAAGATTATTACTCTTGGGTGCTTGGTACCCTTGAACTTGTTCCTCTTGGGTGCTTGGGCGCCCTAGACGGTTGAGGTCACCTCGGAGCCATATTCCATTCTGGTGATGCTTCATGGTGTCGTTGGGGAGATAGCCCCAAACTTTGTGGTGTTCGGAACTCAATCATTGTGGTGTAATGCTTCGGGCAAGCTTCGGGCAAGCTTCAGAATCTCCAATTAGGTTGTGGAGATCACCCCGAGCTATTTGACGGGTTCTGGTGATCGCCCCCAAGGGTTTCCAAAGTGTACCGGTTCGGTGACCGCCCCCAAAGGTTGCCATTTGTACGGGTTCGGTGACCGCCCTCAAGGGTCCCTTAGTGGAATCACGACATCTTGCATTGTGCGAGGGCATGAGGAGATTACGGTGGCCCTAGTGGCTTCTTTCGGAGCATTATGCCTCCACACCACTCCAAATGGAGATTAGAATCCACAAGGGTGTGAACTTCCGGATACATCGTCAACTCCGTGTGCCTCGGTTATCTCTTACCCGAGCCCTTTACTTATGCATTTTACTTTGTGATAGCCATACTGTTTCTTGTCATATATCTTGCTATCACATAGTTTTTTTATCTTGCTTAGAATAAGCTGTTGGTACACATAGGTGAGCCTAGTTGTTGTAGGTTTTGTGCATGACAAATTAACCGCTTGGTTTATTCCGCGTTTGTTCAAGCCTAAACCATAATTATTTTAAAGCGCCTATTCACAACCCTCTAGGTGACATCCACGATCTTTCAATTGGTATCAGAGCCTCATCTCTCTTTATAGGGCTTAACCACCTAGAGAGTAAGGATGTCGACTAGGGGTTTAGGATTCTCTGACACTCTTAGTTTCGATGGCACAGATTTTGATGTTTGGGTAATTCACATGCTTAATCACTTTAGGGTCATGGACCCAAATTTAGAGCAAATTTTAGATATGGGTTTTTCTCCACCAAAGGATTTCCAAAGATTATCTTTAGAGGATGAGGAAACTCTTATCTCAATGCTCAAGCTTCTAATGTGCTTTTCGATGCTTTGAGCAATGTAGTATTTTTCAACTCATGATGTTTCTGGATGCTCATGAGTTGTGGACGAAGCTTCAAGATAAATATCGTGTGTCCAAGATTTGTCGGGATGCTTGTTCTCCCTCCACCTCCGGCCGTGTTGTGTTCTCAACTTCTTCTACTTCACTTACATGTGGTTTGCCACAAGGTAATGATATGGTGAGTAGTAGTGTTCATTGCAATGATTATAGTGAGCTTATTATTGATGATTTTTCATCACTTTATTATTGCAATGCTTCATCTTTGGACATTAACACTTCGAGCACTCCCAACATTTCACATGCTTGTGTTGATAGTCCTTGCATATCATGTAGAAATTGCTTGTCTAAATCTCCTGATGATATGCTTGCTATTTCTCGTTACCATGATAAAAATGCATATATTTCCTCGAAGTGTTGTGCTAACAATGTAGAGGAAATTCAACTCCCCATGGAACAATATGTGGCCTTGAATGGTGCTTCGAGGGATTCAAAATCGTCATCTATTGTGTTTTGCCTTATGGACAAGGCTTCAAAGGTATCTCCCACTTTGAATCCCAATATATCCTGTGATTAAAGTGATGATGACAAGAATTATGATGATGTTGATAATGATGAAGAGAATGATAATGTTGCTGATACGTCTCCAACGTATCTATAATTTTTTATTGTTCCATGATATTATTTATGATGTTTTGGATGTTTAATGGGCTTTATTATACACTTTAATATTATTTTTGGGACTAACCTATTAACCCAAAGGCCCAGTCCAGATTGTTGTTATTTGCCTATTTCAGGGTTTCGCAGAAAAGGAATATCAAACGGAGTCCAAACGGAATGAAACCTTCGGGAGAGATATTTTTAGAACGATATCTTGACGGGAGACCTGAGAACCACGGTAGAGGGGACATGTGGCGTCCACGAGGGTGGGGGCTCGCCCCCTCCCCCTAGGCGCGCCCCCTGCCTCGTGGGCCCCACATTGCTCCCCCGATGCCCTCCTTCCTCCTAGATATACCCATGTACCCTGAAAACATCGAAGCAACAGAGAAACCCCTAATTCCACCGTCGCAACCTTCTGTTCCCGTGAGATCCCATCTTGGGGCCTGTTCCGGAGCTCCGCCGGAGTGGGGATCTTCCAAGGTGTGCTTCTACATCAACATCATCACCTCACCATGAGTTGTGAGTAGTTTACCACAGACCTTCGAGTCCATAGTTAGTACCTAGATGACTACTTCTCTCTTTTTTGATCTCAATACCAAGTTCTCCTCGGTCTTCGAGGAGATCTATTCGATGTAATCTTTTTGCGGTGTGTTTGTCGAGATCCGATAAATTGTGGGTTTATGATCAAGATTATCAATGAGAAATATTTGGTTCTTTTCTGAATTCTTTTATGTATGATTATAATATCCTTGCAAGTCTCTTAGAATTATTGGTTTGGTTTGGCCTACTAGATCTATAGATCTTGCAATGGGAGAAGTGCTTGGCTTTGGGCTCAATCTTGCGGTGTCCTTTCCCAGTGACAGCAGGGGCAGCAAGGCACGTATAGTATTGTTGCCATTGAGGATAAAAAGATGGGGTTTATATCATATTGCTTGAGTTTATCCCTCTACATCATGTCATCTTGCTTAAAGCATTACTCTATTCTTATGAACTTAATACTCTAGATGCATGCTGGATAGCGGTCAATGTGTGGAGTAATAGTAGTAGATGCAGAATCGTTTCGGTCTACTTGTCACGGACATGATGCCTATATACAATGGTCATGGCTAGATATTCTCATAATTATTCGCTTTTCTATCAATTGCTCGACAATACTTCGTTCACCCACCGTAGAATTCTGCTATCATGAGAGAAGCTACTAGTGAAACCTATGGACCCCGGGTCTATTCTCAACATATCAATCTACAATCTACTTTACTTTGTTGTTTTTAGTTTCTGTTCTTATATCAAAAATACCAAAAATATCAAACTATCCTATCTATCATATATCACTTTCGTAATTGACCGTAAAGGGATTGACAACCCCTTATTGCGTTGGCAGCGAAGTTCTTATTTGTTTGTGCAGGTGCGAGGGACTCGCGCGTGGTCTCCTACTAGATTGACACCTTGGTTCTCAAAAACCGAGGGAAATACTTACGCTAATGTGCTGCATCACCCTTTCCTCTTCGAGGGAATACAACGCAAGCTCGAGAAGTAGCAAGAAGAATTTCTGGCGCCGTTGCCGGGGAGGCTTACGCAAAAGTCATATACCAAGTACCTATCACAAAGCCTTATCCTTTGCATTACATTTATTTGCCTATCGTTTTCCTCTCCCCCACTTAACCCTTGCCGTTTTATTTGCCCTTCTTTTTGCCGCGTGTTTATCGTTCGCCTTGCCTTGCCTTCATGGCTAGTCCCTTATCCGCTCCTTTGTCTCCCGAGTTTGAAGTTCTTCACTTCAAGCAAAAGCAAGGAAAAAACTTAAAAGAGGCTTGGTTCAGGATGATGAAATCTTATCGTAACTGCACCTTAGAGGTGAATTTTAGGATTGTACTTCGGAATTTTTATGTTGGACTAAATATGTCCCATAGACAACTCTTGGATTGCGTTGCCAAAGGGAATTTTATCGAAATTGATCCTAGTATTGCGCATGAACTTATAGAGGGAATAGTGGGAACACTACCTCAACAAAAAGGGTTACATCGGACCAAGGAAGAGACACAAGTTTTTGAGAAAATTTGCGAAGTAACAAACATATTACAAAAATCTCTTGAACCTCTTAAGAGTGTTAGTGGTAATCTGCACCGCATGAATATGTTGATTACCCTTTGTAATAAGCGGTTGGATTCATTAGATCTAAAGATTTCCGAATATGAAGGGAAACGTATAGAACCTCTCGGATTCGAGCTTGACACCGTTAAAAGGGTAAAGATCAAAGATGGCAATACCTAGATCTATCCTTGTATCGTGCCTAGATAGGGGCGTTAAACAATAGCGCTTGTTGGGAGGCAACACAATTTTATTTTCTTTGTTTTTGCTTTTGTTTAGGAATAAATATTGCATCTAGCTTCTGTTTCAATGTGGTTTTGTATTTTAATTAGTGTTTGTGCCAAGTAGAACCTTTGGGAAGACTTGTGTGAAGTTTATATGATCTTGCTGTAAAAAACAGAAACGTTAGCACTCACTAGAATAGTCACCAGATTTTACTAGAGAGTGATATTTAGTTGATTCTTTTTTAAGATGATTAATAGAAAAATTCCTCATGTTTACCAATTTATTTCAATTTTTTTGGAGTTACAGAAGTATGCGAAAGTTACAGATTGCTACAGACTGTTCTGTTTTTGACACATTCTGTTTTTCGTGTGTTGTTTGCTTATTTTGATGAATCTATGAGTAGTATTGGAGGTTATAAATCATAGAGAAGTTGGAATACAGTAGGTTTAACACCAATATAAACAAAGAATGAGTTCATTACAGTACCTTTGAGTAGTGGTTTGTTTTCTTATACTAATGGAGCTCACGAGATTTTTGCTGAGTTTTGTGTTCTGAAGTTTTCAAGTTTTGAGTATGGCTTTGATGGACTATGGAACAAAGAGTGGCAAGAGTCTAAGATTGGGGATGCACAAGGCACCCCAATTTAAAATTCAAGGACAACCAAAAGCCTAAGCTTGGGGATGCCCCGGGAAGGCATCCCCTCTTTCGTCTTCATCTATCGGTAACTATACTCGGGACTATATTTTTATTCACCACATGATATGTGTTTTACTTGGAGCGTCATGTATGATTTGAGTCTTTGCTTGTTAGTTTGCCACAATCATCCTTGATGGACACACCTTTTCGAGAGAGATAAATATGGCCTAGAATTTGTTAGAACACTCTATGTGCTTCACTTATATCTTTTGAGCTAAATAGTTCTACTCTAGTGCTTCACTTATATCTTTTAGAGCACGATGGTGATTTTATTTTGTAGAAATTGCTGATCTCTCATGCTTCACTTATATCCTTTTGAGAGTCTTTTTAGAACAGCATGTTAATGTGCTTTGGTTGTAAAACTAGTCCTAATATGATAGGTATCCAAGATGAATGTAGTAAAAACTTCCATACAAGTGCGTTGAATATGATGAGAAGTTTGATACTTGATGATTGTTTTGAGATATGAGGATAGTGATATTAGAGTCATGCTAGTGGAGTTATTATGAAATTGAGATATCCTTGTGTTAAAGTTTGTGATTCCCGTAGCATGCACGTATGGTGAACCGCTATGTGACGAAGTTAGAGCATGAGGTATTTGTAGAGTGTCATCCTTTGTGTGGAGGTCGGGGGTGCGCGATGGTTAACTCCTACCAACCTCCCCCCTAGAAGCATGTGTTGATTGCTATGTTTTGATTACTCGTAAATTTTTGTAATAAGTATATGAGTTCTTTATGCCTAATTTTGAGTCCATGGATTATACGCACTCTCACCCTTCCACCATTGCTAGCCTCTCTTGTATCGCACAACTTTTGTCGGTACCATACACCCACTATATACCTTCCTCAAAACAGCCACCAAATACCTTCCTCAAAACAGCCACCATACCTACCTATCATGGCATTTCCATAGCCATTCCGAGATATATTACCATGCAACTTTCCACCGTTCCGTTCATATGACACGCTTCATATTGTCATATTGCCATTACATGATCATGTAGTTGACATCGTATTTGTGGCAAAGCCACCATGCATATTTTTTCATACATGTCACTCTTGATTCATTGCACATCCCGGTACACCGCCGGAGGCATTCATATAGAGTCATACTTTGTTCCAGTATCGAGTTGCAATATCGAGTTGTAAATCAATAGAAGTGCGATGATAATCATTATTAGAGCATTGTCCCAAAGAGAACAAGAAAAAAAGAAAAAAAAGGAAGGAATGGCCAGAGAAAAAAGAAAGGCCCAAAAAAAAGAAGAAAAGAAAAGAAAAGAAAAGAAAAGGGACAATGCTACTATCTTTTCCACACTTGTGCTTCAAAGTAGCACCATGTTCTTCATGATAGAGAGTCTCATGTTTAGTCACTTTCATATACTACTAGTGGGAATTTTCATTATAGAACTTGGCTTGTATATTCCAACAATGGGCTTCCTCAAATGCCCTAGGTCTTCATGATCAAGCAAGTTGGATGCACACCCACTTAGTTTCTTTTTGTTGAGCTTTCATACATTTATAGCTCTAGTGCATCCGTTGCATGGCAATCCCTACTCACTCACATTGATATCCATTGATGGGCATCTCCATAGCCCGTTGATACGCCTTGTCGATGTGAGACTATCTTTCGCCTTTTTGTCTTCTCCACAACCACCACTCTATTCCACCTATAGTGCTAAATCCATGGCTCATGCTCATGTATTGCGTGAAAGTTGAAAGGTTTGAAAAAATTGAGTATGAAAACAAGTGTTTGGCTGATATCGTTTTTGTGCATGATATGAATATTTTGTGTGATGGAGAGGGAGCATAGCCAGACTATATGATTTTGTAGGGATAACTTTCTTTAGCCATGTTATTTTGAGAAGACATGATTGCTTTGTTAGCATGCTTGAAGTATTATTATTTCTTATGTCAATATAGACTTTTATCTTGAATTGTTCGGATCTGAACATTCATGCCACAATAAAGAGAATTGCATTGAAAATTCTGTTGGTTAGCATTCCACATCAAAAATTCTGTTTTTATCATTTACCTACTCGGGGACGAGCAGGAATTAAGCTTGGGGATGCTTGATACGTCTCCAACGTATCTATAATTTTTGATTGCTATTATTTATGATGTTTTGGATGTTTAATGGGCTTTATTATACACTTTTATATTATTTTTGGGACTAACCTATTAACCCAAAGGCCCAGTCCAGATTGTTGTTTTTTTTGCCTATTTCAGGGTTTCGCAGAAAAGGAATATCAAATGGAATGAAACCTTTGGGAGAGATATTTTTGGAATGATATCTTCATGGGAGACTTGAGAACCACGACAGAGGGACACGTGGCATCCACGAGGGTTGGGGCGCGCCCCCCTGCCTCGTGGGCCCCATGTTGCTCCCCCGATGCTCTCCTTCCTCCTATATATACCCATGTACCCTGAAAACATCGAAGCAACAGAGAAAACCATAATTCCACCACCGCAACCTTCTGTTCCCGTGAGATCCCATCTTGGGGCCCGTTCTGGAGCTCTGCCGGAGGGGGGATCTTCCACAGAGTGCTTCTATATCAACACCATCGCCTCACCATGAGTTCTGAGTAGTTTACCACAGACCTTCGGGTCCATAGTTAGTACCTAGATGGCTTCTTCTCTCTTTTTGGATATCAATACCAAGTTCTCATCGATCTTCGAGGAGATCTATTCGATGTAATCTTGTTGCAGTGTGTTTGTCGAGATCCGATGAATTGTGGGTTTATGATCAAGATTATCTATGAGAAATATTTGGTTCTTTTCTGAATTCTTTTATGTATGATTATAATATCCTTGCAAGTCTCTTCGAATTATTGGTTTGGTTTGGCCTACTAGATCTATAGTTCTTGAATTGGAGAAGTGCTTGGCTTTGGGTTCAATCTTGCGGTGTCCTTTCCCAGTGACATCAGTGGCAGCAAGGCACGTATAGTATTGGTGCCACCGAGGATAAAAAGATGGGGTTTATGTCATATTGCTTGAGTTTATCCCTCTACATCATGTCATCTTGCTTAAAGCATTACTCTGTTCTGATGAACTTAATACTCTATATGCATGCTAGATAGCGGTCGATGTGTGGAGTAATAGTAGTAGATGCTGAATCGTTTCGGTCTACTTGTCACTGACGTGATGCCTATATACAATGATCATGCCTATATATTCTCATAATTATTCGCTTTTCTATCAATTGCTCGATAGTAATTCGTTCACCCACCGTAGAATTCTGCTATCATGAGAGAAGCCACTAGTGAAACATATGGCCCCCGGGTCTATTCTGAACATATCAATCTACAATCTACTTTACTTTGCTGTTTTTACTTTCTGTTCTTATATCAAAAACACCAAAAATATCGAACTATCCTATCTATCAGATCTCACTTTCGTAAGTGACCGTAAAGGGATTGACAACCCCTTATCGCATTGGCTGCGAAGTTCTTATTTGTTTGTGCAGGTGCGAGGGACTGGCGCGTGGTCTCCTACTGTATTGATACCTTGGTTCTCAAAAACCGAGGGAAATACTTACGCTACTTTGCTGCATCACCCTTTCCTCTTCGAGGGAATACAACGCAAGCTCAAGAAGTAGCAGTTGCCTCCTTAAAAATTAAGGGGGAAATGATTTTTAATGCTCTTCATAAAAATAAAACTGCTCATTCCAACGTCATGGAAATTATGTCCATTGCCATTGAGGGTAAGAAATATATAGAGGAGTTGGAATCTCATCTATAGGAGCATGAGGTCACCATTGAGAAAATGGAAGGTCATGAGCGTGATTACGGTAATGAAATTGCCGACCTCTCGCAAGCTCTGGAACTTGAACAAACAACCAAGGAATCTCTTGTAACGCCCAAGATGCAACTATATCTCCCACGTGTTGAGGCACGACTTAGAGGCATAATTGCATTTTGGTATGATCGCAAGAAGGTTATCTTCACACATTCACATGTACAAGAATAAAGGGGGTAAAATAAATACATAGTTGGCTTACAATCGCCACTTCACACAATGCATAAATAAGTCATACATTCATCCAAGTACAATCATGGTCCGACTACGGACAAATTCAAATGAAAAGAAAATAACCACCCACTATACCCGATCGGCCCTAGTAGGAACCACTACTGATCGTCTGGAAACGTCACGTACATACGCCCACGTTCCTCATTGAACTCCCACGTGAGCTCCTGTCCATCAACTGAATCATACTCGGTTGAACTTGCAACTGTGTTTGTAGTAAACTGTGAGTCACGAGGACTCAGCAATCCCCTTCGCGAGTATCAAAACTATCAAAGCTCTTGGGTAAGGTTAAAGTGTATAAGTGGCTGCGGCAAGCACTAAGCGTAGATGAGGTGGCTAGCTTACGTATCATCAGAGCGAGAAGAGAAGTGAATGCCATCGGTCATGAACTAAGTCATGATCACTAGATGATCCAGTCTACCTACGAGTCATCCATAACCCAGCTGTGTTCTCTTCCTGAACTCCCTCAAAAGGAGACCATCACGACTACTCACATGGTAGTGTATTATGTTTGAGGTTTTGTGTCAAATTATCTACAACCGGATATTAACAAATTCCAATCCACCACATAACCGCGAGCATGGCTTTCGAAAGATCATAACCCTGCTGGGGTGTCCCAACTTAGCCCATCACAAGCTCTCGCGATCAACAGAGGTAAAAACCCCTTTTCTTAGGGACTACCCAATCAGACTCAGAATACCGATGTACAAGATATTTCGACAATGGTAAAACAAGTCCAGTAAGACCTCCCGATATGCCGACACCCTGATAGGAGCCGCGCGTATCTCATCTCAGGCCACGATCGGATAAGCGACGCGTACGGGAGCCAAAATACCCCAAGTTGCCAAGGGGCGGCCCCGCAAAGTGCTCTAGTTTGGACAAACACTCACGAGGAGCACTGGCCCGGGTTGTAGATTAAGAATCCACGAGGTAGCTAGTCCCTATGCAAATTTTAGTTGTTATTAGGCAAATGGTAAAACCAAAGTTGGGCCTAGCTGGAGGAGTTTTATTCAAAGCGAACTATTAAGGGGTCCCCATATCCCCAACCGCGTGAGGAACGCAAAATCAAGGAACATAATACCGGTTTATCAGTTCTTAAGGCAGCATGAGTGGAACAAAACATCGAGCAAAAGGCCAAGCCTTCCACCCATTGCCATTTATATAAGGTGCATTAATGTAATAATAGATATTGTGTTATGCCCAAAACCCAATCCACGTGGAGCAAACTTCATCTTCACCTACAACTAGCAACGCTATAAGAGGGGGCTTGAGCAAAAGCATAACTTAGCCTAACAACGGTTTGCTAGGTGGGCAGTTACAAGTTTCATGGCAAGGTAGGAGCTGACATGCAAAGGGATAGGTATCACAATAAGAAATAGGGTGAGGCATCTAGCATAGCAACAATAGAGGTGATATCAAGGAATGGTCATCTTGCCTGGTAAGTCGTCGGTGTACTCGGGACCTTATTCTTCGTAATCGAACTCAGCGGCTGTCTCGACCTCGTCACCCGGTGCTACCCAACATAAACAAGCATCCAAATAAACACACTTGAGAAGACAAGAACACATGCTATACAAGAGAGATGCAAGTATGATGCTACGGAGCTACCGGTATGAAGGGAGATGAAGCTGGGAAGGACATATGAAGACATGATGGATATGGGCAATATCTTGACAAAGCAAGCATGCCAATGGATAGATTGAAATATTTCGGTCGAAATCGATATAAAGATCATTGGAATCGGATGCACGGTTTGCAAATGGCAAGCAAAACAAGATGCAATGAAAAACTTAAATTAACAGCAACATGGCATCTTTGGAGCAAATTTTAAATATGCTACAACACCCAAACATGATCACAAAAGGCATGGATGCGAAGTAGACATGATTCTCAACAAGTATGAACTCAGAGCAAACCCAAAAACTTACTGGAACACAATTAAACAAGCATGGCAAGATTCAATAAGTTAACAGATTTCTCAGACTTAGTGAAATTTTACTGGGCATGCAACCAGGAACATTTTGTAGCTGCCTTTGGAGGCACACAACAGCAAGCAAAACAACTATAACAAGCATGAAATTCACTTGAGCATGAAGAAGACGTAATATACTTCCAATTTATCCAAAGAAACAATTCATTCCATTCAAGGGTTGCTTAACACGAGCTTTGCCAAATTTAATGTTCTGCTAACAGGCCGACAGATTAGATTTCAAGCATTTTGAGAGCAAGATAACAACAAGCTATAGCCGGGCATATATGCAAACAAAGGCATGGATTGATAGACAAAAACATGGACATCAATACATTCTCACTAGTTATTCCACAACATGCATGGAAAAGATTGTGGCATCAAGTTTAGATGGCAACATGTTATGACAGATTTCAGACTTAGCAGTTTTTGTTAAAACAGCAACATTGACATGGCATGTTTACGAGTTTGTTTAAGTCACCACAGAGCATATCATGGAAAACCAAATGAACCACTTCAAAGATAACATGATTATGCTCCTAAAACATGTTGACATGTGGCTCAAAAGAAAATCCCACAAAATGCTATGAAAAAGAAAATCATCAAGTTATAACAATTTCAGCAACTTAACAGCCACAAGCACTTTTTCAACAGGGTTAAACATGGTATAATGCAACCTAACATGTATGCAAATGCACCCATCATGAAGATCATCACAAGACGAACACTTTGACATATCATACACTCCATTTGGACCAACATGCACGAAGTTACGACCTCGCGAACATGCACGCATATTGTTAACAGATAACTAGTGCTGATACAGTAACATCACATAGCAGTTTGGAAACGAATATTAAGACATCTAGATGAACCCTAACATGCACAAAACTGATGCTAACACTTAGAGATCTTCGAGACGAACATTTCCATATATCATATGCACGATTCGGAGCTACGGGCACGGAGATACGACATGATGAAGGAGGCAACAAAATATAGCAATTTCGGGACTGAAAATTAACCCCCGCGAAAAGTCAACGGGACGGAGGGATCCGGGACGAGATGAACCGGGATGGGGGCAACGCGTTTGGTTCGATGAACTGGTGGATCTGGTCCACCTGACCAGATCCGGATAGGAGCTCGCTGGAGCGGGGCAGCGACTCGCCAGAGAAGGACGGAGGCGGCGGCCGACGGTGGAGCTCGCGACGGCGTGGCGCGGCGTGGCAGCGGAGCGGCGCCGGCGTGGAGGCGAGGTGGCGCCGGCATGGAGTCGCGCCGGCAGGCAGCGACGCGGCCGAGGCGCGGGCCAGGCGGTGCGCGACGGCCGGAGGGCGCGGGCCGGGCGGGCCGCGGCGGCTGGCGGGGAAGTGGGCGCGCGGCCGGGCCAATAGGAGGCAGCCACATGGCGGGGCGACTGAGGTGACAGCGTCCTGTTTGTTGGGGCGATGTGGCTGGGCGGGATGGACGCGTCCAGCCGTCGACGGACGTGTCCGGCAGCGCGGAGGAGCTCGGTCTAGGTTTTCATCCGTGATTTTGGACGAGGGGGACTGTGTTATAGGTAGAGGGAGATAGGAGAGTCCAAATGAGGTGCGGTTTTCGGCCACGCAATCCTGATCCAACGACCGAGAGCATGGAGGTGGTTAGGATGGGCTAGTGGGCTGTTGTGGAGGGCTGCTGGGCCAAAAGAGATAGGGCTTCCGGCAAGGTATGCTGTTAACCGTTGGAGTATCAAACGACCTCCAAACGAGACGAAACTTGACAGGCGGTCTACCGGTGATATACCAAGACCACTCGACAACTCTCGAGCCATTCCGAGGATGTTTTTATCCCGCTCATGAAACAAAGCTAGAGAGGTGCGACAGGTGCCGTGTGAGAGAGTAAGAATCCGAAACGAACAACGGAGAGGGCGGAGACGATGCAACTACACACGGATGCAAGTGAGACTATGCCAATGCAATGCACATGATGGACATGACACAACGATATGCAATACATGCTTAACGCAAAAATGCAGAAACCCGAAATGAAGGAAGAGCCCAGAATGGAATTGATTAAGTCAAGGATGCATATATTGCCACAAATGGAATTGTTACATCTGGGGCGTTACAAACTCTCCTCCACTACGAAAAGACATCGTCCCGAGATCTAGGACTGAAAGAACTCCGGATATTCGGAACGGAGGTGATCCTCGCGTTCCCACGTAGCTTGTCGATCGGTATGGTGTGACCACTTCACTTTCAGGAACTTGATTGATTTGTTGCGAGTCTTGCGCTCGGTCTCTTCAAGGATAGCAACGGGGTGCTCATGATAAGACAAGTCGGCTTGAAGATCAATTTTTTCAAAGGCGACGGTGTGCTCGGGCATCTTGAAGCACTTGCGGAGTTGTGAGACGTGGAACACGTCGTGCACGTTGGAGAAGTTTGGAGGAAGCTCAAGTTGGTAGGCAAGGTCGCCTCTTTTCCCAACAATCTTGAAAGGCCCCACATGTGACGCCCCCGAATTGTCCGTACACTAATCATGCACGCAAATGTGTACGACCAAGACGAAGGACTCACTGGAAGATATCACAACACAACTCTAGACACAAATTAAAATTTATACAAGCTTTATATTACAAGCCAGGGGCCTCGAGGGCTCGAATACAAAAGCTCGAAAACACAAGAGTCAGCGGAAGCAATAATATCTGAGTACAGACATAAGTTAAACATGTATGCCTTAAGAAGGCTAGCACAAAATTAACAACGATCGAAAAGGCAAGGCCTCCTGCCTGGGACCTCCAAACTACTCCTCGAAGCCGAACTCCATATAGAAACATCATCGGGATCCTCTGGCTCCTGGGCTCCACCACCTGGTTGCGTCATCCGAGAAGAAGGGACAAAAGGGGAAAAGGGGGAGAAAGCAACCGTGAGTACTCATCCAAAGTACTCGCAAGCAAGGATCTACACTACATATGCAATGATACCTGTGTAAAGGGGGTAATATATGTGGACTGAACTGCAGAAAGCAGAATAAGAGGGGGACAGCTATTCCAAACGAAGACTACGCTTCTGGTAACCTCCATCTTACAGCAGTAGAAGAGAGTAGATGGTAAGTAACAAGCTTCCTCGCTTCTCGCAGCCTCCGTCTTGAAGCAGTAGAAGGGAATAGATGGAATAGTAACAACTATCAAAGCTTCTGGCAGCCTCCGTCTTGAGTAGCAGAAGAATTCACCAAGTAACATCGTATAGCATAAATCCTACCCGGCGATCCTCCCGCACATCGCCCTGTGAGAGAGCAACCACCGAGTTATATCTGGCACTTGTAAGGGTGTGTTTTATTAAGTATCCAGTTCTAGTTGTCATGAGGTCCGAGTACAACTCCGGGTCGTCCTTTTACCGAGGGACACGGCTATTCGAATAGATTAACTTCCCTGCAGGGGTGCACCACATAACCCAGCACGCTTGATCCCATTTGGCCGGACACACTTTCCAGGGTCATGCCCGGCCTCGGAAGATCAACACGTCGCAGCCCTACCTAAGCACAGCAGAGAGGTCAGCACGCCGGTCTAAGTCCTAGGCGCGCAGGGGTCCGGGCCCATCGCCCAACGCACACCTGCACGTTGCGTACGCGGCCGGTAAGCAGACCTAGCCTCTCCTAATACCAGAGTAGGCTTTCCAGTCCAATCCGGCGCGCGCCGCTAAGTCGCTGATGTCAAGAAGGCTTCGGCTGATACCACGACGTCGAGTACCCATAACTATTCCCACGTAGCTGGTTAGTGCGTATAGACCAAATGGCCAAAGTCAGATCAAATACCAAGATCCCGTTAACGTGTTATTATGAAATAACCGCGGACGACGACCAGGGCCAGGCCCACCTGTCTCCTAGGTGGTCGCAACCTGCCCTGTCGCTCCGCCACAAAGTAACCATCAGGGGGCTGTCGGGAACCCAGGCCCACCACTACCTGGGTGGAACCACCTGCCCCTTCAGCCCCCATCTCCGAACCATCATCATGTGTATGTAAAGTATGTATATAGTATATACCCGTGATCACACCCAAGTGATCACGGCCCGATAGAATAGCAGGGCAGATGGACAAGGGTGTAGGGCCACTGATGGTATACTAGCATCCTATACTAAGCATTTAGGATTGCAGGTAAGGTATCAACAATGGTAGCAACAATGACAGGCTATGCAGCAGAATAGGATTATCGAAAGCAGTAACATGCTACACTACTCTAATGCAAGCAGTGGAGAGAAGAGTAGGTGATATCTGGTGATCAAAGGGGGGGGGCTTGCCTGGAAGCTCTGCAGATGAAAGGAATCTTCGGAAGCGTAGTCGTAGTCGAACACCGCAGCATCAATGGTCTCGGGGTCTATCGCGGTAATGGAGTCTACCGAAAAGAAGCAACGAAGGGGAAACAAATAAATAACAGAGCAAACAATAGCATCACAAAATATAACAAGGCAATACGAGGTGCTACGTGTGACCTAACGCGGTGCTCGGTGATACAGGCGAAGAGGAATAACATCCGGGAAAGTATTCCCGGTGTTAGGCATTTTCGGGCAGATGAAACGGAGGGGAAAGTTGCATGTTCGGTATGCTAGGGACGTGTGGTTGACGAACGGTCTGCGTATTCGGATTCGTCTCGTCGTTCTGAGCAACTTTCATATATAAATTATTTTCATCCGAGTTACGGTTTAAAAGATATGATTTTCTAAAGTTTTATTAATTTCTGGAATTTAATATTAATTAAATTAATTTTAAAAAGGATTTATGACATCAGCATGACATCATGCTGATGTCAGCATGGTTGACTGGTCAACCTGACCAGTGGGTCCCACTGGTCAGTGACACAATATAATTAGTCCTATATTTAATTAACTAAACCTGATTAGTTTAACTAGTTAAAGTTAATTAGATTAATCACACTTAATTAGTTTAATCTTGACATTATTTAATTTATTTAATTATCCATTAGGTTAATTAAAGACAGGATTAATTAGATTAATTATCTATTTAATTAATTAATTAATATTATTAATTATTTATATTTAATTATATATATATATATTTTTTTTATCCTCTTTTTTTTTAAATCGTTCTGGGGGTGGGCCCCGGCTGTCATTGGGCCAGGGCCCCTAGTGGATCGGGCGTGCAGCGGGGCGGGCGAACCCACGCGTGTGCTGGGCGTCGGGCACCCGCCCGAAGGAGCGCTGACCCGCGGGGGCGCGGGCGCGCGGCAGCACGCGATGCGGGGCCGAGCCGGGCACGCCGGCGACGGCCGCCGGGGCGTGACGGG
>LR738712.1:150825352-150912732 GCA_902687465.1 Secale cereale | reverse complement strand
CGAGAGGAGGGGAGCGGGGCGAGTGGGAGTGAGATGGGGATCGAGCCCCCTCCTCGTGACGGCGCGGAAGGAGGGGATGGGGATCGGAGCAAGCTAGGGTTGCGGGATGGGGCGGCCTAATAGGCCAGGGGCGGGGTGGGCCGGCTGGGCCGGCCTGGTTGGCTCGGTGGCCAGCTGGGCCACGGCCCGGGAGGGGGGGGGGGTTCTTTTCTGTTTTCTTTTTACTTATTTTCTGTTTTGCCTTTTTATTCCTTTTATTACTTTTACTGATTTAGTTTGTTTTCCTATTAATTTTAGTTTTAGTAAAATATACTCGTAGCTTCTAAATTAGTATTTCAACTTAGTCCATAGTCAACAAGAGTCTAGTCCTCCATAAATTAGTTTGACGTTTTATTAATTACAAAAGGTATTTAAATAATTGTTTTTTTACTATTGTTTTATTCATTTCATAGTATTCAAACATTTTATAAAGGGGTGGTTTCTCCACCATAATTTCCTATTCATTATTTGGTTCACTCCGAACATTTTAGAGTTAACATTTGAAAACTTTTCTTGCTTGCTTGATTTTTTTAATTTGAATTTAATCGGTTTCGAACTAACACGAGGTTATCAACAGTAATCATGGTGACGTGGCATCATTAGCAGAGGTTTACTGTAGCTTGATTACCCGGGCGTCACACCACATATCTTGGCGCTAGCTTTCCCTTGATACCGAACCTCTGAGTGCCCTTCATAGGAGAAACACGGAGATATACATGATCCCCAATGTTGAAAGCCAAGTCACGATGCTTGTCGTCATAGTAGCTCTTTTGGCGCGATTGCGCGGCCTTGAGATTCTCACGTATGACTTTGCACATTTCTCCGGCCTCTGAGATCAAATCATTGCCAAGGAGTTGATGTTCACCAGTATCGGACCAGTTGAGAGGGGTACGACGCTTTCTGCCATAGAGAATTTCAAATGGTGCTTTGCCTAAACTTGCTTGGAAGCTGTTATTGTAGGAGAACTCGGCAAATGGAAGACAATCTTCCCATTTCATACCGAAGGAGATTACACATGCCCTGAGCATATCTTCAAGAATTTGGTTCACTCTCTCGACTTGACCACTTGTATAAGGATGGAAAGTTGTGCTGAAGCGAATCTTGGTACCCATAGCTGACTGGAAGGAGCAATGTTGAGGATATCGCTTATCGTTATCGTCTCGGTCAGCTGGGGATTAGAGATTAATCGGAAATCGGTCGATTAATCGATTTTATCGGTCGACTATTAATCGGCCATTTTTTTCAAATCCCAGGTTCCCAACACTAAAATATGCTATATTCAACACCCAAACAATATTGGACATAAGTGTTACCTTGAATCGTAGCCTTTGAATCCTGATATAATGACAAAAAAAATAGAAAAACATTACATATTGCATAACAAGATCCACAAAACACAAATAAACATAGTTCTTGCAAACATAGTGCAACGAATAGGACTGATTTTATCGGTAGATTCCCGATAAATCGCTAGTCATAGCGATAAATCGGCCCAAACGATAAATGATGAAGATAAGGCATAATCTTATCAGTCACCCCAAGAGTAGCGATAAATCGGACGATAAATCGCTGAATCGGAAGATTTCTTGAACAGTGGGAAGGAGTCACAGAATTTGGAAGTGAACAAGCTTCCACGATCCAAGGAGATTACTTGAGGGATACCATGCAATGAGACAATTCTGCAGGTGTACAGCTCTGCCAGTTGTGCTGCATTGATGGATTCCTTGACTGGAAGAAAATGGGCCACTTTTCTGAGCCTTTAATGACCACAAAGATAGCGTCGTTCCCTCGCTTGGACTTGGGGAAGCCGGTGACGAAATACATCTCAATGTGATCGAATTTCCACTCAGGAATAGGCAAAGGTTGGAGAAGTCCAGCTGGACGTTGATGCTCTGCTTTGACTCTGCGGCAGACATCACACTCGTTCACGAATTGAGCAATTTGTCTTTTCATACGAGTCCACTAGTAGGATTGCTTGAGGTCATGATACATCTTGGAGCTGCCTAGATGTATCGAGAGAAGGGAATTATGAGCCTCGTTCATTATGACCTTCCGTAGGTCACCTTTTGGAACCACGATAAGGTCCTCAAAGAATAAGGTGTCCTTGTCATCAATGCGGTAGCACTTGTACTTTGGAGTACCTTTGGAAATACCATGCTTCACTTTCTTCACCATAGCATCAAGAATTTGAGCTTCACGGATTTGATCTTCCAAGGTAGGAGCAACTTGAAGGTTGGCAGGAAATCCTTGCGGAACAATTTGAAGGTTGATTTTCCGGAATGCTTCACAGAGATCCGGTTGGAACGGTTTGATGATGAGACTGTTGCAATAAGCCTTTCTGCTCAAGGCGTCTGAATCACGTTGGCCTTGCCAGGAGTGTACTCAATGCTTGGGTTGTACTCTTGAATCATTTCGACACAACGAGTCTGACGGAGGTTGAGGTTTGGTTATGTGAAGATATACTTCTGGCAATTGTGATCGGTGAACATGTCAACCTGCCTGCCCAACAAGAGGTGTCTCCACGTAATCAAGGCGTGGACAACTGCCGCCAACTCAAGATCGTGAGTGGGGTAGTGTAATGCCCAGGATTGGACTATATCTCCTATGTGTCGAGGCACGACTTAGAGACATAACCCCATGCTGGAATGATCGCAAGTTTGGTATCTTTGCACAACTCATGTAAAAGGTGGGGATGGAAAACATAAAATAGTTGGCTTACACTCATCACGTCACACAAATATATTACATGTCCAAATCATCATTCAATAAAACATCACAACCCATCTAAGGGTAAAATCCAAATGACAAGATACCAAACATAATTTAAATCCACAGGTCGGATCGAATCCTAGTAGAAGTTCCACTACTGATCATCGGGATAACGAACATAGTAACGGCTACGCTCCTCGTCGTACTCCCAGTCTAGCTCAGTGCCATCACTTGGATAGCTCACCATCGGACCTGCATCTGGTGTGGTGAAGTAACTGTGAGCCACAGAGGACTCAGCAATCCCGTTCCCGGGTAACACGACTATCTAAGCCTTGGGTGTGGAACAAGGCTGAAGAAAGAATAAGAACAAGTGGTTGCAGCAGCACTAGCCTAACTTACGTTTACAAGAGCGAGAAGAGAAGGTGCCTCGGTCGAGAAATGATCACTAAGTGATCCTAAACTAATCAAGTCAAACATAACCCCACCGTGTTCATCTCCCGAATCCCTTTCGGAAAATGACAGTCACGGTACACACGCTGGTAGTGTATTGGAACATGGTGTCAAGTTTTCTACAACCGGATATTAACAAGCTCCCATCTGCCACATAACCGCGGGAACGGATTTCGAAAGTTCATAACCCTGCAGGGGTGTTCCAACTTGGCCCATGACAAGCCCACGATCCGCGGAGTCGCAACTCCAAGGTGGGAAGACCCGAGTATTCTCGGAATCCCGTGCTCAAGATAATCCGAACTAAGGTAAGGTTAATCCAGCAAATCCTCCCGGTGTGTCGACACCCTGATAGTAGCCGCGCGTATCTAGTCTCAGGACACGACCGGATGGGCGATGCTACAGGTGTATGCCAGATACCTCGGGTTTCCCCAAGGCGGCCCCGCAGGACCCCCAGTTCGGACCAACACTCATGTGGAGCACTGGCCCGGGGTTGTTGATTAAGAAAGAGGGTTAATTACTCCCTATGCAAGTTATTTAGTTATTAGGCAAATAGTACCAATGTTGGGACTTGCTGGAAAAGACTTAGCACTTATCGGTTTATCGAGGGGGCCCCATAAACCCCAACCGTGTGAGGAACGCATAATCAAGGAACATAACACCGGTTTATACGGTTCCTAAAGGCATGAGTGGAACAAATCACCAAGCAAAAGGCTTAGCCTTCCACCCATTGCCAATATATAGATGATTTCATTTTTAAGCATTTATATAGTGTGATATAACCCAACAAAACTTCAACATGAAGCAAGCATCTTCAACTTGACCTGCAACTAGCAACGCTATAAGAGGGGCTGAGCGAAGCCTACGTATAGACAATCAATGGTTTGCATAGGTAGGGTGGTTAGACATGATCATGGTTACAAGTAGGAGGCTGACAGGAAAGACATGGGCATCGAGGCAAAACTATAGATCGAGACTTCTAGCAATAGGCAAAAATAGTAATGTTATCGGGGTTCGGTCATCTTGCCTGAAGAGTTGTCGTTCGGATCGTAAGAGGGGTCCTCGTTCACAAGCTCAGTGGTATCATCGTTCTCGTACTCGTACTCAGCTTCCGGCTCTACTCAACACAAACACACAAGGCACCAAATCAACAAGATGCAATGCGCACTCAAAATATGCTGGATGCATGACTAATGCACTATGGGAGCACACGGCGCATGACAATATGCAATCAAGCAAAAGCTTCAAAACATGAAAACAATAGGATATTTTGAATCTACACGAAAAATCAATCAAGTTTCATATATGACTTGCTGCAATCGGAGCTACGGGCTAAAAGTTACACACAAAACAATAAACATGCGAAAGCTGAAAATTACAGCAACATAGCAACTTCGGAGCACTAGATAAATAAGCTACAGCACTCAAACATCATGGCAAAGGGCATGAACATAAACTAGACATATCCTACAGCAAATAAGTCCATTGGTGCACCCCCAAAGGAGCCACGGATCAATAGCAACAAGCTTGGACATATTGAACTTGACAACAAATCCTGACAGCAGTATTTATTGCAACTTTGGAGTAAAAGTTAAATATGCTACAACCACTCAAATAAGCATGTGAGAGCATGAATGGATAGCCAACAATATATACTACAAGGAACCATGAAGAGTCACCCCAAAACTATCATGGATTGGCCTAGAACAACGAGCAAACATGGCATCTGGAAATTACAGATTCCAGACTTGGTGAAATTTCACTAAGTGTTAAAACAACAGTTTCATCATGGCATCTTTGAGAGCAAGTTTAAGTCACCTCAAAACTAAACATGGCAAGTGGTAAACACCACAACAAAGTACACATGATGGTGATTCCTAAACACCTAAGCATGCATCATGGAGACAATCACAATGATAGCAATGAGCTCAACTAGTTGGCATTTCATAACAAGCTAATCAACATAACAGCCACATGGCACTTTGCAACAGAGATAAACATGGCAAGATTAATTCTATCATGCAAACCTAAGCATCCAACATGTAGAGCATGACAAGACGAACACGTGGACATAACATTTGCATCATTCGGATAAACGAGCACCAAGTTATCACTATGCAAAGATGGCATGAAAAACAACACTAACAGCAGTTTTATCACGATGCACTCTTGCAACAGATTTATAAGCATCTAGATGATCTCAAACATGTATGGCACAAAGGAATGAAACGTAGAGCAAGTCACCACGAACGTCTGGACATGACATTTGCGCAAAACGAAGCACCACACAAAAAGATATCATCATTTGAATATTGCATCAGACAACACAAAAACTGGGACTTAGAGGAATTGGAAGACAACCTCATATCTGTAGCAAAAGGGCTCGGGCCAACGGATCTGGAGGCCCAGCTTGCGGAGGAGAGGCTTCGCGGGCCCTGGGAGCTGGCGCGGCCCGCGGGACTGGTGGCGGTTGGGCCGAGGCGGCGAAGGCCCGCGGTGGCGCGCGGCTGGGGCGAGCTGGCGATGCGGAGAGAGAAGCCCGCGGGGTGACGGCCCAGCTATCGATCGGGCCCAGGCGGAGGGGAGAACGGATCCGGGGCGGCGACCGGCCCGCGAAGGGACTGGCCCGGCGGCGGCGAGCCGATCTGGCGTTGGCCTCTGGAGTGGAGTGGGCCGGGATCCCTCGCTAGGGTTTGGCCCAGGGTCACCGGATCAGATCGAGACGAGGCTCGGCGCCCTCGATCCCGTGGCGGCGCGGCGCTAGCTCCTGGAGGCCGACGGGGAAGGGCACGGCGGCGGGGGTGGCGCCGGCCGGTGAGGCGAGGCGGGGCGGCGCCGGCCCGGCGGCGTGGGGGCGTGGTGGTGGCGGCAGTGAGGTGGAGCGGAGGTGAGGTGTCTGGCGGGAAGAGCTCCGGCGAGGCGGCGGTGGTCCGGCAGCTGCTCCGGCGGAGCTCCGGCGAGCTCCGGCTGGAGTAGGAGGAGGAGGCTGGAGGTAGGAGAAGATGGGGGCTAGGGGAGCTAGGGTTTCCTTGATTTGGGGCAAAAATTGGGGGAAGTGGACAAATATATAGGCACAAGGAGCTAGGGTTGTCCAAATGGGGTGTGGTTTTCGGCCACGCGATTAGAATTGGATGGCCTAGATGAAGGGAGGGGTTTGGGCTGGTTTGGTGGGCTGTTGGAGGGGTGTCTTGGGCCTCAAAGTGGAGGCACTTTGAGCCCACGAGAATAACTGTTGGGGTAGCAAACGAACTCCAAACGCGACGAGATTTGACAGGCGGGTTACACATACCAAAACAACAACACACGACAAGTCTCGCACCAAACCGGTAACGTTACGCGGCCAAACACCAAAGTAGGCCTACGGGACGCCACGGACACGTGAGGGAGCTCCGGAACGCGAAACGGGAAACGGGAAGGAACGCATGGAACCGGATGCAACCGACAACACAAATGCAATGCGATGCACATGACTACATGATATGAATAAATGCCACACACGCACACAACAAAAGAACGAAAACCCGAAAGACGAAGAACCCGAAATGGAATTGATGAAGCCGGAGATATATTATATGCCCAAAAGGGAAAGTATTACATCCGGGGCATTACAGGTAGTTCTTCTCGTTTGGCTTGAGCTGCCGAGAAGTGTAGGCCACTATCTTCTTCTCTTGCATCAGGACACCACCCAGACCTTGCAAAGAGGCATCGCAAAACACTTGGTATGGCTTGGATTCATCAGGAGGAGTTAAGACCGGAGCTGAGACAAGCTTCTCTTTGAGTGTATTGAATGCCACATCACACTCAGGAGTCCAAGAATACTTGACATTTTTTGCAGTAGGTTGGACAGAGGCTTGGCAATCTTGGAGAAGTTCTTGACGAACCTTCTGCAATAGCTTGCAAGCCCTAGGAAGCTTCGGAGTTGCTTGACGTTCTGAGGAGGTTCCCACCTAATAATAGCTTCAACCTTCTCGGGATTAACTGAAATGCCCATGGCAGAGATAATATGACCCAGATAGAGAACTTCATCAAGCTAAATTTCGCACTTTGAGAATTTTGCATAAAAGTGGTGCTCTCTGAGCCCGTCGAGAACCAAACGGAGGTGCTTGGCGTGGTCTTCTTTAATCTTGGAGAATACCAGAATATCATCAAGATAGACGAGGACGAACTCATTGGTGTATGGGTTGAATATGAAATGCATCATCCGAGAGAAGGTAGGAGGTGCATTTGCAAGCCCGAAGGACATGAATGTGTACTCGTAGGAGCCATAACTTGTCCTGAATGCGGTCTTTGGAATATCCTCTTCACGGATACGAATTTGATGGTAGCCCATTCGGAGATCAAGCTTCGAGAAAACCTTGGCCCCTTTGAGCTGTTCGAAAAGTTCATTGATATTGGGGAGAGGGTACTTATTCTTAATTGTCTTCTTGTTCAATGGCCGGTAATCGACGCACAATCGTTCCGTACCATCCTTCTTCTTAACAAAAAGAACACCACAGCCCCAAGGAGAAGAACTTGGTCTGATCAGACCCAAGCGTTCTTGCTCGTCGAGTTGCTTCTTCAACTCCTTCAACTCTTTAGGAGATAGCTTGTACGGACGCCGGCAGGCTGGCTCCGTACCAGGTTCAAGTTCAATGACGAATTCAACTGGACGGTTGGGTGGCATCCCTGGCAATTCTTCAGGAAATACGTCTTCATATTCACAAACCACCGGAATCTGGGATATGGCATTAATCTCGCCCTTGTCATTGAGACAGAATAGCCTGATTGTGTTATCTCGAGCTGCGAAGATAATCACATCTTTAGAAGGATGAGTAATATTGACCTCCTTCTTTGCCCAATCAACTAGAGCATCATGCTTAGAGAGCCAATCCATTCCAAGAATGAGATCAATGTCTGAATTTCTCAGAACAACTGGGAAGCTAGAAATTTATAATCGCCCATCTTAATGGAGATATCCAGAACAACTAAGTTGGCGCTCATCAACTTCCACGGTGACCCAATACGCAAAGATTCTTTGAGATGAGACGAAATGAAATCATGCTTCGCAAAGAATGATCTTGACATGAAACAATGAGATGCACTCGAATCAAACAAAACTTTTGTAGGAAAAGAGTTAACTGGAAGTGTACCCATGATCACTTGAGAGGAATCTTCTGCTTGAGCTGAGTTCGTCAGGTTCACTCTTGCATACTTGGGATTGTGCTTGACAATAGCATTGCTTGACGGCTTGATAGGAGGAGGAGGCGGAAGGCGCCTTTGGTTGCACTTGTTAGCATAGTGACCTTTCTGACCACACTTGTTGCAAGTAACTTCAGAGAGTGGCCGATGATAAGGACCGCTTGGCCTTGTAGCTTGAAACTGAGACTTGTTCCTGTTGTTGGGTTGGGTGGGTGGGTAGATCCACAACCACCTGAGTGCTTGCTATGACTCGGAGAACGGAACACTAGAGGTGGCGGAATCCATAACTTCTGCTTCTTGGCGGCCACTTGAGAGGAAGAGGAGGAGTGAACAACATCTTTTATCCTCTTTTTGGAAGCTTCACATTTGAGTTGAGTTGCCTCTTGCTTGAGTGCCATATTGTAGAATTGGTCAAACTCATCTAGCTCAAACAGGGTGAGTTCAAGCTCCCGCCATCGATTCGCGATGAGTTAACATGCATGATGCGACAGTATTGGTGGGGAGTTGAAAAGGGGAAGCGTAAAATGGCATGGCTGAGCTGGGACAAAATGTGCTTACCAAAATTCATGGGTGGCATGGGCTTTAGAGATATGCGGGCTTTTAACCAAGCCCTACTTGCAAAACAAGCATGGCGTCTTCTGGATACGCCAGACAGTTTATGTGCTAGGCTTCTAAAGGCGAAATATTTCCCGACTGGTAATTTACTGGACTCGGTGTTCTCTAACAATGGTTCTGCAGTGTGGAAAGGGATTGTATATGGTCTTGATCTTCTGAAGAAGGGGGTTATTTGGCGAGTGGGGGATGGGGCACTCATACGTACTTGGCAAGACCCTTGGATCCCAAGAGCAACCTCGTTCCGGCCTATTACTCCTAAGCGCACATCCCGGCTGAACTGTGTGTCAGAGTTCTTGGATGAGAACGGTCCATGGCGGATGGATCGGTTGAAAGAGAATTTTTGGCCTATGGATATCGATTATATTGTGAAAATAAGGCCGTCCCCGAGGCAGCGTTGTGATTTTGTATCATGGTTCCCAGAGAAGAATGGCCAATTCTCGGTCAGGAGTGCCTACAGACTTGCCACATATGATCATAACATAGCGTTTGTAGGGGGAGCCTCATGTTCAGCACCAAGTGGTGTGAGATCAATTTGGAATGCTGTGTGGAAATCATCAGTACCCCAGAAGATGAAAATCACAGCTTGGAAGGTAGTTGCAGGCGCCTTGCCAACAACGCAATGTAAAAAGTTCAGACATATATCCACGCGCTCGTCTTGTCCTTTATGTCGCGTGGAGGAGGAGGGCTCATTTCACGCGCTAGTTACTTGTACTAATGTGCGTCTGATTTGGTTGAGTATGAGGACTAGATAGCCTCTCCCTTCGGACGAGTTTCTAATCGACAATGGCAAGGAATGGTTACTGCATTTGCTGGTAAACTGCACCGAAGAGGTCCGGGACATGGTGATCATGGTAGTTTGGCGAATTTGGCAACTGCATACAGATCAATCACATGACAAGGAAATCCCACTAACAGATGTCACGGTGGAGTACCTCGACAGCTATTACAGGTCCATCAAACTAGCAGGCTGGTTTAGCACGGAGGAAATAATCAAGGGCAAGATGCCAATTTTTGCCGATTGCTCAGGTCATATGCACAAAGTGAAACCATCACCCATGCCATGGCCTGCGCCCCAGCCAGGCTACGTTGCCCTTTCCGTCGATGGGTCCTTCCTGGACTCCGATGGGTCAGCTGCTGCTGGCATGATACTACGCGACGATAAAGGCAAGATTATTTTTTCAGAGTACCATTATATTTTCCATTGCAATGGTCAGTTGGAAGCGGAAATACATGCCCTCATGCAGGGAATGGCTTTGGCTATACAAAATACTTCACTTCCGGTGGTCGTTCAATCGGATTCCGCTGAAGCTCTTTCAATCATGTCTAACAATGGCCTAGTGAAGTCAGCTTATGGGCAGTTGGTTCTTGAGATTAACGAGTTGATGAGTAGTAGGGAGTTTTTACCTCAGAAAATTCACCGTAGTCAGAATTGTGTCGCAGATTGGTTGGCCACTTACAGTCGCTCCGAGAGAACCACAGCTGTGTGGTTACAGGCGGCTCCACCTTGTATTGAGGACTTGTGGCCTCTTGATTGTAACACTATAACATTGCAATAAAAACTCCCTTTCCCCGCAAAAAAAAGTTGGAGTTCATCTTTCAGACCACCTCAGAATTGGTAGATCTTGCTCTTTGCATCAGGAATATCTTGCTTAGCATAACGGGCCAGATTCTGGAACTTGACATTGTACTAGTAGACAGACATGCTGCCTTGCTTCAGATTGCGGAATTGCTCTCACATGCCTTCAATGACCCAGGGGGCGGCCCCGCAAAGTGCTCTAGTTTGGACAAACACTCATGAGGAGCACTGGCCCAGGTTGTAGATTAAGAATCCACGGGGTAGCTAGTCCCTATGTAAATTTTAGTTGTTATTAGGCTAATGGTAAAACTAAAGTTGGGCCTTGCTGGAGGAGTTTTATTCAAAGTGAACTATCAAGGGGTCCCCATATACCCAACCGCGTGAGGAACGCGAAATCAAGGAACATAATACCGGTTTATCAGTTCTTAAGGCGGCATGAGTGGAACAAAACATCGAGCAAAAGGCCAAGCCTTCCACCCATTGCCATGTATATAAGGTGCATTAATGTAATAATAGATATTGTGTTATGCCCGAAACCCAATCCACGTGGAGCAAACTTCGTCTTCACCTGCAAATAGCAACACTATAAGAGAGGGCTTGAGCAAAAGCGTAACTTAGCCAAACAACGGTTTGCTAGGTGGGTAGTTAGAGGTTTCATGGCAAGGTAGGGGCTAACATGCAAAAGGATAGGTATCGCGATAAGCAATAGAGCGAGGCATCTAGCATAGCAACAATAGAGGTGATATCAAGGAATGGTCATCTTGCCTGGTAAGTCGTCGGTGTACTCGGGACCTTGTTCTTCGTAATCAAACTCAGTGACTGTCTCGACCTCGGACTCGAACTCATCTCCCGGTGCTACCCAACATAAACAAGCATCCAAACAAACACACTTTACAAGACAAGAACACGTGTTATGCAAGAGAGATGCAAGTATGATGCTACGGAGCTACTGGTATGAAGGGAGATGAAGCCGAGAAGGACATATGAAGACATGATGGATATGGACAAGATCTTGGCAAACCAAGCATGACACTTGATATATTGAAATATTTCGGTCGAAATCGATATAAAGATCATTGGAATCGGATGCATGATTTGCAAATGGCAAGCAAAACAAGATGCAATGAAAAACTGAAGTTAACAGCAACATGGCATCTTTGGAGCAAAGTTTAAATATGCTACAGCACCCAAACATGATGAAAAAAGGCATGGATGTGAAGTAGACATGATTCTCAACAAGTATGAACTCAGAGCACACCCAAAAACTTACTGGAACACAATTAAACAAGCATGGCAAGATTCAATAAGTTAACATATTTCTCAGACTTGGTGAAATTTTACTAGGCATGCAACCAGGAATATTTCATAGCTGCCTTTGGAGGCACACAACAGCAAGCAAAACAACTATAACAAGCATGAAATCCACATGAGCATGAAGAAGACATATTATACTTCCAATTCATCCCAAGAAACAATTCATTCCATGCAAGGGTTGCATAACACGGGCTTTGCCAAATTGAATGTTCTGTTAACAACCTGACAGATTACATTTCAAGCATTTTGAGAGCAAGATAACAATAAGCTACTATGCAAACAAAGGCATGGATTGATAGAAAAAAACATGGACATCAAGACATTCTCACTAGTTATTCCACAACATGCATGGAAAACATTGTGGCATCAAGTTTACATGGCAACATGTATGACAGATTTCAGACTTGGCAGTTTTTCACGTAGTGTTAAAACACCAACATTGACATGGCATGTTTACGAGCTTGTTTAAGTCACCACAAAGCATATCATGGAAAACCAAATGCACCACTTCAAACATAACATGATTATGCTCCTAAAATATGTTGACATGTGGCTCAAAAAAATCACACAAAATGCTACGAAAAAGACAAATCATCAAGTTATAACAATTTCAGCAACTTAACAGCCACAAGCACTTTTGCAACAGGGCTAAACATAGCATAATGCAACCTAACATGTATGAAAATGCACCCATCATGAAGATCATCACAAGATGAACATTTTGACATATCATACACTCCATTTGGACCAACATGCACAAAGTTACGACCTCACGAACATGCACACATATTGTTAACAGACAACTAGTGCTGAAACAGTAACATCACATAGAAGTTTGGCAATGAAGATTAAGACATCTAGATGAACCCTAACATGCACAAAATTGATGCCAACAGCACTTCGAGACGAACATTTCCATATATCATATGCGCAATTCGGAGCTACGGGCATAGAGATACGACATGATGAAGGAGGCAACAAAATATAGGGATTTGGGGACTGAAAATTACCCCCGTGAAAAGTCAAGGTGACGGAGGGATCCGGGACGAGATGAACCAGGACGGGGACAGCGCGTTTGGTTCGATGAACTGGTGGATCTCGTCCACCTGACCAGATCCGGATCAGAGCTCACCGGAGCGAGGCGGCGGCTCGCCGGAGAAGGACGGAGGCGGCGGCTAGAGATGGGGAGGCCCTGGCGCGGCGGCGTGGTGCGGCGGTGGCAGCGGGGCGGCGCCGACGTGGAGGCGAGGCGGCGCCGGCATGGAGTCGCGCCGGCCGGCGGCAACGCGGCAGAGGCGCGGTCCGGGCAGCGCACGGCGGGCGGAGGCGCGGGCCGGGCGGCCCCCTGCGGGCCTCTGGGCCGCGACGGCTAGCGGGGAAGTGGGCGCGCGTTCGGGCCAATAGGAGGCGGCCACGTGGCGGGGCGGCTGAGGTGGCGGCATCCTATTGGTTGGGGCGACGTGGCTGGGCGGGATGGACGCGACCGGCCGTTGGCGGACGTGTCCCGCGGTGGGGAGGAGCTCGGTCTAGGTTTTCCTCTGTGATTTTAGACGAGGGGGCTGTTTTATAGGTAGAGGGACCTAGGAGAGTCCAAATGAGGTGCGGTTTTCGACCACGCGATCCTAATCCAACGACCGAGAGCATGGAGGTGGTTAGAATGGGCTAGTGGGCTGTTGTGAAGGGGTGCTGATGGCTTCTCGCCCAAGTGGAAGGTTGAGATGTAGCATAGCGACAAATTTCCCTTGGCAAAGATACCAAGGATCGAATCCCGTGAGACTCCGAGGGTCGACAAGTAGGTGTCAACGGCGCCAGAAACTTAGCGGTTGATGGGACCTGCACACAGATACAGATAACTTTGCTCCCAACGAGTACAGAGAGGTTGTCAATCCCTCCGGCCTTGTTGTTTACAAAGGATCAAACACAAGAGATAATAATGATAGCTATGACTGCAACTAGGAAATAAAAACAGGAAGTAAATAGAAGGTGTGATCAGCGGTGGTAATACGGACCGGGGTCCCATGATGTTCACTAGTGATGTCTCTCTCCCAAAAGACGATAAAACAGCAAAGCGAGGTAAACAAATTACAGCTGGGCAATTGACAGGATTATGTGCGCAAACCAATGCTAACTATGCTGCAAAGAAAGGTAGAGGCTCAAAAGCATGGGCGGTACGGCAAGGCAAGTAGACCGAAATCCATCTGCATCTACTACTAATCATCCACCTTGAGATATCTATCCAGAATATCTCGCTGGTATTAAGTTGCGAATCCCACCCAAAGTGTAAACTCAAAGCAACAGACAACTTCATTAAAAGAACTTTGCGTAAACTAAACAATCCTTGCACCCGCAAGTACAAGCACCGTTGTTTTCTCCCTTGTGGCAACAGCACATCCCCTAGACTCATGTTTCTGTCACTCAAGCTAGTCATCAGGGGGCATGAACCCACAATCAAGCATAACGCTCCCTCTTGGAGTTACTACCTACTACTTGGCCAAAGCAATAAACAGCAACGGAGAACATGCAAAAATTACTCAAGAACAAAGATATAAAAGAGGTGAATCAAATATATTACTCAAACACAATCTGAACATAGTCTCATAATCCATCAGATCCCAGCAAACTTAGCAAAGCAACAGCAGAAAGATTACATATGTGCCTCGATCATGTAGGGCAGCTCACGAGGTCTAAACCATGAAGAGCAAAGAGGGGAGGGGAACATCACATAGCTACTGATCATGGACCCATGGTCCAAGGTGGACTACTCACGACTCATCCGGGAAGCGTCCATGGTGGTGGAGAAGCTCCCGGTGGTGGTTCTCCCCTCCGGCAGCTCCCGATCTTGGAAGCGCTCCTGATGCTCCCGATCTTGGAAGCGCTGCGGCGGCGGAACAGAGGCGAGATCGCGAAAAAGGGTTTTGTCCTCGAGGGTTTCGAGACGAGAGGGATATATATGCAAAGGGGGGCAGCCAGAGGCGGAGTAGGGGCCCCAGGCGCCCCCCTGGCGCGGCCAGGGGTGGGGCCGCGCCAGGTGGCCGCCTGGGCCTCCCCTGGCTCCCCTCTGGCCCATCTTTGGTTCTTCGCGAAGCTTCCTGTACGCTGATTTTTCCTATATTTTTCCTGGAATTTTTGGAGCACTTTTAATATGGGGGAAACCTGAAATAGAAAAACAGCAGAAAACAGGAACTGGCATTGTGGTGCACTGAGTTAATAGGTTAGTCAAAATATGATCAAAAGTGCATGGAAGTGCATCAATATCATAGCAATATCACACAAAAGAAGCATGGAGCAAGCAGAAATTATAGATACGTTTTGGACGTATCAACATCCCCAAGCTTAATTCCTGCTCGTCCTCGAGTAGGTAAATGATAACAAGCATAATTTCTGTGGTGACATGCTATCAACCATATAAGAACTTTTTAAGTAAATCAATCAAGGCATGTAATTCAATTCAAGTCATAACAAGCAAGAGTCTATATTAGCATTGTAACAAGCAACATAAGAACATAAAGGTGCAAGAGCTCTCGCTGTCCGTGACTCGAATGTGTCCAAATGGTGTTTGCGTGCAAGAATGGGGATAGGGATATACGAGAGAGTAAAACATAGATTTTGTATTGTTGAGAACTTAATCTACTAAAGTTTCACACTTGGTCTTCTTTGGAATCTTATCTTGACTCGTCCCCAGACCACTAGCCAGGTACAAGTCAAAATGATCCACTCCCTTTCGATATTTTGAGCACTCATGCAATGGATGAGCGTAAGCAAGAAAGTTGACACTTAGGATGGCAAAGAGAGAAAAATGATGAAGGGGGAAGACAAAAAAGGTGTGAAAGGCTCACATCAATGAGGACAATCATAGGCGAGAGAAAGCCAAATGATAGATATGATGTGAGGAGTAGGGATTGCCATGCAACGGATGCACATATGAGCTAAGGTAAGCTCTCCAATGGAACTAGTGGGGGTGCATCCAACTTGCTCGCTCAAGAAGACCTAGAGCTCTTTTGAGGAGGCTCATCATTGGAATATACAAGCCAAGTTCTATAGTGTGAAGGTCCCCACATAGCTATATGCATGAATGATAATCTCTATGGAGTACAAGGTATAAGATGAATTACGAGTGTGGATCTCTCAAAAGGAATAGTAGTGTGCCCCTTCTCTCTTTTTATTTCTTTTTCTCTTTTTTCTATTTTTTTTTATTTTTTTTGTGGCCTCAATGGCTCTTTATATTTAACTCTCATTTGTCCTCTTTGGGATCTTTTGATTTTGTCCTCTTTGGGATCTTTTGATTTGTCCTCTTTGGGATCTTTTCCTCACTTTAGGGGCAACACTCTATAAAATACAAGAAGTATAGAAGAACTTTCACACTTTACAAAAGTACTCAACATAAAGAAAATGAAACTATCATGATGTATGCAAATGTATGCCTCTGCCGGTGTAGCAGGATATGCAATGATACTAGCGCGTCATGTAGCAATGATTAGGGCAAGGCCCAACTAGCATGCGGCTCATTGATCAAGCAAAAAGCATGTATGGCATGAAGATCAAGTCATGAGAAGATGGATGTTGCATGGCAATGTATCTCGGAAAGGCTATGGAAATGCCTTGATAGGTAGGTATGGTGGCTGATTTGAGGAAGGATATAATGAGGCTTATGACGACAGAGCGTATCGTGCCAAGGATTTGGTTGCACCGGCGAAGTATGCGCCAACTCTCGAGGTGAGAAAGGGCAATGCACGGTACCGAAGAGGCTAGAAAAATATGGCTAGGTGGAAGTGTCAACTTTCGAATACTCACATTAGTCCGAAGAACTCATGCACTTATTATCGGTAACTCTCAATCTAATTAGGAGGTTCACAAAGAGACAAGTACCCCGAGGAGGAGTGTATGGGGGTTTGGTTATCCTTGCGCATCCTCGACTCATGGTACGTGAGTGTACTCTTATATTCGATCCCTCCAAAGATTAGTGATCCATCTAGTAGCTAAAGTTCTCAACTATTTTGTAGGTTTTCGAAAATAAACACGGATTGCCCAAAATACGACATCTATCACTAATAGGCTAAAGCTCTTGACACCAAAAGTTCAGACATTACTCATGGCAATACCTCAAAACTATTGCAAGTTACTACTAAAATTAAATAGCAACCTCAATTACCTACTTTAAGTTAAGACCAATGTTTTAAATAGCCCGCTATAGCTCCGTTATAGCCCGCTATATAGCCTTTTCAGCAGGGTGCCGCTAAATGGTCCCATGTGCAAATAGCCCGCTATAGCCTGCTATAGCCCGCTATAGCTCCGCTATAGCTGATTTTGAGGTACGCCGCTATTTGTCAATAGCCCGCTATTTAAAACATTGGTTAAGACACAAAACTCAGTGCAACAGGCAAACTCTCTTAACAAGATAAACATGAAAACTCAAGAGAGTTCAGCAACCAACTAAACAAAAGCTCTTAAAAAAGAAAAGCATGAAAACTAAGAGCTAAACATGACAGCAACTATGGAAAGACAAAGAACACACACAGCAAAGATAAGCATGAAAATCCTATGTTGTGTTCTAGGTTGAAGTGGAGCGTGTTTCTCTCCCACACAAAGAAAGTTGGGTTCTAACTTGTTATGAACAGCAAGCAAAGCTAAAGAAAACTAAAAAAAGAAACTAAGAGCAAGACGCTCCAAGCATAGCACATAACGCATGAAGTGATAAAATTATAGTGGAATGAAAGACGAACTGATAATTGTTGATGGAGAAGGGGATGCATGGGGGCATCCCCAAGCTTAGACGCTTGAGTCTTCCTGGATATTTCTTGGGGGTGCACGGGGGCATCCCCAGGCTTGAGCGTTTGACCCTCCTGAATCTTCTTTTATCATCTTCCCTCTCACACTTGAAAACTCCCTTCATACATAACTCATCATAATCTGATTAGCGAGGTTAGTACCCACAATAAAATATTTTTTCCCTACTGGAAATAAAGATAATCTTGAAGAGCTACTGTTTCTCAAGATTGCCAAAAGGTTTTTGCAAAGAAAAAGCAAGCTCAAGGTTTGCAAAACGAAGAAAAGGCAAAACAGGACAGAATCTGTGAAAAACAGACCAGCAGGTAGTAAATAATTTTTTCGAGGCACTTCTTCAACAAAAATCAAAAAACTCAGAACAGACGCTCGAAAGCCAATTTTATAGAGCATGCTGTCAAAACAATTCAGATCAAAAAGATGATCTGGTGATTTTATTCGAATTTTTCTGTCCAAGGACATAATCTGTTTTCTGGACAGCACGTCACAACTTTTGAACTTTCTTGCAATCGGAGGCTAAACTTGGCACAAAGCTTGAAAAGAAAAGATACAATGATGATGCTACTGTAGTAACAAAAATCAAGACACAACAAAAGCAAAACAAAACCTAATTCGTTGTGGGCTGCCTCCCAAAAGCGCTTTCTTTTATGCCTTTAAGCTAGGCATGATGCAAAAAGAGAAGATCAAGTTTTATCAAGAGTAAGAGAATAGCTAGCCCGTGTAACGGACTCAAAAGGCAACTTAATCTTCTTTCTAGGGAAGTGTTCCATCCCTTTCTTGAGAGGGAATTGGAATTTTATATTCCCCTCTTTCATTTCAATGATAGCACCAACGGTGCGAAGAAAAGGACGTCCCAAAATAATTGGACATGAAGGTTCACATTCAATATCCATAATAGTAAAATCAACGGGAACATAATTGTCATTGACAATGATAAGAACATCGTCGATCTTCCCCAAAGGTTTCTTTACGGAATAATCAACAAGACGAACACCAAAAGAACAAGGATCAAAAGGTTTCAATTCAAACATATCATACATTCTTTTGGGCATAAAGGAGGTACTAGCTCCAACATCACATAAAGCATAGCAAGAGAAGTTATTCAACTGAATTTTAATCATAGGATCCCAACTATCTTCTAGCTTTCTAGGTATGGAGTCTTCTATCCTAAGCTTCTCCTCCCTAGCTTTGATGAGAGCATTAGTGATATGCTCCGTGAAGGCAAGATTAAGTGTGCTAGTGTGGGGATCTCTAGACATCTTGTGAAGAAAACCAATAACTTCAGAAAGGGTGCAATTATCAAAATCAAGGTCACTACTATCAAGTAAAGTGGTAGTGGTGTCCTTTAGGCTCACTTGTTTGGTAGCTTCTATGGTTATAGGAGTTTCTTCTTCTACAGTTGAGGTCATAGCATCACCATTAATTGGTCCAATGGGACTAGGAGTGCATTGGGTGCTAAGAGTTTGGATATCCTCAACAACTTGGATAGTAGCAACAGTGTGGTGGGTAGAAAGGCTCTTAATTCTATCTTCTTCCTCCTTTTCTCTAGCCCATCTCTCTTTAAGTTTAGCCATCATCCTAATGTTTTCATTAATTTGCACTTGAATAGCATTCATAGGAGTGGTCTTCCTCTCCTCAAGAGGAGAAGTTCTAATTTTAAGCAACTCTACCTCATGGGCTAAATTGTCTACCTTCGAAGAGAGATTATCTAGTTTCTCTAGTTTTTCTTCTACACTCTTATTGAAGGCCTTTTGGGTAGTGATGAAGTCTTTAAGCATAATCTCTAGTTCGGAAGTGGAGTTCTTGGTGCTAGGATAAGCATTGTTGTTCCCATAGGAATTAGAGGGGAACGGTCTAGGGTTGCTACCAAAATTACACCTATAAGCATTGTTATTGAAATTTTTTCTAGAGATAAAGTTCACATCTACTTGATCTTGAGCAATCAAAGAATTTAAAGGAACATCATGAGGATCAATAGAAGATTGCTTAGAAAGTAGAGACATGATCAAGTCAACTTTTTCATTTAGGGAGGAAATCTCCTCGACAGAGTTTACCTTCCTACTTGTTGGAGCGTGTTCGGTGTGCCATTGGGAATAATTGGTCATCATCTCGTCGAGAAGTTTCGTGGCAGCACCAAGTGTAGTTGACATAAAGGTTCCTCCCGCGGCCGAATCTAACAAGTTCCGCGAGGTAAAGTTCAAGCCTGCATAAAAAGTTTGGATAACCATCCAAGTAGTCAAACCATGAGTAGGGCAGTTCTTGACAAGAGATTTCATGCGTTCCCAAGCTTGGGCAACGTGTTCATTATCCAATTGTTTAAAATTCATTATGTTACTCCTTAATTGGATAATTTTAGCAGAGGGATAGTACTTCCCAATAAAGGCATCCTTGCACTTGTCCCAAGAATCTATACTATTCCTAGGCAAGGATTGAAACCAGATTTTAGCTCCTCCTCTCAAGGAGAAAGGAAGAGGCTTAAGCTTAACAATATCACCATCTACTTCTTTGTACTTTTGCATATCACAGAGCTCAAAAAAATTATTTAAGTGCAAAGCAGCATCATCTCCAGCACCGGAGAATTGATCTTTCATAACTAGGTTCAGCAAAGCAGGTTTAATCTCATAAGAAGGTGCTGAAGTGGCAGGTGTAGCAATAGGTGTGCAGATAAAGTCATTGTTGTTATGACTAGTGAAGTCACACAACTTGGTGTTCTCGGTGGAACCCATAGCAGCAGCAAGCAAGATAACTATTTTTGTGATTTTTGGTAAGGGACACTAAAGCAAAAACTAAAAGGTAAACTAACAAGACTAAAAAGCAAAGATAAAAGATAGCGTGCAACTCCCCTATCTTGAAGAGTGGAGTCCCCGGCAACGGCGCCAGAAACTTGCTTGATGGCTTCTCGCCCCTCGTTGGTTACCCCAAGTGGAAGGTTGAGATGTAGCGTAGCGGCAAACTTCCCTTGGCAAAGATACCAAGGATCGAATCTCGTGAGACTCCGAGGGTCGACAAGTAGGTGTCAACGGCGCCAGAAACTTAGCGGTTGACGGGACCTGCACACAGATAGAGATAACTTTGCTCCCAACGAGTACAGAGAGGTTGTCAATCCCTCCGGCCTTGTTGTTTACAAAGGATCAAACACAAAAGATAATAATGATAGCTATGACTGCAACTAGGAAATAAAAACAGGAAGTAAATAGAAGGTGAGATCAGCGGTGGTAATATGGACCGGGGTCCCATGATGTTCACTAGTGATGTCTCTCTCCCAAAAGAAGATAAAACAACAAAGCGAGGTAAACAAATTACAGCTGGGTAATTGACAGGATTATGTGCGCAAACCAATGCTAACTATGCTGCAAAGAAATGTAGAGGCTCAAAAGCATGGGCGGTACGCCAAGGCAAGTAGACCGAAATCCATCTACATCTACTACTAATCATCCACCTTGAGATATCTATCCAGAATATCTCGCTGGTATTAAGTTGCGAATCCCACCCAAAGTGTAAACTCAAAGCAACAGACAACTTCATTAAAAGAACTTTGCGTAAACTAAACAATGCTTGCACCCGCAAGTACAAGCACCGTTGTTTTCTCCCTTGTGGCAACAGCACATCCCCTAGACTCATGTTTCTGTCACTCAAGATAGTCATCAGGGGGCATGAACCCACAATCAAGCATAACGCCCCCTCTTGGAGTTACTACCTACTACTTGGCCAAAGCAATAAACATCAACGGAGAACATGCAAGAATTACTCAAGAACAAAGATATAAAAGAGGTGAATCAAATATATTACTCAAACACAATCTGAACATAGTCTCATAATCCATCAGATCCCAGCAAACTCAGCAAAACAACAGCAGAAAGATTACATATGTGCCTCGATCATGTAGGGCAGCTCACGAGGTCTAAACCATGAAGAGCAAAGAGGGGAGGGGAACATCACATAGCTACTGATCATGGACCCATGGTCCAAGGTGGACTACTCACATCTCATCCGGGAAGCGTCCATGGTGGTGGAAAAGCTCCCGGTGGTGGTTCTCCCCTCTGGCAGGGTGCCGGGAAGAGTTCTCCTGATGCTCCCGATCTTGGAAGCGCTGCGGCGGTGGAACAGAGGCGAGATCGCGAAAAAGGGTTCTGTCCTCGAGGGTTTCGGGACGAGAGGGATATATATGCGAAGGGGGGCAGCCAGAGGCGGAGCAAGGGCCCCAGGCGCCCCCCTGGCGCAGCCATGGGTGGGGCCGCGCCAGGTGGCCGCCTGGGCCTCCCCTGGCTCCCCTCTGGCCCATCTTTGGTTCTTCGCGAAGCTTCCTGTACGCTGATTTTTCCTATAATTTTCCTGGAATTTTTGGAGAACTTTTAATATGGGGGAAACCTGAAATAGAGAAACAGCAGAAAACAGGAACTGGCACTGTGGTGCACTGAGTTAATAGGTTAGTCCAAATATGATCAAAAGTGCATGGAAGTGCATCAATATCATAGCAATATCACACAAAAGAAGCATGGAGCAAGCAGAAATTATAGATACGTTTTGGACGTAACAGGTGCTGGGCCAAAAGAGATAGGGCTTCCAGCGAGTTATGCAGTTAACCATTAGAGTATCAAACGACCTCCAAACGAGACGAAACTTGACAGGCGTTCTACCGGTGATATACCAAGACCACTCGACAACTCTCGTCCCATTCCGAGAATGTTTTTATCCCGCTCATGAAACAAAGCTAGAGAGGTGCGACGGGTGCCGTGTGAGAGAGTCGGAATCCGAAGCGAACATCGGAGAGGGCGGAGACGATGCAACTACACACGGATGCAGGTGAGCCTATGCCAATGCAATGCACATGATGGAAATGACACAGCGATATGCAACACACGCTTAACGCAAAAATGCAGAAACTCGAAATGAAGGAAGAGCCCAGAATGGAATTGATTAAGTCAACAATGCATATATTGCCATAAATGGAATTGTTACATATGGGGCGTTACATCTCTTGAGGAGACTTTTTCTCTAGAACTATCTAGAATAAAGGAATCTCGTGATAGAGCTCTCAAGGTGGCTAATGATTTTGAAACTAAAAATGAGAAGCTTGAATTTGCGCATGCTAAACTCCTTGAGGACTTTGAGCACCTCGAAAATGGCTCAAGGGTCGGTAAGAGTAAGCTCATCGGACTCACCAAGTCTCATGCGCAACTTAAAGCTTCATATTCAAAAGATCCTACCAAGTTGTCTTATCCTCTTGTTGTTAATGATGATGCTTGTGCTTGTAAATCTATCTCTAGTTAAGCATCCAATTTGTAGGAGAATGTTGAGCTAAGGGCTCAACTTGAGTTGCTATCTAGCAATTATGGGAAATTGGAAGAAAGTCATGTAAAGCTTGCAAGCTCTCATGATGATCTTCCAGTATCCCATAATGAGCTAAAGATAGCTCATGATGCTATGATTGCTAAGGTAACATCTAGTGAGCCTCATGTGGATACTTGCACTATTTCAAGTTTAAATGCTATATTGCCTTGTGCTAGTCCTCGTAATTCATCCACTCATAATGTTGCTACATCTTGTGATGAATTGATTTCCTTGCCTTGTTGCTCTAACGATGAAGCTTATACTTCCTCTAGTACTTGTGTTGATACTAATCATGTATAGGAAATCAAAGAGCTCAAGGCCCAAGTCACTTCCTTGAAGAAAGACTTGGAAAAGTGTCATGAAGGGAAGTCCACACTCAACAAGATCTTGAGTGCAAAAATTCCCCAATGACAAAGGTGGACTTGGATTCAACTCCAATAAGAAGAAGAAGTCCAAGAGCAACAAGAAGAAGGGACAAGAGCAACTCAAGAATTCAGCCAAGATTATTTTCTTCAAGTGCAAAATTGAAGGGCATCATGTTAGATCTTGCCCATTGAAGAAACAGTTCATTAATGACAATAAGGGAAGAGGCCACAAGTTCAATCTCATGCTCAACCACAAGTTGAAGAAAGGCCACTTCCCAAGAAGACTCAAGTTCATACTTCTCTTGTTGAGAAATCAAGTGAGAAGAAAATGAAGAGTAGACGTTGCTACTTATGTCGTGAGAAAGGTCACGTCACTTCTTCATGCACTAGTGGTAACTTATGGAACCCAATTATTATTGATGTTATCTATTCTCTTGGGAAGGATAAGGTTGGCAATGTGTTTGCCAAGTTTGTTTGTACTCAAAGTGGTGTCAAGCAAAGAACCATTTGGGTAGCCAAGCCTATTGTGACTAACCTCGCAGGACCAAACTTGGTTGGGGGCCAACAAGCTCAAACTTGATCAATAGGTGTTGTTGGAGGGCATTGGAGACTTGGCTACATTATGAAGAATTAAGAGGTCTTCATCATTCATATTGTCTCAAGCCAAGTCATTCGGATTATCAAGTTTCTATCTCATATCCAATGTGCCTCCTTGCGGTAACTTGTACTTAAATTATTTACGTTGAAAGTTACTTGCCCCGCTGCATGTTTTGGTTTTGTACCTTGCATGTGTATGTATATGTGTGGTTCCAATTTTATTATCTTGAGTAATCAAGTATGTGTATGTTGGTTTTCACTTCATGTATGTGTGACTTGTGTGTTGAGCCTTTTGCATCTTGTTTGTATCTTAATTGGCTCTTGTGAGAGATTAATGGAACATCCCATTGGGGGGGGGGGGGGTGATGTGCTTAGTGCACCTCACGATCCCACAAATGTGTGTACATGAGGAATACCACCTAGTATTGATATTGAAAGTTTGTCTAGTCACTATGTGGTATGTCTTCCCATGAGAAATTCAAATTCTAAATAGTCCATTAATTATCTCATGAAATTCAAACTATGCGCATATGTATGTGGAGTTTGTCCTATGTATTGGTGTTTCTAATTCTTTGGTCCCAATGAGTTTGGGTACCGTTTAGTTTGTCTTGTTCTTCTAGGAACAGTTGAAGATGCATTGGATGCTCGGATCACTAACAAGGAAGGTGTTGTCACCATGTGCTTACTGGAGTCAAGCTAGGATGATCAATGAACTACTATCTACCTTAAATTGGTATCTACTACATCCTTCCAATGGTATCTCGGTAACAAGTATCATCATCTACTTCATGCACACATTTATTGCATCAACCTTGTGTAGGTTGTATCATGGCATCTAATTCATTCTTTCTTGTGGTACTTGTTTCCTTTCTCAAAGCATCCCAACAATGATCTCTTGTTGCTAGTTGTGATGTCTTTGATGCTCGTGTGGTTGGAACTCTTTTATATACAATAAGACCATATCTAGCCATGTGCTATGCCTTCATGCAAATATATTATTGGTATATTTATGACTTCCTTGTGGATCTCTTATTCTTTCCTTTTTGCAACAACTTCGTGTGCACATCCTTCTTTGTGGATTGATATCATCATGATCTTCATCTACCTAGAATCTTATGCACTTGAGAGAAGTTGCATATCTAAATGATATCCCCTTCTTTCACGTCCACCTTTTCTTCCTTGTATTATTTCTTTGGTGGCTCCGTGAAGGGTATGTGTCTTGAGTGCGGATCTTATATCGTTGCATCTTGATGCACTCTTTTGTGGTGAAGATCATTTTCCTCATGCTTGTTTTGACAAGGTTGCCATTTTATTGGTATCCCTAGTCTTGATGAGGCTTTCTTTTTCTATATTCACCATGGGTTGTCACAAGATTGGTTGTTATTTGTCTTTTTAGTGAGCTTGTAAATCCATTTGCTAGTTGTTTGTGTGGGAAGGACATGTAATGCACCTTGTATCTCAACCATTAAAGACTATGTTGGTGCTTAATGCTCATCCTTATATTAGTCTTCTCAAGTGCTTTGCCATGACTCACACACATCTTTTTGGTTGAGCCTATTTCTAAGTTGCCTCTTTTATATGTTGCTCAACCATTTGTTTGTTGCTTATGCTAGGCTTTGTTTCCTACTTGCCCACTTGTGCTTGTTGTGAGTTTCTATTGATTTTGGTGGAGTGATGATACTATTTTGTGCACTTGGTATCCTAATGCAAATATTCTAAGGAGTGCACAAATCATGGGGAGCTTCACTAGTGTCTTTAGAACACTCTGCTGCTCTCTTGCACTTGTCGTGAGGTTCTATTGATATTGGGGGAGTGCGGATCCTATTTTGTGCTCGTTGTATCCAAATACAAAACTAAATTGTGCACAAAACATGGGGAGCTTCTCTAGTTTCTATAGGACACAATTTGCTCATATCATAATATCTTTTATTCATGTGGCTCGTAGGATCATTGGTCTAGTTCGTTCAATTGGTATCTTTTAATAGCTTGCTTCAATTGGTATCCTTTGATTGCTTGATTGCGTGTCTCTCTGTTTGTTATGTCTTTGTGGCATATCATTCTTTTGCAATCTTTGGGCCTCAATATAGTTTGTCTTCCTCCAAGCGTTTACCGTTGGATATGTGTATTGCATTCCACTCTCTAGTTGAGAAATACACAATTTATGGAGGAACACAATTTATATTGGCCTTCTAAGCCTTTCGCCCATTTTGGCAATCGATGCCAATGGGGGAGAAGTTTCAGAGAGTTTTGTGGAGAAGTTTAGAGAGTCATCTCTTCTTGCTTTGGTTTTATTCCTAAGCTTCTGCATCTCATGCGCATACATCATTGTTGCATGGTATGGTGATGCATAATTCCTTATATAAACTCTCTTGAAAGTGATTGTCATCAATTACCAAAATGGGGGAGATTGAAAGAACATGCGGTGCCACCATGTTTGGTTTTGGTAATTGATGGGCCTCGAACCCCTCGTTGGTTACCCCAATTGGAAGGTGTAAGATGCAGTAAGTAGAAGTGTTTTCCCCTAGCAAAGATGCCAAGGATCGAATCCCCAGAGACTCCTAGGTTCAACAAGTAGGTGTCAACTGCTAACGGCGCAATTAGCAATCAACGTGGACCTGCACACAGATACAAATAACTTTGCTCCCAACGAGTACATAGAGGTTGTTAATCTCTCCGGCCTTGTAGTTCACAAAGAGTTAAAAGCAATATGATAGTATTGATAGATAGTGTTTTTGCAATAGTAAGTAAAATAGCGAAAAGTAAATAGTGGATGTGATCAATGATGGTAATATGGACCGGAGTCTCATGATGTTCACTAGTGATGTCTCTCTCCCAAAAGACGATAAAACAGCTATGCGAGGTAAACAAATTACAGCTGGGCAATTGACAGGACCACGAACGCAAACCAATGCTGATTACATTGCAAGAAAGGTTGAGGTTCAAAGCATGGGCGGTACGCCAAAGTAAGTAGACCAAAATCCATCAATATCTACTACTAATCATCCTCCTTGAGATATCTATCCAGAACATCTCGCTGGTATTAAGTTGCGAGTCCCACCCATAGTGTAAACTCAATGCAACAGACAACTGCATTAAAAGAACTTTGTGTAAAGTAAACAATCCTTGCACCCGCGGGCACAAGCACCGTTGTTTTCCCCCTTGTGGCAACAACACATCCCCTAGACTCATGTTTCTGTCACTCAAGCTAGTCATCGAGGGGCATGAACCCACAATCGAGCATAACGTTCCCTCTTGGAGTCACAACCTATTACTCGGCCAAAGCAATAAATAACAACGGAGAACATGCAAGAATTACTTAGGAACTAAAATATAAAAGAGGTGAATCAAATATATTACTCAAGATCAATCTGAACATAATCTCATAATCCATCGGATCCCAGCAAACTCAACATAGCAACAGCATAAGGATTACATAGATGCCTCGATCATGTAGGGCGGCTCACGAGGACTAATTAGTGAAGCACAAGAACGGGAGGAGAACATCACATAGCTACTGGTCATGGACTCATGGTCCAAGGGAGACTACTCACGAGTCATCCGGGAGGCGTCCATGGTGGTGGAGAAGCTCCCGGTGGTGATCCTCCCCTCCGGCAGGGTGCCGGGAAGAGTTCTCCTGGTGCTCCCGATCTTGGAAGCGGCGGCGGCGGCGGAACAGAGATGGGATCGCGAAAAGAAGTCCTATTTCAAGGGTTTCGGAGAGTCCTTTAAATATATGCCAAAGTAGGGCACCGGGGGGCTCTCGGAGGGCCGAGGCGCCCCCCCCCCCGGCGCGGCCCAGGGGGGCGCGCCCACAGGGCGCCTTGAGCCCCTGTGCCCCCCCCCCCCAGGCTGCCCTTCGGAGGCAGTGTTGTTTCCGATACGCTGATTTTTTATATATTTTTTTTGGATTTTTCTGGGCAGTTCTCGAAACGTGAAAACATGAAATACAAAAACAGCCGAAAACAGAAACTGGCACTGGGGTGCATTGGATTAGTAAGTTAGTCCAAATATGATCAAAAGTGTATGGAAGTGTATGAATATCATAGCAATATCACCCAAAAGTGGCATGGAGCAAGCAGAAATTATAGATACGTTTTGGACGTATCAACATCCCCAAGCTTAATTCCTGCTCGTCCTCAAGTAGGTAAATGATAACAAGAATAATTTCTGTGGTGACATGCTATTAACCATATAGGACTTTCTCATAGTCATATGACAAAAGCTTACTGAGACAATGATTCTAAAGTAATTAAGTTGTCTCAAGAGAAAATCACAAATGACTGAAAGTTTTACAATATGAAACTGAAACATCAAAAAGATTTGCAATGAACATGATGTGCAAATATGATAAAGTGATATCTAGCTTGCCCCCTTTAGTGATGCAAAACATAAATGCAAGGGCACCTTCTAGGTTTAAGTGATGACTAGATACAATCATTTCAGAATAAACGATATCACAATCATGCAAAAGACAATGCTACTTTGGGACAATGCACATTATACTCAGAATGACAATCATGCTCTCAGTAGTTGGTGCTTCAGTATAAAGGTAAAAGAAAGGTTAGGTGCTAGAGCTTTTTTATTTGAAAACATGGAAGCAATTGTGTCAACGGTAGAAGTACTTCATATGTGTCATGTATAAAACATCTTATAAGTTGCAAGCCTCATGCATCGAATACCAATAGTGCTCGCTCTTTGTCCTAATTAGCTCGGATCCCCATGGGTTATCATTGCATTGCATATGTTTTAACCAAGTGTCACAAAGGGGTACCTCTATGCCACCTGTACAAAGGTCCAAGGAGATAGATCGCATTTGATTTCTCGTTTTTGATAGATCTCAACTTGAGGACATCCATACCGGGACAACATAGAAAATAGATGATTGACTCCTCTTTAATGCATAAGCATATTCCCATGAGAGATTGAGGATTAAGGTCCAAGCTAAAACTTCCACCATGATGCATGGCTTTGGTTGGCGGCCCAATGTTCTTCTCTAACAATATGCATATTAATTCAACCCACGGTAAATCACCCTTACTTCAGAAAAGACGAATATGCATAGCAACTCACATGATATTCAACAAAAGTGTGACAGTTGATGGCGTCCCCAGAAACATGGTTACCGCTCAGCAAGCAACTCATAAGAAATAAGATACATAGGCAACATATTCTTTACCACAATAGTTTTTAGGCTACTTTCCCATGAGCTATGTATTGCATGGTTAATTTGCTTAGTGCAGGTGGAGGTTAGCAAAAGACTGGGAGCGACCAACTAAGAGAGCAATGACGGTCATAATCATGCAAAGTGACAAAGCAATATTGAATCAGGCATGGTAGTTATATCGCTACTTAGAAACAAAAGATCATCAAGGCTTGACAGACTTTCTTTACAGTCTTAAATATGCGTGAGCATACGCCAAGTCAATCAAAATAAATTCTCGAAGGAAGATATTACTAAACCATACCACATCATAGGCAAACAAACAAAGTTGGTATTCCAATAACACATTGGGAACCCCCCAGCTATTTGAGATTAACCAAAAGAAAACCTGAATTACTAAGCACCATCATGAAAGTAGCATCTTTATCGTAGACACATTAACCCATGCAACGGAAGCAAACTCTCTTAATAAGGTGAGCATGGTAATTAAAAAGAGTTCAAGCAACCAACTAAATAAAAGCTCTTGAAAAGATAAGCATGAATACTAAGAGCAGAGTACGATAGTAGCTATTAAAAGACAAAGAACACACACAGCATAGATAGACATGAAAATTCTATGTAATGTTCTAGGTAGAGGTGGAGCGTGTTTCTCTCCCACAGAAAGGAATGTTGAGTTCCGACTCGTTATGAAAAACTAAAAAGAAAACTAAAAGCAAGACGCTCCAAGCATAGCACATAACATATGAAGTGATAAAAATATAGCGAAACGAAAGACGAACTGATAATGTTGATGGAGAAGGGGATGCACGGGGGCATCCCCAAGCTTAGACGCTTGAGTCTCCTTGAATATTTCTTGGGGGTGCACGGGGGCATCCCCAAGCTTGAGCGCTTGACACTCCTGAATCTTTTTATCATCTTCCCTCGCACACTTGAAAACTCCCTTCATACACAACTCATCATAATCTGATTAGCAAGGTTAGTACCCTTAATAAAATAATTATACCTTGCTGGAAATAAGGATATTCTTGAAGTTCTACTGTTTCTCAAGATTGCCAAAAGGTTTTTGCAAAGAAAAAACAAGTTCTCAATTTGCAAAGTGAAGGTAAGGCAAAACATGACAGAATCTGTGAAAAACAGAACAGCAGGCAGTAATTGACCTGTTCGGGATACTTCTGCAACTCAAATCAAAAAACTCAGAACTGACGCACGAAAGACAATTATATAGATAATGCTGTCGAAAACATTCAGACCAAAAAGATGATCTGGTGATTTTATACGAATTTTCCTATCCAAGGACAGAATCTGTTTCCTGGACAACACCTCACAACTTTTGAACTTTCTAGCAATCAGAGGCTATACTTGGCACAAATATGAAAAGCAAAGATACAATGATGATGCTACAGCAGTAAACAACATCAAGACACAACAAAAACAAAAAAATTATTCATGTGGGCTGCCTCCCAAAAGCGATTTCTTTTATGCCTTTAAGCTAGGCATAATGCATAGGTCAAGTTTTATCAAGAGTAAAAGAATAACTAGCCCGTACCACGGACTCAAAAGGTAACTTGACCTTCTTACGAGGGAAGTGTTCCATCCCTTTCTTGAGAGGAAACTGAAATTTAATATTACCCTCTTTCATGTCAATGACAGCACCAACGGTGCGAAAAAAGGGACGTCCCAAAATAATTGGACATGAAAGATCACATTCAATATCCATAATAGTGAAATCAACGGGCACATAATTATCATTGACAACAATAAGAACATCGTCGATCCTCCCAAAAGGTTTCTTTATGGAAGAATCAACGAGACGAACACCAAAAGAACAAGAATCATAAGGTTTCAATTTAAGCATATCATATATCCTTTTGGGCATAACAGAGGTACTAACACCAACATCACATAATGCATAACAAGAGAAGTCATTCAAATAAATTTTTATCATAGGATCCCAACCATCTTCTAGCTTTCTAGGTATGGAGGCTTCTACTCTAAGTTTCTCCTCCCTAGCTTTGATGAGAGCATTAGTGATATGCTCTGTGAAGGCAAGGTTAAGCGCGCTAGTGCGGGGATCTCTAGACATCTTGTGAAGGAAATAAATAACTTCTGTAAGAGTGCAATTATCAAAATCAAGGTCACGAGCATCAAGTAAAGTAGTAGTGGTGTCCTTAAGGCTCACCTGTTTGGTAGTTTCTATAGCATCACCATTAATAGGTCCATTGGGACCAGGAGTACATTGGGTGCTAAGAGTGTGAACATCCTCAATAACTTGGATAGTAGCAACAGTATGGTGGGTAGGAAGGCCCTTAATTCTTTCCTCTTCCTCCCTTTCTCTAGCCCATCTTTCTTTAAGCTTAGCCATCATCCTAATATTTTCATTAATTTGTACTTGAGTAGCATTAATAGGGATGACTTCCCTCTCTTTAAGAGGAGAAGTTTCAATTTTTAGCAATTTTACCTCATTGGCTAAGTGGTCTACCTTGAAAGAAAGATCATCTAGTTTATGCAGTTTCTCTTCTACATTCTTATTAAAGGATTTTTGGGTAGTGATGAAATCTCTAAGCATGGTCTCTAGTTCAGTATTGGAGTTCTTGGTACTAGGATAAGCATTGTTGTTCCCATAAGAGTTAGAGGGGAACGGTCTAGAATTGTTACCAAAGTTACTCCTATAAGCATTGTTGTTAAAATTGTTTCTAGAGATAAAGTTCACATCTACTTGTTCTTGAGCAATCAAAGAATTTAAAGGAACATCACGAGGATCAATAGTAGATTGCTTTGAAAGTAGAGACATGATCAAGTCAACTTTTTCATTAAGGGAGGAAATCTCCTCGACAGAGTTTACCTTCCTACCTGTTGGAGCGCGTTCGGTGTGCCATTGGGAATAGTTGGTCATCATCTCATCGAGAAGCTTTGTGGCAGCACCAAGTGTAGTTGACATAAAAGTTCCTCCCACGGCCGAATCTAACAAGTTCCGCGAGGTAAAGTTCAAGCCTGCATAAATAGTTTGGATAACCATCCAAGTAGTCAAACCGTGAGTAGGGCAGTTTTTGATAAGAGATTTCATACGTTCCCAAGCTTGGGCAACGTGTTCATTATCCAATTGTTTAAAATTCATGATGTTACTTCTAAGTTGGATAATTTTAGCAGGTGGATAGTATTTTCCGATAAAAGCATCTTTGCACTTGTCCCATGAATCTATGCTATTTCTAGGCAAAGACTGAAACCAAATTTTAGCTCCTCCTCTCAAAGAGAAAGGAAAAAGCTTAAGCTTAACAATATTACCATCTATTTCTTGGTACTTTTGCATATCACAAAGTTCTACAAAGTTGTTCAAGTGTAAAGCAGCATCATCTCCAGCACCGGAGAATTGTTCTTTCATAACTAAGTTAAGTAAAGCAGGTTTAATTTCATATGAAGGTGCTGAAGTGGCAGGTGTAGTGATAAGTGTGCTGATAAAGTCATCGTTGTTGTGACTAGTGAAGTCACACAACTTGGTGTTCTCGGTGGAAACCATAGTAGCAAGCAAGCAAGATAACTATTTTTTTGTGATTTTCGATAAAAGGAACTAAAGCAAAAATAAAAGGTAAAATAACAAGACTAAAAAGCAAAGGTAAAAGATAGCATGCAACTCCCCTATCCTGAAGAGTGGAGTCCCCAGCAACGGCGCCAGAAAATACTCCTTGATGGGCCTCGAACCCCTTGTTGGTTACCCCAAGTGGAAGGTGTAAGATGCAGTAAGTAGAAGTGTTTTCCCCTAGCAAAGATGCCAAGGATCGAATCCCCAGAGACTCCTAGGTTCAACAAGTAGGTGTCAACTGCTAACAGCGCAATTAGCAATCAACGTGGACCTGCACACAGATACAAATAACTTTGCTCCCAACGAGTACAGAGAGGTTGTCAATCTCTCCGGCCTTGTAGTTCACAAAGAGTTAAAAGCAATATGATAGTAGTGATAGATAGTGTTTTTGCAATAGTAAGTAAAATAGCGAAAAGTAAATAGTGGATGTGATCAATGATGGTAATATGGACCGGAGTCTCATGATGTTCACTAGTGATGTCTCTCTCCCAGAAGACGATAAAACAGCTATGCGAGGTAAACAAATTACAGCTGTGCAATTGACAGGACCACGAACGCAAACCAATGCTGATTACATTGCAAGAAAGGTTGAGGTTCAAAGCATGGGCGGTACGCCAAAGTAAGTAGACCAAAATCCATCAATATCTACTACTAATCATCCACCTTGAGATATCTATCCAGAACATCTCGCTGGTATTAAGTTGCGAGTCCCACCCATAGTGTAAACTCAATGCAACAGACAACTGCATTAAAAGAACTTTGCGTAAAGTAAACAATCCTTGCACCCGCGGGCACAAGCACCGTTGTTTTCCCCCTTGTGGCAACAACACATCCCCTAGACTCATGTTTCTGTCACTCAAGCTAGTCATCGAGGGGCATGAACCCACAATCGAGCATAACGTTCCCTCTTGGAGTCACTACCTATTACTCGGCCAAAGCAATAAATAACAACGGAGAACATGCAAGAATTACTTAGGAACTAAAATATAAAAGAGGTGAATCAAATATATTACTCAAGATCAATCTGAACATAATCTCATAATCCATCGGATCCCAGCAAACTCAACATAGCAACAGCATAAGGATTACATAGATGCCTCGATCATGTAGGGCGGCTCACGAGGACTAATTAGTGAAGCACAAGAACGGGAGGAGAACATCACATAGCTACTGGTCATGGACTCATGGTCCAAGGGAGACTACTCACGAGTCATCCGGGAGGCGTCCATGGTGGTGGAGAAGCTCCCGGTGGTGATCCTCCCCTCCGGCAAGGTGCCGGGAAGAGTTCTCCTGGTGCTCCCGATCTTGGAAGCGGCGGCGGCGGCGGAACAGAGATGGGATCGCGAAAAGAAGTCCTATTTCGAGGGTTTCAGAGAGTCCTTTAAATATATGCCAAAGTAGGGCACCGTGGGGCTCTCGGGGGGCCGAGGCGCCCCCCCCCCCCCCCGGCGCGGCCCAGGGGGGGCGCGCCCACAGGGCGCCTGGAGCCCCTGTGGCCCCCCAGGTTGCCCTTCGGAGGCAGTGTTGTTTCCGATACGCTGATTTTTTATATATATTTTTCTGGATTTTTCTGGGCAGTTCTCGAAACGTGAAAACCTGAAATACAAAAACAGCCGAAAACAGAAACTGGCACTGGGGTGCACTGGATTAGTAAGTTAGTCCAAATATGATCAAAAGTGTATGGAAGTGTATGAATATCATAGCAATATCACCCAAAAGTGGCATGGAGCAAGCAGAAATTATAGATACGTTTTGGACGTATCAGTAATTGATGACAATCTCTATGGACTAATGGTTGCCTTGAGTTATATTTGAAGGGTTTGTCCATAGGCTTTTCTTGGAGTCCATTTGTTGGTTTCAAGGAGAGTTTGTGATGACCAAGGTGCTATTAAGGAATTATCCAAAGATTGGTCTTGTGAGTGTTGAGCTTATTGCAAGCATGTCTTGAATAATAAAAGTGTGTGATCATTCATGTTTACTTTCAAGACATCATCCAAATGAATAGAGTTGGAAAGATTCAAGGTTGATCAAGACTAAGTACAGAGAGTGTTTCAAGCTGATCAACACACAAAGCATAGAAGATATACCGAGAGGGATCAAGCGATCCCATGGTATGGTAAGCCTTGTCAATTACGCTTTGTGTACTAACCCATGGTCTTTGTGAGAGTTCAATGTGGGGTTAGGTTATATTCGATGGGCTTGCGTCAAGAGGAATATCACATACAACATATGAAGGATGACATCAAATCAAGGTTGTGGTGTACAAGTTCAAGTGATGCATCACGAAGAGATCAAGTGCTTGAAGCTTGCTGTCCATGGTGGTGACAATGGACTTGTGAAGATGTGCCGAAGAGTGGCTCACCCATAGTGGAGTATGGGGGAGCAATCTACTAGTCTTCACCGAGCCAACAAAATCAAGAAAGGTGATCCAACTTGAGGAAGTAAATATCGTCTACAGCTAGCTCAAGTGGAATTTGTGCAAGGCAAAGGTTTGCCCTTGATTGGTTCTCTATTTTACCGGTCTCATGGTGGTAGTTTGGAGAACGGGTTATAGGATCGATTGTCGTACTATCAAGGGGGGCTCTCAAGTGAGTAGCTTGATCGTATCGTTCGTAGAGAGCTCAAACCATTGCATGCTTGCATCATATTTCTTGGTTCTTGTTTGGTTTTCTTCTTGTGAGATTTTTAGCTTATGGTCATCTGCTTGACAAGCTTGAGTTCATCGAAAACGGAGTTCTCATGCCTCTTCTATTGCGTTTTCTGTGTTGGAGGTTTTATCGGTCTCTTTCGAGGAAGGGTTCTCATCATTTTATTATGGGACTTTTCTCATTTGCTTCTTATTGTTATTTCTATTAGATTGTATTAGGCCATGTCATTGGCTTTCCAACAAACTTGGTTTCGTTGAATTCGGGGTCCGTTTGCAGAAGTTGTGTCAGTTTTGGTGTCCTCAACAGGGCTGCAACGGTACTACCGCAAATGGGAGTGATACTACCGCTTGGAGGGGATGTAATTTTTTACTCCCTTCATTCGGAATTACTTGTCTCGGAAATGTATGTATCTAAAACTAAAATACATCTAAATACATCCGTTTCTGTGACAAGTAATTCCGAACGGAGGGAGTACTTCTGTGGCTGATCCAGACCAAAAACTCGTCATAAGTCCAGCGGTGGTAGGCACGGATGTAATTTTTTAGTACCGCTCGCAAGCAGTAGTACCACTAACCTTAGCAGTAGTACCGCTACCCCTAGCGGTAGTACCGCGAGGACAAGCGGTAGTACCGCTCGGTGCGGGCTGTGAGCATAACAGTTGGATTTTCCCCACCTATAAAAGGGGGTCTTCTTCCCCAATGAACCTTATCATTTGACCTCGTGTTCTTCCCCCATTGTTGACCTTCTTCGAGCTTGCTATCTCTAAATCCCTCCATGGGTTCATGCTAGTTTTCGGGGGGAAAGAGAGAGGAGATCTAGATCCACATTTCAACCAATCACTTTCTCCTCTTTGTGAGGGGAACCCTTTTGATCTAGTTCTTGGAGTTCTTCGTGTTCTCTTCTCCGTTCTTCCTCTCATTTCCCTCCCTAGCATTAGTTTATTTGGTGGGATTTGGGAGAGAAGGACTTAGGCACTTTGTGTGCCCTTGCCATTGCATTTGGTGCATCGGTTTGAGTTCTCCACGGTGATACATGGATGTTACAAGTTGAGAAGCTTATTACTCTTGGGTGCTTGGTACCCATGAGCTTGTTCCTCTTGGGTGCTTGGGCGCCCTAGACAGTTGAGGTCACCTTGGAGCCATATTCCATTGTGGTGAAGCTTCGTGGTGTCGTTGGGGAGATAGCCCTAATCTTTGTGGTGTTCGGAGCTCAATCATTGTGGTGTAAAGCTCCGGGCAAGCGTCGGGGTCTCCAATTTGGTTGTGGAGATCACCCCGAGCAATTTGACTGGTTCCGATGACCGCCCCCAAGGGTTGCCAAAGTGTACGGGTTCGGTGACTGGCCCCAAGGGTTGGCATTTGTACGGGTTCGGTGACCGCCCTCAAGGGTCCCTTAGTAGAATCATAGCATCTTGCATTGTGCGAGGGCGTGAGGAGATTACGGTGGACCTAGTGGCTTCTTGAGGAGCATTGTGCCTCCACACCGCTCCAAACGGAGATTAGCACCCGCAAGGGTATGAACTTCGAGATAAATCGTCGTCTCTGCGTGCCTCGGTTATCTCTTACCCGAGCCCTTTACTTATGCACTTTACTTTGTGATAGCCATATTGGTTCTTGTCATATATCTTGCTATCACATAGTTTTTTATCTTGCTTAGCATAAGTTGTTGGTGCACATAGGTGAGCCTAGTAGTTGTAGGTTTTATGCTTGAAAAATTAACCGCTAGGTTTATTCCGCATTTGTTCAAGCCTAAACCGTAATTATTTTACAGCATCTATTCACCCCCCCCCTCTAGGCGACATCCACGATCTTTCAGGGAGGACCATAAAACTTAGAACACGTTCGCCTCTCGGGTTGCCTGTCTGGACGAGGCAGGGGAAGTTTTCACACAAACTGACCTTCTATCTTCTTCTTCCTTAGAACTGTGGGTTATAAGGAGTAGTCAGCATGTTCATTTTGTATATATTGATGTGGTATTGTGCTATTACGAGCTTCAGAACTCTGTTGCAAGCCTCTTGTAATCAAACTATCTTTCTCTCTTAATGAAGTGACATGGATGTCTATGCGTGACAAGTGTTCACCAAACAACCCAATGAGCAAAAAAACAAGGATATGAAGGAAATATGCCCTAGAGGCAATAATAAAGTTGATATTTGTATTTCCTTATATGATGATAAATGTTTATTATTCATGCTATAATTGTATTAACCGGAAACTTAGTACATACGTGAATACATAGACAATACAGAGTGTCCCTAGTATGCCTCTACTAGACTAGCTCATTGATCAAAGATGGTTATGTTTCTTGACCATATAAATGAGTTGTCATTTGATCAACGGGATCACATCATTAGGAGAATGATGTGATGGACAAGACCCATCCGTTAGCTTAGCAACTTGATCGTTCAGTTTAACTGTTATTGTTTTCTTCATGACTTATACATGTTCCTATGACTATGAGATTATGCAACTCCCGAATACCGGAGGAACACCTTGTGTGCAATCAAACATCACAACATCACTGGGTGATTATAAAGATTCTCTAAAGGTGTCTCCGAAGGTGTTTTTGGTGTTGGCATATGCTACTTCTTGAGCTTGCGTTGTATTCCCTCGAAGAGGAAAGGGAGATGCAGCACAGTAGCGTAAGTATTTCCCTCAGTTTTTGAGAACCAAGGTATCAATCCAGTAGGAGACCACGCGCGAGTCCCTCGCACCTGCACAAACAAATAAGAACTTCGCAACCAACGCGATAAGGGGTTGTCAATCCCTTTACGGTCACTTACGAAAGTGAGATCTGATAGAGATGATAGTTTATACTTTTGGTATTTTTAGTTTATAAGAATAGCAAATAAAAGCAATAAAAGTAAAGTAGATGTAGATTGATATGTTGAGAATAGACCCGGGGGGCATAGTTTTCTCTAGTGGCTTCTCTCATGATAGCGATATTCTACGGCGGGTTAACAAATTACTGTCGAGCAATTGATAGAAAAGCAAATAATTATGAGACTATCTAGGCATGATCATTGTATATAGGTATCACGTCTGAGACAAGTAGACCGACTCCTGCCTGCATCTACTACTATTACTCCATACATCGACCGCTATCGAGCATGCATCTAGTGCATTGAGTTCATAAGAACAGAGAAACGCCTTAAGCAAGATGACATGATGTAGAGGGATAAACTCAAGCAATATGATATAAACCCCATCTTTTTATCCTTGATGGCAACAATACAATACATGCCTTGCTGCCCCTACTGTCATTGGGAAAGGACTTCGCAAGATTGAACCCAAAGCCAAGCACTTCTCCCATTGCAAGAACTATAGATCTAGTAGGCCAAACCAAACCAATAATTCGAAGAGACTTGCAAGGCTATTATGAGCACACATAAAAAGTTCAGAGAAGAACCAAATATCTTTCATAGATAACCTTGAACATAAACTCACAATTCATCGGATCTCGACAAACACACCACAAAAGAGATTGCATCGAATAGATCTCCTCGAGGACCGAGGAGAACTTTGTATTGAGATCCAGAGAGAGAGAAGAAGCCATCTAGATACTAGCTATGGACCCGAAGGTCTGTGGTAAACTACTCACAACTCATGGTGAGGGCGATGATGATGATGATGAAGACCTCCATGATGGATCCCCCTCCGGTGAAGCTCCGGAACAGGCTCCAAGATGGGATCCTCATGGGAACAGAAGGTATGACGGTGGAATTAGGGTTTTTTCTCTGTTCACACAGGTTTTGGGGTACGTAGACTTATATAGGAAGAAGGAGGGCACCGGGGGACGCTCGAGGGGGCCACGAGGCAGGGGGCGCGCTCCCCACCCTCATGGGCCACCTCTTGATCCCCTGACGTGGTTCTCAAGCTCCGCGTGCGTGATTTTCTCCAAAAATATCTCTCGCGAAGGTTTCATTCCGTTTGGACTCCGTTTGATATTCGTTTTCTACAAAACCCTGAAACAGGCAAAAAACAGCAATCTGGACTAGGCCTTTGGGTTAGTAGGTTAGTCCCAAAAATGATATAAAAGTGAACGATAAAGCCCATTAAACATCTAAGACTTCATAAATAATAGCATGGAACAATAAAAAATTATAGATACGTTGGAGACGTATCAGCATAGATCAAGAATAGGATTTGTCACTCCGAGTGTGGAGAGGTATCTATGGGCCCTCTCGGTAATACACATCGTAATAAGCCTTGCAAGCAAACATCTAATGAGTTAGTCACGAGATGATGTATTACTGAACGAGTAAAGAGACTTGTCGGTAACGAGATTGAACTAGGTATGATGATATCTACGGTTGAATCTCGGGCAAGTAACATACCGATGACAAAGTGAATAACGTATGTTGTTGTGCGGTTTAACCAATAAAGATCTTCGTAGAATATGTAGGAACCAATATGAGCATCTAGGTTCCGCTATTGGTTATTGACCGGAGATGATTCTCGGTCATCTCTACATAGTTCTCGAACCAGTAGGGTCCGCACGCTTAACGTTTGATAAACAATCAGTATTATGAGTTTATGTGTTTTGGTGTAGTGAAGGTAGTTCGAAGTCACGGATGTGATCACGGACATGACGAGGAGTCTCGGAATGATCGAGACATAAAGATTCATATATTGGAAGGATATATACGGACACCGGATGAGTTCCGGGGGTTATCGGATAAAAATCGGAGTACCTGGAGGTTACCGGAACCTCCCGAGAGGGTTATTGGGCCACATGGGCCCAAGTGGAGGAAGAGGAGGCACGGCCAGCTAGGGACGCGTGCCCCCCTAGCCAAAACTGAATTGGACTAGGGGGCTGCTACCTCTCGAGCTTGCGTTGTATTCCCTCGAAGAGGAAAGGGTGATGCAGCACAGTAGCGTAAATATTTCCCTCAGTTTTTGAGAACCAAGGTATCAATCTAGTAGGAGACCACACGCGAGTCCTTCGTGCCTGCACAAACAAATAAGAACTTCGCAGCCAACGCGATAAGGGGTTGTCAATCCCTTCACGGTCACTTACGAAAGTGAGATCTGATAGATAGGATAGTATAATATTTTTGGTATTTTTGGTATAAGAACAGAAAGTAAAGAAAGCAAAGTAAAGTAGATGGAAGATTAATATGATGATAACAGACCCGGGGGCCATAGGTTTCACTAGTGGCTTCTCTCATGATAGCAGAATTCTACCATGGGTGAACAAATTACTGTCGAGCAATTGATAGAAAAGCGCTTAGTTATGAGAATATCTAGGCATGATCAATATATATAGGCATCACGTCTATAACAAGTAGACCGAAACGATTCTGCATCTACTACTATTACTCCACACATCGACCGCTATCCAGCATGCATCTAGAGTATTAAGTTCATAAGAACAGAGTAACGCTTTAAGCAAGATGACATGATGTAGAGGGATAAACTCAAGCAATATGATATAAACCCCATCTTTTTATCCTCGATGGCAACAATACAATACGTGCCTTGCTGCCCCTACTGTCACTGGGAAAGGACACCACAAGATTGAACCCAAAGCCAAGCACTTCTCCCATTGCAAGAACTATAGATCTAGTAGGCCAAACCAAACCAATAATTCGAAGAGACTTGCAAGGATATTATAATCATAAATAAAATATTTCAGAAAAGAATCCAATATTGTTCATAGATAATATTGATCATAAACCCACAATTCATCGGATCTCGACAAACACACCGCAAAAAGATTACATCGAATAGATATCCTCGAAGATCGAGGAGAACTTTGTATCGAGATCCAAAGGTATGTGGTAAACTACTCACAACTCATTGGTGAGGCTATGGTGTTGATGTAGAAGCACTCCGTGATCGATCCCGCCTCCGGCGGAGCTCCGAAACAGGCCCCAAGATGGGATCTCACGGGAACAGAAGGTTGCGGTGGTGGAATTAGGGTTTTCTCTGGTGCCTCAATGTTTTTAGGGTACATGGATATATATAGGAGGAAGGAGGGCATCGGGGGAGCCAGAGGGAGCCCACGAGGTTGGGGGCGCGCTTGCCCCCCTGGGTGCACCATGGACCCTCGTGGCCGCCTCTCACGTTCCCTCGTGTGTACTCGAAGTCTTCTATGAAGATACGGTTCCAATAAGAACTCTCCCGAAGGTTCCATTCCGTTTGGACTCCGTTTGATATTTCTTTTCTGCGAAACACTGAAATAGGCAAAAAAACAGCAATTTGCACTGGGCCTTGGGTTAGTAGGTTAGTCCCAAAAATAATATAAAAGTGTATAATAAAGCCCATTAAACATCCAAAACAGAATATATAATAGCATGGAACAATAAAAAATTATAGATACGTTGGAGACGTATCAAGCATCCCCAAGCTTAATTCCTCCTCGTCCTCGAGTAGGTAAATGATAAAAACAGAATTTTTGATGTGGAATGCTAACCAACATAATTCTCAATGTAATTTCTTTATTGTGGCATGAATGTTCAGATCCGAAAGATTCAAGACAAAAGTCTATATAGACATAAGAATAATAATACTTCAAGCACAATAACAAAGCAATCATGTCTTCACAAAATAACATGGCCAAATAAAGTTCATGCCTACAAAATCATATAGTTAGGCTATGCTCCATCTTCGTCACATAAAGTATTCCAATCATGCACAACCCCGGTTTTAGCCAAGCACTTGTTTCATACTTTAATTTTTTTTCAAACTCTTTCAACTTTCACGCAATACATGAGCGTGAGCCATGGACATAGCACTATGTGGAATAGAGTGGTGGTTGTGGAGAAGAAAAAAGAGGAAGATGGTCTCACATCAACTAGGCGTATCAGTGGGCTATGGAGATGCCCATCAATAGATATCAATGTAAGTGAGTAGGGATTGCCATGCAACGGATGCACTAGAGCTATAAATGTATGAAAGCTCAACAAAATAAACTAAGTGGGTGTGCATCCAACTTGCTTGCTCACGAAGACCTAGGGCATTTGAGGAAGCCCATCGTTGGAATATACAAGCCAAGTTCTGTAATGTAAATTCCCACTAGTATATGAAAGTGACGAAACAAGAGACTCTCTATCATGAAGATCATGGTGCTACTTTGAAGCACAAGTGTGGAAAAAGATAGTAGCATTGTCCCTTTTTTTTCTTTTTTCTTTGGCCTTTCCTTCTTTTTTTTCTTCTTTTTTCTTTGGGACAATGCTCTAATAATGATGATCATCACACTTATATTGATTTACAACTCGATATTACAACTCGATACTAGAACAAGGTATGACTCTATATGAATGCCTCCGGCAGTGTACCGGGATGTGCAATGAATCAAGAGTGACATGTATGAAAAATTATGCATGGTGGCCTAGCCACGAATATGATGTCAACTACATGATTATGCATGGAAATAAGACAATGATGAAGCGTGTCATATGAATGGAATGGTGGAAAGTTGCAAGGCAATATATCTCGGAATGGCTATGGAAATGCCATGATAGGTAGGTATGGTGGCGTTTTGAGGAATGTATATGGTGGATGTATGGTACCGGCGAAAGTTGCGCGGTACAAGAGAGGCTAGCAATGGTGGAAGGGTGAGAGTGCGTATAATCCATGGACTCAACATTAGTCATAAAAAACTCATCTACTTATTCGCAAAAATCTACAAGTCATCAAAACAAAGTACTATACGCATGCTTCTAGGGGAAGGGTTGGTAGGAGTTAACCATCGCGCGATCCCGACCTCCACACAAAGGATGACACTCAATGAAATGCCTCATGCTTCAAATTTGCCACACAACGGTTACCATACATGCATGATATGGGAATTGCAAACCTTAACACAAGTATTTATCAAATTCACAACTACTCTACTAGCATGACTCTAATATTACCATCCTCATATCTCAAAACAATCATCAAGTATCAAACTTCTCATAATATTCAATGCACTTTATATGAAAGTTTTTATGATACCCATCTTGGATACCTATCATATTAGGACTAGTTTCATAACCCAAGCACATTACCATGCTGTTCTAAAAGACTCTCAAAAGGATATAAGTGAAGTATGAGAGATCAATAATTTCTACAAAATAAAACCACCACCGTGCTCTAAAAGATATAAGTGAAGCACTAGAGCAAAACTATCTAGCTCAAAAGATATAAGTGAAGCACATAGAGTATTCTAATAGATTCTAAATCATATTTATCTCTCTCAAAAGGTGTGTCCATCAAGGATGATTGTGGCAAACTAAAAAGCAAAGACTCAAATCATGCATGACGCTCCAAGCAAAACACATATCATGTGGTGAATAAAAATATAGTCTCAAGTATAGTTACCGATAGACGAAGACGAAAGAGGGGATGCCTTCCCGGGGCATCCTCAAGCTTAGAATTTTGGTTGTCCTTGAATTTTACCTTGGGGTGCCTTGGGAATCCCCAAGCTTACGCTCTTACCACTCTTTGTTCCGTAGTCCATCAAAGCCATACTCAAAACTTGAAAACTTCACAACACAAAACTTAGCCAAAAATCTCGTGAGCTCCGTTAGTATAAGAAAAATAACCACCACTCAAAGTTACTATAATTAACTCATTCTTTGTTTATATTGGTGTTAAAACTACTGTATTCCAACTTATCCATGATTCATACCCCCAATACTACTCATAGATTCATCAAAATAAGCAAACAACACACGGAAAACAGAATCTGTCAAAAACAGAACAGTCTGTAGTAATCTGTAACTTTCGAATACTTCTGTAACTCTAAAAAATTTGAAATAAATTGGTAAACGTGAGGAATTTTCTATTAATCATCTGCAAAAAGAATCAACTAAAAATGAATCTCCGGTAAAAAATGACAGCCAATCTCGTGAGCGCTAAAGTTTCTGTTTTTTTACAGCAAGATCACATAAACTTCACACAAGTCTTCCCAAAGGTTCTATTTGGCAAAAACACTAATTAAAACACAAAACCACATCTAAATATAAGCTAGATGCAATATTTATTCCTAAACAGAAGCAAAAACAAAGAAAATAAAATTGGGTTGCCTCCCAACAAGTGCTAGCGTTTAACGCCCCTAGCTAGGCATGATACAAGAATAGATCTAGGTATTGCCATCTTTGGTAGGCATCCATAAGTGGCTCTCATAATAGATTCATAAGGTAATTTGATTTTCTTTCTAGGAAAGTGTTCCATGCCTTTCCTTAACGGAAATTGGAATCTAATATTTCCTTCCTTCATTTCAATAATTGTTCCAATCGTTCTAAGGAAAGGTCTACCAAGAATAATAGGACATGAAGGATTGCAATCTATATCAAGAACAATGAAATCTACGGGCACATAATTCATATTGGCAACAATAAGAACATCATTAATCCTTGCCATAGGTTTATTAATGGTAGAATCCGCAAGATGCAAATTTAAAGAACAATCATCAAGCTCATGGAAACCTAACATATCACACAAAGTTTTTGTAATTGTAGAAACACTTGCACCAAAATCACACAAAGAAAAGTATTCATGATCTTTAATTTTAATTTTAATAGTAGGTTCCCACTCACGATAAAGCTTTCTAGGGATAGAAACTTCTAATTCAAGTTTTTCCTCATAAGACTGCATTAAAGCATCAACTATGTGTTTGGTAAAAGCCTTATTTTGACTATAAGCATGTGGAGAATTTAGTACGGATTGCAACAAGGAAATACAATCTATTAAAGAGAAATTATCATAATTGAATCCCTTGAAATCCAAAATAGTGGGTTCATCACTATGCAAAGTTTTAATCTCTTCAATCCCACTTTTAACAATTTTAGCATCAAGGTCTAAAAACTCCAAATCATTGGGACGCCTTTTAACTAAAGTAGACTCATCTACAGTCCCATCTTTATCAAGATTCATACTAGAAAACAAGGATATAATAGGAGACACATCAATAACTTTCAGATCTTCATCTTTATTTTCATGATAACTGGAAGAACACGCTTTCATAAAGCAATCTTTTTCTGCACACATCCTAGCGGTTCTTTCTTTGCACTCATAAATGGAAATTCTCATGGCTTTGAGAGACTCATTGATATCATGCTTAGGTGGAATAGATCTAAGTTTCAATGAATCAACATCAAGAGTAATTCTATCCACGTTTCTAGCCAACTCATCAATCTTAAGCAATTTTTCTTCAAGCAAAGCATTGAAATTCTTTTGCGAATTCATAAACTCTTTAACACTAGTTTCAAATTTAGAGGGCATCTTACCAAAATTTCCATAAGAGTTATTGTAGTAATTACCATAATTATTAGAGGAATTACTAGGAAAGTGCCCAGGATTAAAGTTTCCTCTATATGCATTGTTACCAAAATTATTCTTACCAACAAAATTCACATCCAAAGATTCATTATTATTTTCAATCAACGAGGATAAAGGCATATCATTAGGATCAGAAGAAGCACTCTTAGTAGCAAATAATTTCGTAAGTTCATCCATCTTTCCACTCAAAACACTAATCTCTTCAATAGCATGCATTTTTTACTAGTAGATCTTTCGGTGTGCCATTGAGAGTAGTTAACCATAATATTATCTAGGAGTATGGTAGCTTCTCCTAAGGTGGTTTCCACAAAAGTGCCCCCCGCAGCCGAATCTAAAAGATTTCTAGAAGCAAAATTCAAGCCAGCATAAAAGTTTTGTATAATCATCCATAAGTTCAAACCATGTGTAGGGAAATTATGTATCATTAATTTCATTCTCTCCCAAGCTTGTGCAACATGCTCATGATATAGTTGCTTAAAATTCATAATATCGTTTCTAAGAGAGATAATCTTAGTGGGAGGAAAATACTTAGAGATAAAGGCATATTTGCACTTATTCCATGAATCAATACTATTTCTAGGCAAAGAGGAAAACCAAGTTTTAGCACGATCTCTAAGTGAAAACGGAAATAGCTTCAACTTAACAATATCATTATCCGTATCCCTCTTCTTTTGCATATCGCATAAATCACCAAAGTTGTTTAGATGGGTAGCGGTATCTTCAGTAGGAAGGCCAGAAAATTGATCTTTCATGACAAGATTTAACACAGCAGCATTGATCTCACAAGATTCAGCATCGGTAATAAGAACAATAGGCGTGCTAATAAATTCATTATTGTTGGTATTGGAGCAGTCACACAATTTGGTATTGTCTTGAGCCATAGTGACAAGCAAGCAATCCAACACACAAGCAAACAAGAGGCAAGCGAACGGTAAACACACGGAAAAAGAAGGGCGAATAAAATGGCAAGGGTGAAGTGGGGGAGAGGAAAACGAGAGGCAAATAATGTAGTGCGAAGGATAAGGGTTTGTGATAGTTACTTGGTATATCACTTTTGCGTAGATCTCCCCGGCAACGGTGCCATAAATTGGCTAGTTGTCGGGAGATCTAATCTTGACTTGACTTGCCGTGAGTCTCCCCGACAACGACGCCAGAAATTATTCTTGCTACTTCTCGAGCTTGCGTTGTATTCCCTCGAAGAGGAAAGGGTGATGCAGCACAGTAGCGTAAGTATTTCCCTCAGTTTTTGAGAACGCGCGAGTCCCTCGCACCTGCACAAACAAATAAGAACTTTGCAGCCAACGCGATAAGGGGTTGTCAATCCCTTCACGGTCACTTACGAAAGTGAGATCTGATAGATAGGATAGTATAATATTTTTGGTATAAGAACAGAAAGTAAAGAAAGCAAAGTAAACTAGATGGAAGATTAATATGATGAGAATAAACCCGGGGGGGGCATAGGTTTCACTAGTGGCTTCTTTCATGATAGCAGAATTTTATAGTGGGTGAACAAATTACTGTCGAGCAATTGATAGAAAAGCGCGTAGTTATAAGAATATGTAGGCACGATCATTATATATAGGCATCACGTCTGTAACAAGTAGACCGAAACGATTCTGCATCTACTACTATTACTCCACACATCGACTGCTATCCAGCATGCATCGAGAATATTAAGTTCATAAGAACGGAGTAACGCTTTAAGCAAGATGACATGATGTAGAGGGATAAACTCAAGCAATATGATATAAACCCCATCTTTTTATCCTAGATGGAAACAATACAATACGTGCCTTGCTGCCCCTACTGTCACTGGGAAAGGACATCGAAAGATTGAACCCAAAGCCAAGCACTTCTCCCATTGCAAGAACTATAGATCTAGTAGGCCAAACAAAACCAATAATTTGAAGAGACTTGCAAGGATATTATAATCATACATAAAATATTTCAGAAAATAATCCAATATTGTTCATAGATAATCTTGATCATAAACCCACAATTCATCGGATCTCGACAAACACACCGCAAAAAGATTACCTCGAATAGATATCCTCGAAGATCGAGGAGAACTTTGTATTGATATCCAAAAAGAGAGAAGAAGCCATCTAGCTAATAACTATGGACCCGAATGTTTGTGGTAAACTACTCACAACTCATTGGTGAGGCTATGGTGTTGATGTAGAAGCACTCCATGATCGATCCCCCCTCCGGCGGAGCTCCGGAACAGGCCCCAAGATGGGATCTCACGGGAACAGAAGGTTGCGGCGGTGGAATTAGGGTTTTCTCTGTTGCCTCATTGTTTTCATGGTACATGGATATATATAGGAGGAAGGAGGGTATCGGGGGAGCCAGAGGGGGCCCACGAGGGTGGGGCCGCACCTACCCCCCTGGGCACGCCCTGGACCCTCGTGGCCACCTCTCTCGTCCCTTGCGTGTACTCCAAGTCTTCTATGAAGATACGGTTCCAAAAATAACTCTCCCAAAGGTTTCATTCCGTTTGGACTCCGTTTGATATCCCTTTTCTGCGAAACACTGAAATAGGCAAAAAAAATAGCAATTCTCACTAGGCCTTGGGTTAGTAGGTTAGTCCCAATAATAATATAAAAGTGTAAAATAAAGCCCATTAAACATCCAAAACAGAATATATAATAGCATGGAACAATAAAAAATTATAGATACATTGGAGACATATCAGGGCCCCCCTTTCCTTCTTCTTCTCCTCCGCCCTCTCCTACTAGGACTAGGAAAGGGGGGAATCCTACTTGGAGTAGGATTCCCCCCTAGGACGCGCGCCACCCCTTGGGCCGGCCGGCCTCCTCCTCCTCCGCCCTCCCTCCTTTATATACGTGGGGAGGGGGCACCCCATAGAGACACAAGTTGATTTTAGCAGTGTGGGGTGCCCCTCCCCATAGTTACACACCTCAATCATATCATTGCAGCGCTTAGGCGAAGCTCTGCACCAGTAGCTTCATCATCACCGTCACTACGCCGTCGTGCTGACGAAACTCTCTGTGACGCTCAACTGGATCAAGAGCTCGTGGGACGTCATCGAGCTGAACGTGTGCTGAACGCGTAGGTGTCGTACATTCGGTGCTTGGATTGGTTGGATCGCAAAGTCGTTCGACTACATCAACCGCGTCACTAAACGCTTCCGCTTTTGGTCTATGAGGGTACGTAGACACACTCTCCCGCTCGTTGCTATGCTTCTCCTAGATAGATCTTGCATGATCGTAGGAAATGTTTTGAAATACAGTGTTCCCCAAACAGTGGCATCAGAGCCAGGTCTATGCGTAGATGATATGCACGAGTAGAACACAATGAGTTGTGGGCGATAATAGTCATACTGCTTACCAGCATGTCATACTTTGATTCGGCGGTATTGTGAGATGAAGCGGCATGGACCGACATTACGCGTACGCTTACGCGAGACTGGTTTCATCGTACGAGCACTCGTTGCTTAAAGGTGACCGGCGGGTGTCTGTCTCTCTCACTTTAGTTGAATCGAGTGTCGCTACGCCCGGTCCTTGTGAAGGTTAAAACAGCACACTTGACGAAAAATCGTTATGGTTTTTGTATGCGTAGGTAGGAACAGTTCTTGCTAAGCCCATAGCAGCCACGTAAAACTTACAACAACAAAGTACATGACGTCTAACTTGTTTTTGCAGGGCATGTTGTGATGTATATGGTCAAGACGTGATGAGTTATACGTTTTTGTATGAGATGATCATGTTTTGTAAATTATCGGCAACCGGCAGGAGCCTTATGGTTGTCTCTTTATTGTATGAATTGCGAAGGTCATGTAATTGATTTACTTTATCACTATGAGTTAGTGATAGTAGTAGTAGCAATAGTTGGCGAGACGACCACGATGCTACGATGAAGATCATGATGTCTAGCCAGTGACGATGGAGATCGTAACGATGCTTCGGAGATGGAGATCAAAAGCACAAGATGATGATGGCCATATCATGTCACATATTTTGATTGCATGTGATGTTTATCTTATTATGCTTCTTATTTTGCTTAGTACGGCAGTATCATTATAAGATGATCCCTTACAAAATTTCAAGGTCAAGTGTTCTCCCTGAGTATGCACCGTTGCGAAAGTTCGTCGTGCCGAGACACCACGTGATGATCGGGTGTGACAAGATCTACGTTCAAATACAACGGGTGTAAGACAGTTTTGCACATGCAGAATACTCGGGTTAAACTTGACGAGCCTAGCATGTACATACATGGCCTCGGAATACTGGAGACCGAAAGGTCGAGCATGAATCATATAGTAGATATGATCAACATAAGATGTTCACCATTGAAAACTACTCCATCTCACGTGATGATCGGACATGGTTTAGTTGATTTGGATCACGTGATCACTTAGATGACTAGAGGGATGTCTATCTAAGTGGGAGTTCTTTAGTAATATGATTAATTAAACTTTCAATTATCATGAACTTAGTCCTGATAGTTTTTGCATATCTATGTTGTTGTAGATCAATGGTCCGTGCTACCGTCCCCTTGAATTTTAATGCATTCCTAGAGAAAGCTAAGTTGACAGATGATGGTAGCAACTACACAAAATGGGTCCGTAACTTGAGGATTATCCTCATTGTTGCACAGAAGAATTATGTCCTGGAAGCACCGCTAGGTGACAGGCCTGCTGCAGGAGAAACTCCAAGCGTTATGAACGTCTGGCAAGCTCGTTCTGATGACTACTCGATAGTTCAGTGTACCACGCTTTACGGCTTAGAATCGGGACTTCAACGATGTTTTGAATGTCATGGAGCATATGAGATGTTCCAAGAGTTGAAGTTAATATTTCAAGAAAATGCCCGAATTGAGAGATATGAAGTCTCCAATAAGTTCTATAGCTGCAAGATGGAGGAGAAGAGTTCTATCAGTGAACACTTGCTCAGAATGTCTGGGTACTACAATCATATGACTCAACTTAGTTGCAAAGTTGACGAAGATAGTATTACTGATAGAGTTCTTCAATCACTGCCACCAAGCTATAAAGGCTTTGTGATGAACTATAATATGCAAGGGATGTAGAAGACAATTCCCGAGCCCGTCGCTATGCTCAAAGCTGCGGAGGTAGAAATCAAAAAGGAGCATCAAGTGTTGATGGTTAACAAGACCACTAGTTTCAAGAAAAAGGGCAAGGGTAAGAAGGGGAACTTCAAGAAGAATAGCAAGACAGTTGCTACTCCCGCGAAGAAACCTAAGTCTGGAGCCAAGCCTGAAACTGAGTGCTTCTACTGGAAAGGGACTGGACACAAGCGGAACTGCCCCAAGTATTTGGCGGATAAGAAAGATGGCAAGGTGAACAAAGGTATATTTGATATACATGTTATTGTTGTGTACCTTACTATTGCTCGTAGTAGCACCTCGGTATATGATACTGGTTTGGTTGCTAATATTTGTAACTCGAAACAGGGGCTACAGATTAAATGAAGTTTAGCTAAGGACAAGGTGACGATGCGCGTGGGAAATGGTTCCAAAGTCGATGTGATCACCGTCGGCACGCTACCTCCACATCTAACTTCGGGGTTAGTTTTAGACCTAAATAATTGTTATTTGGTGCCAGCGTTGAGCATGCACATTATATCTGGATCTTGTTTGTTGCGAGACGGTTATTCATTTAAATCAGAGAATAATGGTTGTTCTATTTTTATGAGTAATATCTTTTATGGTTATGCACCCTTGAAGAGTGGTATATTCTTGTTAGATCTCGATCGTAGTGATACACATATTCATAATATTGAAGCCAAAAGATGCAAGGTTGATAATGATAGTGTCACTTATTTGTGGCACTGCCGTTTAGGTCATATTGGTGTAAAGCGCATGAAGAAACTCCATGCAGATGGACTTTTGGAATCACTTGATTATGAATCACTTGGTGCTTGCGAGCCATGCGGCTACTTCTCGAGCTTGCGTTGTATTCCCTCGAAGAGGAAAGGGAGATGCAGCACAGTAACGTAAGTATTTCCCTCAGCTTTTGATAACCAAGGTATCAATCCAGTAGGAGACCACGCGCAAGTGCCTCACACTTGCACAAACAAATAAGAACTTCGCACCCAATGCAATAAGGGGTTGTCAATCCCTTTACGGTCACTTACGAAAGAGATATCTGGTACGGATGATAGTTTATATTTTTGGTATTTTTGGTTTATAAGAACAGCAAATAAAAGCAAGAAAAGTAAAGTAGATGTAGATTCATATGTTGAGAATAGACCCGGGGGCCATAGTTTTCTCTAGTGGCTTCTCTCATGATAGCGATATTCTACGGCGGGTAAACAAATTACTGTCGAGCAATTGATAGAAAAGCGAATAATTATGAGACTATCTAGGCATGATCATTGTATATAGGCATCACGTCCGAGACAAGTGTATTGAGTTCATAAGAACAGAGTAACGCCTTAAGAAAGATGACATGATGTAGAGGGATAAACTCAAGCAAATATGATATAAACCCCATTTTTCATCCTCGATGGCAACAATACAATACGTGCCTTGCTGCCCCTACTGTCACTGGGAAAGGACACCGCAAGATTGAACCCAAAGCTAAGCACTTCTCCCATTGCAAGAACTATAGATCTAGTAGGCCAAACCAAACCAATAATTCGAAGAGGCTTGCAAGGATATTATGAGCACACATAAAAAGTTCAGAGAAGAACCAAATATCTTTCATAGATAACCTTGATCATAAACTCACAATTCATCACATCTCGACAAACACACCGCAAAAAGAGATTACATCGAATAGATCTCCTCGAAGACCGAGGAGAACTTTGTATTGAGATCCAGAGAGAGAGAAGAAGCCATCTAGATACTAGCTATGGACCCGAAGGTCTATGGTAAACTACTCACAACTCATGGTGAGGCCGATGATGATGATGATGAAGGACTCCGTGATGGATCCCCCTCCGGTGGAGCTCCGAGACAGGCTCCAAGATGGGATCTCCGGTGGAATTAGGGTTTTATCTCTGTTCACGAAGGTTCTGGGTACGTAGACTTATATAGGAAGAAGGAGGGCACCGGGGGATGCTCGAGGGGGGCACGAGGCAGGGGGCATGCCCCCCACCCTCGTGGGCCAGCCCTCGATCCCCTGACGTGGTTCTCAAGCTCCGTGTGCGTGATTTTCTCCAAAAATATCTCTCATGAAGGTTTCATTCCGTTTGGACTCCATTTGATATTCTTTTTCTGCAAAACCCTAAAACAGGTAAAAACAGCAATCTGGACTGGGCCATTGGGTTAGTAGATTAGTCCCAAAAATGATATAAAAGTGAATGATAAAGCCCATTAATCATCCAAGACTTCATAAATAATAGCATGGAACAATCAAAAATTATAGATACGTTGGAGACGTATCAAGCATCCCCAAGCTTAATTCCTGCTCGTCCTCGAGTAGGTAAATGATAAAGAAATAATTTTTTATGTGGAATGCTAACCAATATAGTTTTTCAATGTAATTATCTTAATTGTGGCATGAATGTTCTGATTTGAAAGATTCAAGATAAAAGTCTATATTGACATAAGAAATAACAATACTTCAAGCAATACTAACAAAGCAATCATGTCTTCTCAAAATACTATGGCTAAAGAAAGTTATCCCTACAAAATTATATAGTGTTGGCTATGCTCCCTCATTATCACACTAAATATTCATATCATGCACAACCCCGATTTCAGCCAAGCATTTGTTTTCATACTCTATTCTTTCAAACCTTTCAACTTTGACACAATACATGAGCGTGAGCCATGGACATAGCACTATGGGTGGAATAGAGGTGGTTGTGGAGAAGACAAAAAGAGAGGAAGATAGTCTCACATCAACTAGGCGTATCAATGGGCTATGGAGATGCCCATCAATAGATATCAATGTGAGTGAGTAGGGATTGCCATGCAACGGATGCACTAGAGCTAAATATGAATGAAAAGCTCAACAAAAGAAACTAGTGGGTGTGCATCCAACTTGCTTGCTCACGAAGACCTAGGGCATTTGAGGAAGCCCATCGTTGGAATATACAAGACAAGTTCTATAATGAAAATTCCCATTAGTATATGAAAGTGAGTAAACATGAAACTCTCTACAATGAAGAACATGGTGCTACTTTGAAGCACAAGTGTGGAAAAAAAGATAGTAGCAATTGTCCCTTTTTTGGGGGCCTTTCTTTTTCTTCGGCCCTTTTTTGCGAAGGGGCTTTATAGATTTAGCCTTTCCTCCCATGGGACAATGCTCTAATATTGATGATCATCACACTTTCATTACAACTCGATATTACAACTCGATACTACAACAACAAAGTATGACTCTATATGAATGCCTCGGCGGTGTACCGGTATGTGTAATGAAATAAGAGTGACATGTATAAAATTTATGCATGGTGGCTTTGCCACAAATACGATGTCAACTACATAATCATGCAATGGCAATATGGCAATATGATGCGTGTCATATGAACGGAACGGTGGAAAGTTGCATGGCAATATATCTCGGAATGGCTATGGAAATGCCATGATAGGTAGGTACGGTGGCTGTTTTGAGGAACAATATGGTGGCTGTTTTGAGGAAGGATATATAGTGGGTTTATGGCACCGACGAAAGTTGCGCGGTACAAGAGAGGCTAGCAATGGTGGAAGGGTGAGAGTGCGTATAATCCATGGACTCAACATTAGTCATAAGAACTTATATACTTATTGCAAAAATCTACGATTCATCAAAACAAAGCAATCAACGCATGCTCCTAGGGGGAAGGTTGGTAGGAGTTAACCATCGCGCGCCCCCGACCTCCACACAAAGGTTGGCACTCTACAAATACCTCATGCTCTAACTCCATCACATATCGGTTCACCATACGTGCATGATACAGGAATCACTAACCTTAACACAAGTATTCCTCAATTTCATAATAACTCCACTAGCATGACTCTAATATCACTATCCTCATGCCTCAAAACAATTATCAAGCATCCAACATCTCATCATATTCAATGCACTTAGTGTGATTTTTTTTACTACATTGACATTGGATCTTTATCATGTGAAGACTAGTTTCTTTAGCCTAAACACATTACCATTGTGTTTTAATAGACTCCCAAATAGATATAAGTGAAGCATGAGAGTTCAACAATTTCTACAAAATATTACCACCACCGTGCTCTAAAAGATATAAGTGAAGCACTAGAGCAAAAACTATTCAACTCAAAAGATATAAGTGAAGCATATAGAGTGTTCTAATAATTTTTGGGCCATATTTAACTCTCTCAAATAGGTGTGTCCTGCAAGGATGATTGTGGCAAACTAACAATCAAAGACTCAAATTATACAAGACGCTCCAAGCAAAACACATATCATGTTGCGAATAAAAATATAGCTCCAAGTATAGTTACCGATGGATGAAGACGAAAGAGGGGATGTGTCACACCCTGTATTTTGTAACATGTCATTTGCACCAATAAAGCATGAAAATTTGGACCAGCAATTTTTTTCGGCATCATTTGGCTTCTATTTGGAATTGAGTTTTTTTTCCTGTGATTTTCAAGTGCTCATTAAAGTCAACTACTACCTCTTGTAGAAATTATCTCCTTACCCAAAACTTCTGCCCAATGATCATACCAAGTGTTTATAGCAGTATAGTATTTTCTTATAAAATTAATTTGGCCAAAATTTATTTTCAAAAATTAGTATTCCAAAAACCCCTGAATTGAGGTTTGCACTGCAAGTGCTTGATTTAGGGTGAGAAAATTATTTCAAAAAGTTTATTTGAGACCTAGTAGTCATAGGACTCCCAGAAACCACAAAAGTATAATTTTAAAAGTTATTTTCCTATTTTATTTAAAAGCTTTTTCTTAAGGCCGGAAATGGTCTTTAATAGGGAAAAATTATTTAATTATTTCAAAAATATTTGCCAAAATTCAGGGAGACTCATAGGACATATATTGTCCATATATAAGAGTTTCAACACTTGGTCATGTTCAAAATAATGGGCTAATCCCTCAGAAACCCTTTCTGGATATTTCAAGCTTTTGAAATATTTACAAAGGAAATATTCTCTAAAAATTCCAGGGAAATTCTATCATGTCATATATGACATATTTGATGATCTTGCCAAGCCCCATGCCTTGGGAAGCAAGAAAACATCATCAAAACCCCTCAAAACCATTCTGTCCATATCTAAAGTTTGAGCAACTTTACATTGCCAAACTTGTCCAAATGCTCTCAAACTTGGTGCACTTGCTAGAATGGTCTAATAAGGCATCTAGACCAAATGGCACAAGCTTTGGAGTAAGGCAACTTGGTCAGAGTACCCCAAAACCATTTCTGTTCAAATTCAAATTTGAACAACTTTACATTACCAACTTTTTACCTGGGGCTTCAAACTTCGTGGGCATGATCATAACCCCAAATGATGACACTACACCAAGTGGTGCATCAAGGGGAGATGATTAGCTTGACTTAATCATGGTGAAACCATTTCTGTTGATTTCTAGGGTTCACCAAAGTTACATTGGCAAGTTTCTTCAAACAAGCCCAAATTTGGTGAAACACCCTATTTCCATATGCCATTTAATCCTGTTAAGTGTCATGGCAAGTGGAGATCATTTGCTTGCCCAAAACTTAATCAAACACCTTCTGCCATTTTACCAAAATCCTTGCTCTGACCCCTTTTACTAATTACTTTTGCTTCAACATTCTACCACAGCCTCACCTAGTTACCTTCTACCTCCAGTAACAAACCCATGACCAGAGTTCAATAATTGAAGGGTGAAAACCCCAATTTACCCAGCTGGACAGCCCAGTTCTTATCTTCTCTCAGCTTCCCTCCTCTCCCACTGGACAGCCAAGGCATCCAAGGCCACAGCCAGATTGTTTACTTCATGCTGGACCCCCCAGACACGGCGGACGCGCCCAGCTAGCCAACGGCATGCCATGGCATGCAGTAAGCACGCTCCAGAGCGCGCTACAGTGCGCACCCGCACTGTAGCCTCGCCCAATCCGTCGCCCCCGACCACCTCGTGCTTCCCCCTCGCGCCGTACAACGCGCCTCGGCGTCCGCAATGTTCCCCGGCGCTGTCCCCCTCCTCCTTCTCCCTCCAGTGGACGCCCTCACACACGCGCCGGCCGCCCACGAGCTCCAGTCGTCGGCCTCGCACGCGCGCAGCTCCAGAAGCTTTCCCCGCTCCCTCTCTTCCTCTCATCTGCCTTGGACCTCGTCCAGCAACCCCGCAGACACTTCCCCAGCACCTCCCGTGCATTGTGGCGATGAGCAGAGGCTCGCCGACGCACAGGTCCACGGCAACTCGCCGTCCGCCTATAAATAGACTCCCCCGAGCCCCTCCTCTCCTCACCAGTCGCACTCTCCCTCTCTCAATCTCCTCCCAGAGCCACTCACTCCACTCCAGACCAGCCCGAGCTCGAGATCGAGCTCGAGCTCCGCCGCGGCGGCTCACCGTCGCCTGCTTGCTACAGGCCGCCCCAGCCTGTTCTGGCACTCAATCTAGCACCACTGCATCACCCTGACTCGATTCCCCTCTTTCCCCTCTCTGCAGCTGCCGGAATCGACCGGAGCAGCATCCACCCGAAGCTCCTCCGCCGCGTGACCTCGCCGCTGGCGAACCAGGCCCTTCCTGCGACCCGCACCACCACCACTGGAACGGCGACATCCTGCTGAGTCCATCCCTGCCCTTAGCTCGCCCCGCCGTGCCCGGAAACATCGCCGGTGAGCTCGTCGGCTCTCTGCCGGAGGGTTAGGGATGACAACCCCTCGCCCTCGCTCCTCTCTACTCTCACTGACGCCGGGCCCGCCCGTCAGGTTTGCAAAACCCTGGCGTGCGCTGGCACCGTGCGGTGGGTTGTTTTCGCCCTGGGCCGTTGCACTGTGGCCGTTCTGGCCCAGTGGCACAGAGCCCTTTTTCATTTTTCTTTTCTGTGCGATTTCAAATAATTCCACAGAATTAAATATATATCCAAATGAATTAATTCCAGTTCCTAAAAACTTGTAAAAATCCAACCTATTTAATGATGTCACTTCCACACATGTCCATGGACCTTTTCTGTTCTGTTCAAATTTAAATTCATATTTGAACATTAAAACTTATGTTCAAATATTCATGTACCCCATTCTGCCACTCCAAAACTCAAACTAAGAATTTTTGCCATCTTAGTTTTTCCTCTAGCATTTAACAAAAATAAGTTGACATTTTTCTGAGCACTTTGATTTTTCTGTTTTTATTGTGGTCTTATTTTTCCGTTGTTTATTGTGACGATTAGATACCATATTTAACGAGGTTGATGAAGAAGAAGGAGGGGAAGGATTTGAAGACTTTGAAGATCAAGCCAATCCAGGCAAGCAGCCCTTTGACCATGATACCCTTGTGTTCTTCGGAACCCATTTATTTTCGAATACATGGTGATAAGAGTGATGGTGGTGACCTAGTTGAGAACCACCACATGATGCATGCTTACTCATGATCTTGCTATGTGCTAGATGCAATGCAAATGATTAGTAGTGATGCTTAGTGATGCATGTGTGCCATAAAACCTTCGTGGTTGCATTCTTTTCAAAAAAAACATCGGGTGCCCCTAATGCCAATAAAGATCTTGTGCATGGGTGAAATGATGGATTAGATTTATGTGTGACTACCGTCCCAACCAAACATGTGCAACCACTCTACCCCTTATGGGACGGGGCATTATTGATTACTTAGGCCGATACTAGCATGGTGCCCACATTACTAGTGACGGGGAAGACTTGAGGTCTTTCCCGGGACGGGGTCGTGCTCGGATAGGCGACCATGACTGTTTTCACAGGGCACCGGACACACCGTTAGTCCCTTCGTGTACGCGTGACATTGAAAATAGGGCAAGTCCCATGATCTATTGTTTGTACTCGAGGGCTATGCACCAACGAGTGGACCCTATGTTAGTGTCGTCTAGGGAAAGATGATGACCGGGTGCTTCCCCCGAGTACTTGAGGTACTGCGGGATCGTGGGTGACACGAAAGCTTCCCGGATCTTGTGGGTAAAGTGTGCAACCTCTGCAGAGTGTAAAACTATTCGAATAGCCGTGTCCACGGTCATGGACAGTTGGGTGGTGCTACTTAAACTATGTCCAGAATTTTACTACATCGGTGAAAGTATGTGTGTGTGATGAGTCAAGGTGGTGACTTGACTCGTTGAGCTGAATCATATCCATGTTGATATCGATAACCTGTCCTCGAGGTTACGTGAATTTGTTGATGCATATTCTTGATGGTAGAATATTCATTCTAGCTCGTAGCTAGATTGCTCATTATTGTACAATTGCATTGTTACCTTGAACCAAATCATGGGTTGCTTGCGAGTACATTCAAAGTACTCATTAGCTTGCCACTGGTTATTTAATTGGCCAGGCATGGAGGAGCAGGAATATGAAGAAGAATTCTATGGAGACGAACATGCGAACTAGGACGCTATCCCAGTCAGAATGCCTGTAGGGTTAAGGCAGATGGCATGGGTTCTACTTATCTTCGAAGACTTCCGCTATTCGAGTTATTTGCTATTCAGCCCTTGAGGCTTTATCTATGTAAGACTTGGCCATAATGGCCATAATTTGTGTAAGACGGTATGTATGGATGTAAGACTCTTGTTATTCAACTTCTGTGTGTTCAGTGAGCATTGATCTCTGGGATCACTGTACACGTGCATTCGGAGATCTCGACTCCTAAGTCGGGGTCCCCACAGGATGCCTTCCCGGGGCATCCCCAAGCTTAGGCTTTTGATTATCTTGAATTTACTTGGGGTTCCATGGGCATCCCCAAGCTTAGGCCATTTCTACTCCTTGTTCCATAGTCCATCAAAGCAATACTCAAAACTTGAAAACTTCACAACACAAAACTTAGACAAAAAATCTCGTGAGCTCCGTTAGTATAAGAAAGCAAACAACTACTCAAAAGTGCAGCAATGAATTCATTCTTTGTTTATATTGGTGTTAAACCTACTGTATTCCAACTTCTTTATGGTTCATATCCTCCAATACTACTCATAGATGCATCGGAATAAGCAAAGAACACATGAAAAACAGAATCTGTCAAAAACAGAACAGTCTGTAGTAATATGCAGGTTTCGCCTACTTATGGAACTCCAAAAAATTCAAACTAAACTGGTAAATTTTAGGAATTTGTCTACCAATAATCTGCAAAAAGAATCAACTAAAAATCACGCTCGAGTAAAATCTGAAGACCACTTTAGCCAGCGCTAACGATTCTGTTTTTCACAGCAAGATCACATAAACTTCACACAAGTCTTCCCAAAGGTTCTACTTGGCACAAACACTAAACAAAACATGAAACCACATCTATTCAGAGGCTAGATGAAATATTTATTTCCTAACAGCAACAAAAACAAAAAATATAAAATTGGGTTGCCTCCCAACAAGCGCTATCGTTTTACGCCCCTAGCTAGGCATGATACAAGATAAAACTAGGTATTGCCATCCTTGGAAGGCAATTCTTTGATTAAGCACTTATGATTCTTGGGCACTTCTTTGTCCCTATGAATAATCAAACTCTTGGGAAAGAAGTCAAGAAATTCTAAAGTGTCAAAAGGCTCTCTTGCAAAAGTAAGAAAATTAGGGTGAACACTTATGGATTTGAGATCCGCAATTCTAGATGTTTCACCCGTGTCTTTAGGGACATACATGAACTTAGATAATTTAGTAGAGGTATTTGGAGTACTCCCTCCGTCCCATAATGTAAGAAGTTTTTTTTACTCTAGTGTAGTGTCAAAAAACGTCTTACATTATGGGACGGAGGGAGTAGTTTTTATAGCGGAAAGAGCGGAACCCACATTAGTGATAACATCCTCAAGCTTATTGATCTAGTAGAATCCTGATCTAGCTTTTCTTTAACTATGGGCTCCTTTTCCTTAAGATTTTTCAGAACAACTCCTACCTTGGATCCATATTGGGTGATTTCGTTATGAATTTTTCTACCCAAGTTCTCTACCAGTTCTACCGTAGCAACTTTGCTTTCAATGATTTCTAACCTTTGCATAACATGCTCCAAAGTTAAAACGGTCCCATTAACCATAAGAGGTGGTGAGCCAAATAATTCAGTCATAGCATTATAAGAATCAACGGTGTGGCTACCCAAGAAATTCCCTCCGGTAATGGTATCTAAGATAAATCTATACCACGGAGTTATGCCAACATAAAAATTGCGAAGAAGCACAGAAGTGGAAAGGTTCCTATTAGATCTATTTTGAGCATTGCAAATTCTATACCATGCATCTTTTAAGTTTTCATCCTCCCTTTATTTAAAGTTGAGGACCTCACTCTCGAGAGTGGTGATAATGATAGGTGTGCTAGACATGATGACAAGCAAGCAAGCAACACACGAGAAGACAAGAAGCAAGCGAATGATAAACACACGGCGGAAGAAGGGCAAATAAAACGGCAATGGTGAAGTGGGGGAGAGGAAAACGAGAGGCAAATAAATGTAATGCGAAGGATAAGGGTTTGTGATAGGTACTTGGTATAAGACTTTTGTGTAAGCCTCCCCGGCAACGGCCTCAGAAATTCTTCTTGCTACTTCTTGATCTTGTGTTGTATTCCCTCGAAGAGGAAAGGGAGATGTAGCACAGTAGCGTAAGTATTTCCCTCAGTTTTTGAGAACCAAGGTATCAATCCAGTAGGAGACCACGCGCGAGTCCCTCGCACCTGCACAAACAAATAAGAACTTCGCAGCCAACGCGATAAGGCGTTGTCAATCCCTTTACGGTCACTTACGAAAGTGAGATCTGGTAGAGATGATAGTTTATATTTTTTGTATTTTGGTTTATAAGAACAGCAAATAAAAGCAAGAAAAGTAAAGTAGATGTAGATTGATATGTTGAGAATAGACCCGGGGGCCATAGTTTTCTCTAGTGGCTTCTCTCATGATAGCGATATTCTACGGCGGGTAAACAAATAACTGTCGAGCAATTGATAGAAAAGAGAATAATTATGAGACTATCTAGGCATGATCATTGTATATAGGCATCACGTCCGAGACAAGTAGACCGACTCCTGCCTACATCTACTACTATTACTCCACACATCGACCGCTATCCAGCATGCATCTAGTGTATTGAGTTCATAAGAACAGAGTAACGCCTTAAGAAAGATGACATGATGTAGAGGGATAAACTCAAGAAATATGATATAAACCCCATCTTTTTATCCTCGATGAAAACAATACAATACGTGCCTTGCTGCCCCTACTGTCACCAAATATCTTTCATAGATAATCTGGATCATAAACTCACAATTCATCGGATCTCGACAAACACACCGCAAAAAGAGAGTACATCGAATAGATCTCCTCGAAGACTGAGGAGAACTTTGTATTGCGGTCCACAGAGAGAGAAGAAGCCATCTAGATACTAGCTATGGACCCGAAGGTCTGTGGTAAACTATTCACAACTCATGGTGAGGGCGATGATGATGATGATGAAGGACTCCGTGATGGATCCCCCTCCGGTGGAGCTCCGGGACAGGCTCCAAGATGGGATCTTCACGGGAACAGAAGGTATGGCAGTGGAATTAGGGTTTTCTCTCTGTTCACGGAGGTTCTGGGGTACGTAGACTTATATAGGAAGAAGGAGGGCACCAGGGGACGCTCGAGGGGGCCACGAGGCAGGGGGCGCGCCCCCCACCCTCGTGGGCCAGTCCTCGATCCCCTGACGTGGTTCTCAAGCTGCACGTGCGTGATTTTCTCCAAAAATATCTCTTGCAAAGGTTTCATTCCGTTTGATATTCTTTTTCTACAAAACCCAGAAACAGGCAAAAACAGCAATCTGGACTGGGCCTTTGGGTTAGTAGGTTAGTCCCAAAAATGATATAAAAGTGAATGGTAAAGCCCTTTAAACATCCAAGACTTCATAAATAATAGCATGGAACAATAAAAAATTATAGATACGTTGAGACGTATCACATGCCTCATGGGCAAGATGACTAAAACTCCGTTCTCCAGAACAATGGAGCGAGCAACTGATTTGTTGGAAATCATACATAATGATGTATGTGGACCGATGAGTGTTGAGGCTCGTGGCGGGTATCGTTATTTTCTGACCTTCACTGATGATTTGAGCAGATATGGGTATCTCTACTTGATGAAGCACAAGTCTGAAACATTTGAAAAGTTCACAGAATTTCAGAGTGAAGTAGAGAATCATCGTAACAAGAATATAAAGTTTCTACGATCTGATCGCGAAGGCGAATATTTGAGTTACGAGTTTGGTCTGCATTTAAAACAATGTGGAATAGTTTCACTGCTCACGCCACGCGGAACACCACAGCGCAATGGTGTGTCCGAACGTTGTAACCGTACTTTATTAGATATGGTGCAATATATGATGTCTCTTACCGATTTACCACTATCGTTTTGGGGTTATGCTTTAGAGACAGCTGCATTCACGTTAAATAGGGCACCGTCTAAATACGTTGAGACGACGCCTTATGAAATGTGGTTTGGCAAGAAACCAAAGTTGTCGTTTCTTAAAGTTTGGGGTTGTGATGCTTATGTGAAAAAGCTTTGACCTGATAAGCTCGAACCCAAGTCAGAGAAATGTGTCTTCATAGGATACCCAAAGGAAACTGTTGGGTACACCTTCTATCATAGATCCGAAGGCAATATATTCGTTGCTAAGAATGGATCCTTTCTAGAGAAGGAGTTTCTCTCGAAAGAAGTGAGTGGGAGGAAAGTGGAACTTGATGAGGTAATTGTACCTTCTCACAAATTGGAAAGTAGTACATCACAGAAACTAGTTCAAGTGATTCCTACACCAATAGCGAGGAATCTAATGATGATGATCATGAAACTTCGGATCAAGTTACTACTGAAACTCGTACGTCAACCAGAGTACGTTCCGCACCGGAGTGGTACGGTAACCCGGTTCTGGAAGTCATGTTACTAGACCATGATGAACCTATGAACTATGAGGAAGCGGTGATGAGCTGTAATGCCCCGGATGTAATACTTTCCCTTTTGGGCATATAATATATCTCCGGCTTCATCTATTTCCATTCCAGGTTCTTTGTCTTCCGGGTTTTCGTCGTTTTGTTGTGTGAGTGTGTGGCATTCATTCATATCATGTAGACATGTGCATCGCATTGCATTTGTGTTGTCGGTTGCATCCGGTTCCACGCGTTCCTTCCCGTTGTCCGTTTCGCGTTCCGGAGCTCCCTCACGTGTCCGTGTCATCCCGTAGGCCTACTTTGGTGTTTGGGCGTGTAACGTTACCGATGTGGTGCGAGACTTGTCGTGTGTTGTTGTTTTGTTGTGTGCAACCCGCCTCTCAAATCTCGTCGCGTTTGGACTCCGTTTGCTATTCCAACAGTTATTCGTGTGGGTCCAAAGTGCCTTCGCTTTGTGGCCCAGAAACACCCCTACAGCAGCCCACTACCCTCTTCTAGGCCCATCCTGACTCCCCCCGCGATCGGATCCGTCGGATCGCGATCGGAGGGCTCCTAACACCCCTAAATCCCCCCTAACCCTAAAAATCTGCTATATGATAGAACCCCCTAGTCTATTTTGGCATCCCTAACCCTAGCTCCTTGTTCCCCACATCTCCACCTCAAATTTTGGATCTGGCCATTCCCCCCAGCCACTTGGCAGCTTCCGCCGGCCGAACCCCCGATTTGCTAGGCTCCCGAAGAAACCAGCCGACCGCCGCCGTTTTTCTCCTTCGCCGGGGCCAAGTCAACGCCCGCATCGATCGATCCTTCGGCAGGCCTCGGCCACTTCGTCCCTCCCCCGATCGATCGCCTCCTTCAGATCCAGGCCCGAAGACCAGGACCACTTCGCCGCGCCGGAGCGTGGGCCTCCCTCCTCCCGCAGCTCCGCAGCGGCCCACCGCACCAAGCCGCGAGGCCCAGCGCCGCAGCTCCTCCAGGCCTCCCGCATCGCCTCCCGCGCCAGGCCGTAGCCGCCTCCCCTCGGCGCCCGGTGGGCCGAGGCTTCCCACCGGCCTGACGCGCTGCCCGCCGCTGGGTTTTCCTCCAGCCAGCCGCCCCGGGCCGCAGCCTCTTCGTCAGCTTCGGCCCAGGCCGCCGCCGCCTCCATCCCGCGGGCCGCGCCGGGCCGCTCCCTCGCCCGTCCGCTGCCCCGAGCCCAGCCGCGCCTCCAGTCGGGCCGGATCCAGACCGGGCCCGTGCTCCTTTTTTTTCCAGATCTGTGTGAGAGGTTGACCCCTAATTTCATCTAAGTCCCTGTTCTTTTGTTCTCTGATTCTAATTTCAAACTGTTGTAACTTTGTGTGTGTTACTCCGATTTGCGCAAATGAGATGTCCAGACGTTCGTGGTGACTAGCTCTACGTTTCATGTCATTGTGTCATGCATGATAGAAGTCATCTAGATGCTTGTTTTCCCGTTGCAAGAGTGCATCCCGATATAATTGCTGCTATGTGATGTTTTTTATGCCATCTTTGCCATGTGATAACTTTTAGCTCGTTTGTCCGAATGATGCAAATGACATGTCCACGTGTTCGTCTTGCCATGCTCTACATGTTGTTGGTGATAGGTTGCATGATAGATTTATTCTTGCCATGTATATCTTCGTTGCAAAGTGCCATGTGGCTGTGATGTTATTTCACTTGTTATGAAATGCCATCTTGTCGAGCTCGTTGCTATCGTTGTGTTTATCTCCATGATGCATGCTTGTGTGTTTCGGAATCACCATCATGTGTACTTTGATGAGGTCCTTACCACTTGCCATGTTTAGTTTCGAGGTGACTTAAACATGCTCTTTTAGATGCCATGATGAAACTGCTGTTTTAGGACTTAGTGGTTTTTCACTAAGTCTGAAATCTGTAACGTTCCGATGCCATGTTTGCTTGCTGCTCTAGGACAAACCATGATAGTTTTGGGGTGGATCTTGATTGTTCCTTGTAGTATATATTGTTGGCTTTCCATTCATGTTCTCACATGCCTATTTAAGTGGTTGTAGCATGTTTAACTTTTGCTCCAAAGTTTCAATAAAATTCTGCTGCCAGAATTTTATTGTCAAGTTCAATATGTCCAAGTTTATTGCTATTGATCCGTGGCTCCTTTGGGGGTGCACCTTTGGACTTATTTGCTGTAGTATATGTCTAGTTTATGTTCATGTCCTCTGCCATGTTGTTTGAGTGCTGTAGCTTAATTATTTTGTGCTCCGAAGTTGCTATGTTGCTGTAATTTTCAGCTTTCGCTCATTCTTGTTTCGGGCATAACTTTTAGCCCGTAGCTCCGATTTCAGCGAGTCTTATATGAAACTTGATTGATTTTCTGTGTAGATTCATAATATCATATTGTTATCATGTTTTGAGGAGAATTGCTTGAGTGCTATTTTCCGTGCTCCGTGTGCATCCTTAGTGCATCCATCATGCATCCGTCATTTTCGAGTGCGCATTGCATCTTGTTGATTTGTGCCTTGTGTGATTGTATTGTCTAGAGCCGGAAGCTGAGACCGAGTACGAGTACGAGCACGAGGTTTCCAACGAGGTTGAGCACGAGGACCCTTCTTACGATCCGAACGACTTCTCTTCAGGCAAGATGACCGAACCCCGATAACATTACTATCTTTGCCTATTGCTAGTAGTTCCGCTCTATAGTTTTGCCTCGATGCCCATGTTCTTCCTGTCAGCCTCCTACTTGTAACCATTGCCATGGTTAACCACCCTACCTATGCAAACCGTTGCTTGGCTAAGTACGCTTCGCTCAACCCTTCTTATAGCATTGCTAGTTGCAGGTGAAGATCGAAGATGCTTGCTTCATGTTGAAGTTTTGTTGGGTTATATCACACTATATAAATGCTTAAAATGAAATCATCTATATATTGTCAAGGGTGGAAGGCTAAGCCTTTTGCTTGGTGATTTGTTCCACTCATGCCGTTAGGAACCGTATAAACTGGTGTTATGTTCCTTGATTATGCGTTGCTAACACGGTTGGGGTGTATGGGACCCCCTCGATAAACCGCTAAGTGCTAAGTCTTTTCCAGCAAGTCCCAACATTGGTACTATTTGCCTAATAACTAAATAACTTGCATAGGGAGTAATTAACCCGAGTTCTTAATCAACAGCCCCGGGCCAGTGCTCCACATGAGTGTTGGTCCGAAACGGGGAGCCTGCGGGGTCACCACGAGGGAACTCGAGGATTGATATAAACCCGTAGCCTCGCCCATCCGGTCGTGTCCTGAGACTTAGATACGCGCGGCTACTATCAGGGTGTCGACACGCCGGGAGGATTTGCTGGATTAGTCTTACCTTAGTTCGGTATATCTTGAGCACGGGATTCCGAGAATACTCGGGTCTTCCCACTTTGGAGTTGCGACTCCGCGGATCGTGGGCTTGTAATGGGTCAAGTTGGAACACCCCTGCAGGGTTATGAACTTTCGAAAGCCGTGCCCGCGGTTATGTGGCAGTTGGGAGCTTGTTAATATCCGGTTGTAGATAACTTGACACAATGTTTCAATACACTACCAGCGTGCGTTCCGTGACTGTCAATTTTCGAATAGGGATTCGGGAGTTGAACACGGAGGGGTTATGTTTGTTGAGCTTGTAGCTAGGATCACTTCGTGATCACTTCTCGTCCGAGGCTTTCTCTTCTCGCTCTCTCTCACGTAAGCTAGTTGCTAGTTGCTGCTGCAGACACTTATTCTTTCTTCAGCCTTATCCTCTCCTGAGGCTTAAATAGTCTTGTTACCTGGGAACGGGATTGCTGAGTCCTCTGTGGCTCACAGTTACTTCACCACACCAGATGCAGGTCCAGTTGTGAGCTATCCAGGTGATGGCACCGAGCTAGACTGGGAGTACGACGAGGAGCGTAGTCGATACTATGTTCGTTATCCTGATGATCAGTAGTGGAGACTTCTACTAGGATTCGATCCGACCTGTGGTTTATTTATTTAAGTTTGGTATCTTGACATTTGGTTTTTGCCCTTAGAGGGTTGTGATGTTCTTAATGTATGATGTTTGAGACTTGTATTGTATTTGTGTGACGTGGCGAGTGTAAGCCAACTATTTATGTTTACAATCCCCTCTTTTACATGAGATGTGCAAAGATTACCAAACTTGAGATCATTCTAGGATGGACTTATGCCTTTAAGTCGTGCCTCGACACGTAGGAGGTATAACTCCATCCTGGGCATTACATGAGCCCAGATTCCGGCTTGAGGCCATGAAATCTGAGATGGGATCCATGTATGAGAACAAAGTGCGGACTTTGGTTGACTTTCCCGATGATCGGCAAGCCATTGAAAATAAATGGATCTTTAAGAGGAAGACTTACACTGATGGTAATGTCACTGTCTACAAAGCTCAACTTGTTGCGAAAGGTTTTGTACAAGTTCAAGGAGTTGACTATGATGAGACTTTCTCACTCGTAGCGATGCTTAAGTCTGTCCGAATCATGTTAGCAATTGCCGCATTTTATGTTTATGAAATCTGGCAAATGGGTGTCAAAACTGCATTCCTTAATGGATACCTCAAAGAGGAGTTGTATATGATGCAACCAGAAGGTTTTGTTGATCCTAAAGGTGTTGACAAAGTGTGCAAGCTCCAGCGATCCATTTATGGACTGGTGCAAGCATCTCAGAGTTGGAATATACGCTTTGATGAGGTGACCAAAGCATATGGTTTTATACAGACTTTTGGAGAAGCATGTATCTACAAGAAAGTGAGTGGGAGCTCTGTAACATTTCTGATATCATATGTGGATGACATATTGTTGATTGGAAATGATATAGAATTTCTGAAGGGCATAAAAGGATACTTGAATAAGAATTTTTCAATGAAAGACCTCGGTGAAGTTGCTTATATATTGGGCATCAAGATCTATAGAGATAGATCAAGATGCTTAGTTGGAGTTCCACAAAGCACATACCTTGATAAAGTTTTGAAGAAGTTCAAAATGGTTCAGTCAAAGAAAGGGTTCTTGCCTGTGTTACAAGGTGTGAAATTGAGTAAGACTCAATGCCCGACCACTACAGAAGATAGAGAGAAAATGAAATTCATTTCCTATGCCTCAGCCATAGGATCTATCATGTATGCAATGCTGTGTACCAGACCTGATGTGTGCCTCGCTATAAGTTTAGCAGGGAGGTACCAAAGTAATCCAGGAGTGGATAACTGGACAGCGGTCAAGAACATCTTGAAGTACATGAAAAGGACAAAGGATATGTTTCTCGTTTATGGAGGTGACAAAGAGCTCGTCGTAAATGGTTACATCGATTCAAGCTTTGACACTAATCTGGATGACTCTAAGTCACAAACCGGATATGTATTTTTATTGAACGGTGGAGCTGTCAGTTGGTGCAGTTCCAAGCAGAGCGTCATTGCGGGATCTACGTGTGAAACGGAGTACATAGCTGCTTCGGAAGCAGCAAATGAAGGAGTCTGGATGAAGGAGTTCATATCCGATCTAGGTGTAATACCTAGTGCATCGGGTCCAATGAAAATCTTTTGTGACAACACTAGAGCAATAGCCTTGGCGAAGGAATCCAGGTTTCACAAGAGAACCAAGCACATCAAGAGACGCTTCAATTCCATCCACGATCAAGTCAAGGAGGGAGACATAGAAATTTGCAAGATACATACGGATCTGAATGTCGCAGACCCGTTGACTAAGCCTCTTTCACGAGCAAAACATGATCAGCACCAAGACTCCATGGGTGTTAGAATCATTACTATGTAATCTAGATTATTGACTCTAGTTCAAGAGGGAGACTGAAGGAAATATGCCCTAGAGGCAATAATAAAGTTGTTATTTGTATTTCCTTATATCATGATAAATGTTTATTATTCATGCTAGAATTGTATTAACCGGAAACTTAGTACATCTGTGAATACATAGACAATACAGAGTGTCCCTAGTATGCCTCTACTAGACTAGCTCATTGAACAAAGATGGTTATGTTTCCTCACCATAGACATGAGTTGTCATTTGATCAATGGGATCACATCATTAGGAGAACGATGTGATGGACAAGACCCATCCGTTAGCTTGGCAACTTGATCGTTTAGTTTTACTGCTATTGCTTTCTTCATGACTTATACATGTTCCTATGACTATGAGATTATGCAACTCCCGAATACCGGAGGAACGCCTTGTGTGCTATCAAGCGTCACAACGTAACTGGGTGATTATAAAGATGTTGTATAGGTGTCTTCGAAGGTGTTTGTGGTGTTTGCATAGATCAAGAAAAGGATTTGTCACTCCAAGTGCCGGAGAGGTATCTCTGGGCCCTCTCGGTAATACACATCGTAATAGGCCTTGCAAGCAAACGACTAATGAGGTAGTCATGAGATGATGTATTATGGAACGAGTAAACAGACTTGCCGGTAACGAGATTGAACTAGGTATGATGATACCGACGATCGAATCTCGGGCAAGTAACATACGAATGACAAAGGGAACAACGTATGTTGTTGTGCAGTTTGACCGATAAAGATATTCGTAGAATATGTAGGAACCAATATGAGCATCCAGGTTCCGCTATTGGTTATTGACCGGAGATGAGTCTCGGTCATGTCTACATAGTTCTCGAACACGTAGGGTCCGCACGCTTAACGTTCGATGACGATCGGTATTATGAGTTTATGTGTTTTGATGTACCGAAGGTAGTTCGGAGTCCCGGATGTGATCACGGACATGACGAGGAGTCTAGGAATATCCGAGGCATAAATATTTATATATTGAAAGGTTATATTCGGACACCGGATGAGTTCCGAGGGTTATTGGGCCACATGGGCCCAAGTGGAGGAAGAGGAGGCGCGGCCAGCTAGGGGCGCGCGGACCCCTAGCCCAAACCGAATTGGACTAGGGGGGCGGCCCCCCCTTTCTTTCTTCTTCTCCTCCCCTTCCTTCCCCCTGTCCTACTAGGACTAGGAAAGGGGGGAATCCTAATTAGAGTAGGATTGCCCCTCGTAGGGCGCGCGCCACTCCTTGGGCCGGCTGGTCTCCTCCTCCTCCTCCCTTCCTCATTTATATACATGGGGAGGGGCACCCCATAGAGACACAAGTTGATTTAGCCATGTGTGGTGCCCCTCCCCACAGTTACACACCTCGTCATATCGTTGCAGTGCTTAGGCGAAGCTCTGCGCCGGTAGCTTCATCATCACCGTCACCACGTCGCCGTGCAAACGAAACTCTCCCGTGACCCTCAACTGTATCAAGAGCTCGTGGGATGTCATCGAGCTGAACATGTGCTGAACGCGGAGGTGCCGTACGTTCGGTGCTTGGATCGGCTGGATCCCGAAGACGTTCGACTACATCAACCGCGTCACTAGACGCTTCCTCTTTCGGTCTACGAGGGTACGTAGAGACACTCTCCTGCTCGTTGCTATGCTTCGCCTAGATAGATCTTGCGTGATCGTAGGAATTTTTTTGAAATACTACGTTCCCCAACAGGATAACCCCAAACCATCTGTAGTATATTCCTCCACCCAAACACACCCTTAAAATAAAAAAACCATATTGGACATCATAAAGTTAGAATCGATTGTTGATTGTTCGTCCCCTGCCATCTTCAGTCAAATGAACAAACTAACTCATAGAGTAGGTTGGGTATATCGATTCTTTAGATTATATTACTCATAAGTTCCATCTATGATTGCCTCTCTCATTCTGTCCACCAGGGACGGGGGCACTAGGGACGAGCAGGGGCTAAGCCATGCCCAAGGTTTAAATTTCCTTCATATTAGTACTCTTTTTGTGTGTTGTTGTCACCACTCATTAGAACACCATGTTCATGATATTTTAGCACTTCGAGAACCCTCATTAAACTCACAATACCAAGCCAGTCTTACTTGCCCCCCTCAATGTTAAATCTTGGCTTTGTCCCTACTCTCCACATCAACAATTATCTTACGTAGCAAGAATTGATGATTGAGGGTAATATTTTGTGTTGTGTTCGTGTCCACCTAACAATTTCTCTGTTGCTGCAGAGCTGCATTTACACATACTTTATGTGCTGCAAAAAAAAATCACGCCCACAAACATTGTGTATATACTAAATGCATGTGGGGAGAATTTGTGACAATGCATAAATCCGGTTTATTTACTTGATTCTACACCTAGCTTGCTAGTAGCATGCGGGGTATGGCTGTGTCAAAGGTGACAATTAATAAGACAAACATGCAGTTAGTTGGGAGATATAAAGTTTGACTTCAACTCTAGAGTCTAAGCTAGATCTAGGTCAATGACTAATGTTATCGGCATGGGAGATAGATATAAGTATATAACCCGAAAATGCCAAACGGAGACCGAGCTCCATGGAGGCCTATATTTGAAAACTTCAAAATTCAAACTTTTCAGTTTCAAAAAATTCTGAAAATAAGTACACATATACTTAGATGCATAATATACATATGTGCAAATTTTCAGGTCAAAATACATTAAAATGTGAGCTACACAAAAAAGACAAATCTGAGGCTTTTTAGCATATGTACTATTCATCTTTAAAGTCCATGATTTTGTTCTTTTTGTGCAGCTCGTAATTCAAGGTATTTCATCCTGAAAATTTTCACACGTATACTTTACATCCTTGCGTACATGTGTACTTTTTTCTGAATTTTTTGAAACCAAAATTTTTTAATTTTGAATTTTTTAAAATAAAGGGCTCCATGGAGCTCGGTCTCCAAAATGCCCTACTCTATATAACCTCTCTATTTTTATTTACTACACATTAGCTTTTTTCTCAAGTCAAATATTCCGAAGTAAATCTTCTATAGATTTGGGGATCTGGATCCACATTGAGAAACACATATTCTGGTACTAAGTATCAGATTGGTCATAACCCTAGTTCCTATTCGGTTGATGCGCAACTTTCTTAACAGATTTGGAATGAATTAGTCACTTTTAGCAATTGTGCTCCTTTCTATTTTTTAAAACTAGATGATACCTCGCACGTTGTTGTGGGAATATTTTGCAATATATTTCAATGATATTTGATTGTATGAAACATTATACTTGGAGTAATATTTTATTGTGTTTGATTATTGTGTAGTTCTAACATATTTGTAAAATAAATAGCATAATAAAATGGAATTGCCATGCATGTTGATATGGACCTTTTCCTATGCATGATTACTCTAATAATATGAGAACTAAAGCTACAAATAAATATATATATTCTAATGATTATTGTACAGCTGTAAAATGTTTATTAAATATAATTAGCCTAATGAAATAAAGTTTAATGCATGTTTGCATGTTGAGTTGGGTTTTCTCCTATGCACAATTGTATGTTGAGGTCGGCATTTTTCCATGCATGTCGGTTGCTTAGATGACACACTTGCATGTTAAGAGAAATGGATTAGTGGAAGCTAAATATTTAAATATAGAAGATAAATGGACATGCCCAGCTGCCTATGGACATGAAGACTCAGAAATTATTGGAGGTCATAAGATGAAGAGTTCTCCTCCTTCTGACAGTGCATAGTTGGACTGGGTAGTTAACTTTTCTCACATATTGGTGTCTTTGATGCCAATGGATGACAGAAAGTGTATAGTGTGTGTTACAAGACTCGCGTCTTTACTTATAGATCATTTATAATCTCTTGTATGTCTTGTAAACTCTATTCTTTTGTGTGATGTCATCCTTAAACTCTGCTGCATATCATACTTTATTTGTTGGTGTCATGTTCTACATGATCTGTGCCAAGTGTTTTTATTTTCCTAGTGATATATTTATAAGTGCGGGCCGAGGGAGGGGGACCCATGGGTTCGTTGTCAGTAGTGTGTGGTGGGGACTTTATCTGAGTTGATCATAACTTGAGTTCCAAGCATGTGGGGTTTGATCTTTAGCTCCTCTTTCTTTGACAATTTCAGGATTTGCCACTCCATATATTGAAATTGTTTAAAGAAATACATTGAAATTGTTGATTTGCCACATCTCACTTTGCTCTTTGTTCTTTTGCCAGTGTATCCATGTTCGGTTCTTCCGTAAACATTGCACAAAAGGGTAGTATTTTAATATGTTTTAACCTTTCATCCTTACACGACATCGAAACAAAGGAGTTTATGTGAAAAAGGGTAAATCATCATGAATTCGAGCATGGTAACAATATTAGTTGATCCTCCCGCAGTTCATCCTGATCTGTCCGTTGGATCCCATCAGCGGCGTGATGTCCCCCATCTTTATCATTCCCTCGACAAAGTCCTTAAAGAATGCGCTCTGGCTACCGACATACTCCTGGACCAGTGCGTCGGCAGCGCCACCATTGAAGAGCTCCTGGTCTGAGTGCAGGAGGCCCCTCTTCTGGACGAGGTTCTTGTAGTAGTCGTTCTCGAAGACGGTCGGGGTCTGCAGGTCTAGCGGCGCCAGGTTGTTGTCGCCGGAGCCGGTGGGGCGAGGGCAGCCAGACTGGCGGCTCTTGGCGAAGCCGGCGTCGATGTTTGTGTCGTTGTAGATATGATCCCGGAAGTTTGTGCAGCGTGCTAGGCCGATTGTGTGGGCTCCTGGAACACAAGTTATACCGTCAGATCAAGTTATTACCTGTTTTGCAGCTACTCTTTTGTCATTCCATCGGTAGGAATCATTCACCAACTTTCCTATTTAGTACTATGTGTTTAAGTGACCAAGGAACACTTTTTTGACGTTGTCTCCAGTCTTACAAATTAAGCGGGTTAGGTCAGTGCGTGGTAATTAGTCATCCATCAACTTCGTAATTTATCACCTGTAAAGTACGTAGTATATTTGTTTAATCTTGATAAAATGTCTTATGTAGAAGTTTTGAGCTTTGTAGTCAAAACGTGGTTATCAGTTCCGTTGGTTGATACCGACACCTACCGACTCCATTGAGAAATTAACAGTCAGGGAAAGTATAGTGTACGAATTTTAACTTGTTTCTCCAGCAAAGGAAAATACTACCACTTATGTTGGTTCAGAGTACAACTGCAAAATTGTACTGGTGCCAGCTGAGAGTGGGTAATTATTTTTAAAAATAAAGTACGTGTAGAAGAAGGTTGATGGAAGATATCAGTGCCTGATTTGGGATATGTACCAATCTACGTACGATTTATTTTGCATGTACGTCCGTATATGTATGTACTACCTGAGAGTGCGACCATGTCTTTCTGGGAGAGCCCCTGCGCGGCGAAGAGGGACGTAAGGTTCGCGAGCCCCGATGTCGGTGGAGGGATGTTATTCTCGGCGCCGTTGAAGCTCGCCGTCGTCGAGTCTCTCCGCCCCATCTTCACCTCCCAGCTCGGGCCACCCAGCTGCACGTACACAACGCATGTCACGTGATGTCAGAGTAGTACAACCTAGCTAAGCACGGCTTTATAGTATATGCATGGATACTTACGAAGACAACGCTCTCCTTGGCGGCGATGGCGAGGATGTCGGCACAGGAGACGACGCCGGGACAACATTCCTCGACGGCTGCCTTGACGGCGTCGATGACCTCGAACCCCCTGGCGGAGTTCTTGTTGGGCGTGGCGTTCTTCTCGCCGCGCAGGCCCGGCGCGTCGTCCAGCAGCAGCGAGGCGTCGCAGCCCTGGACGAAGCAGTCGTGGAAGAAGAGGCGGACGATGGAGGCGCCCACGCGGCGCTCCCTGGCGATGGCCGGGTGCAGCGCCGAGCGCACGGCTTTGAGCATGCCCGGGCACGAGCTGGAGTAGAAGCCTGACGACAGCTGCGCCGACGCTCCTCCACTGGCGATGGCGACCAGCGCGAGGATGAGCGAGAGGGCAACAATGGCGCGCGCCGCCATGATCGGTCTATATATGGGCGTTGCTTAGGATGCTACTCGATCGGTCTATTCTACTAGTCAGCTAGATAGTGCCTTGAGAGAGCTTGTTTGCTGGATGTGGTGGAGGAACGAGCGGCGGCCGGTATTTATAGGAAAAAAAGGCTAGCTCACGCCGCTGGCCATGATTATTCTACTAGCTACTAGTCTGCCATCATATATTAGTATTAGATTGCATTATCATGCCCCCATCGTCTTCACCAACTCCGGTGGACTTTGAGCGTTGATCCAAACAGGCGCTCGCTTTGGAATAACGCGTTTCAACTCTGGGTGATGCAAGTAACGTAGCTCGTGAAAAATGAACAGTTCTGTTCTGGGGAAAAGCTGCATGCATGCCGACACTGTGCCATCGACACGGTTAAGCAAAGAGCCATGTCGATGGTGCAAGCATGGCTCCGTCTCCTCATGTTGCTTTCCTGTGCTACGGATGGTGTTGGTTAGCTACACTACTCTACGGATCGGTATGTACCTACTGCCTACCGGTACATGATCATGAACGAGAGGATGATCCGACCATCCTGCCTGCTGATCTTTCTCATAATAGTTTTTTTTTTTCAAGTTTCGAGGACACACAGACGTCTGACGGGGTCTCCGGCGGTATTATTTGGCCCATGCTCATCGTTAGAAACTGGAGGCACGTATGATGCATGGTGTTCATGGTCAAAACTTTCATATATCTATAGCTAGCATGGACAATTCAACCTGAATTCTCTCCTCAAGGTAGCTTATACGTACGTGCATCAGCAAATTCTATATAGCATGGCCCTGTACGTGGAGTAGGTCCGTATGTGAAAAAGATCTATCCGCTGACCGTATAGTACCGCATATTACTCTTACCACTCTTACCTTCTTCACTTTTTACTGAGAAAAGGAACTTATTCCTAGTATTACTCCTGCGCCTAACAGTACTATGTTTAGTCAAAGTGGAGTATAATACCTTTTGGGCACCAATCATACACACCACTTAGTTAATTAGCTTGTGCCTTAACCTTTTGATTTGAGTGTTCCGTGTTCACAGTTGTACCCTTTTTGTGTGTGTGGGTGAGTTGTCCCTTTTATTAACTCGTCTTAGTAGATGCTATATATTGCTCTTCTGTTCTGGCGCTTTATGGATTAGAACTTTAGAAGTGCTCGAGAGACTAGTAGATGGATGGACTCTTATTCGCAAAAAGAAAGAAGATAGATGGATTCTAGTCAAAAGAAATTCAATGCTGATTGCCGGAAGCAAATAACGACTTGTGGATCCGACCGCACCGCAATCGCCGGAGGTTTGGCGCATTAAAATTCTGCACATGCTGCCCCCTCAAGAAAAGCCATGGAGTAGATCATCAGACTTACTACTCGTGCATATGTAGCAGAACGGGTCCACTGTCGAAGACGGAACCAGCTTTCGCAACAGAATTCCAACGCCCATCCAGATCCAGTAGAAACTCTGCTCTCATCAACATACTACTCCCTCGATTTTATAAGACTTTTTTTTTTTTGAAAGATAGCAGCAGAGCTGCTATAATTCATCAAGAGGAAGCGGTAAAGAAACCGATGCTCGGTTAACTAAGGAAAACCGAGCTAAAATCTTTACAAAGAGCACACTACACCTAGCAAAGCTAGGGCTCGAGCACAACAGGACATACACAAACGCCTAAAGGCCGACACAAACGAAAGGCCGCCACAAGCATGTACGACGACATCACCGTCACTGGAGAGAGACGACATGTCCGGCGGAAGAGGAGCGAACATGTGCCTCTCCGATCACGAGAGGGCGCCCGACCTGACTTGCCTGGCGCTGCAGTCATGTGTGCTCCAAGTGCCCACCACCATCGCCCCTGACGGACATGCCGCCAAGGGGTGCTCCTGCTGCCCTCCCTTCGACCAAACGACCGGCCCCAAACGGATGCACCACCAACAGCTCCAAGCTCTTCAAAACGCTGCCCGCTTCAGATCCACCGCACATCCACTAACCAAGTGATCCCTACATCAGACTTAGCTCCAAGGTAATTCTTCCAACAAAGTAATGACACCAATGGCGCCACCATTACACACGGTTTTCACCGGGAGACAAGAGCTTCAAGCAGGGAGAGGTGTCGGATCCCCTTGATGGCGCCTCCAACAAGGAAAATCACACCCGAAGGCATCATTCGTCACCAGCCTAGACCGAAGTCAAGCATGACTTTCATCAGGGAGCCAAACACCTATGCCGGAGACGACATCTCCAACACACCACCATCAAACCGGAGCAGCAGACGCCACTTGCTACACCACCCAAGAGCTAGCCGAAGCACCACCGGTGCGCAAAGGCCAGAGCATCCCGAAGGCCCTGCCCCGACCATGCCACCGTGGACCACCAACCCATCATGGAGCCACCATGCACCCCGGCTGCAGACAGTCGCCGGCCGAACCACCTCCGAGCCTCTGGCCGCCAAACGCCAGATCCGGCCAGCAAGGGCCCACCAGATCCGACCACGCCAGGCCAGAGGCCCCCGCCGGGGCGAGCCCGCGGCCCCGGCATCACCCACGGACAGCGACGCATGAGTCCGTGCCGCCCCTGGCCTCCATGCCGCACAACGACCATGCCCAGCACCTCCACGTCCCAGCAAGGGCACACACGCACCGGCTGCTGGACGGGTGCGCGGCCAGCCGCTCCATCTCGCCCCATGGGCGTGCACCGGACGGATCTGGGGCGCGCAGACCGCCGAGCTCGAGATCCCCAAACCGCGCCAAGCCGCCGATCTGTATTCACCAGAAGGGAAAGCGCCCCGTCGCCGCCTTCCTTGGGGCCGGACCGGGCTTCGCCGGCGGGCGCCCTCTGGCGACGACGAGAGCGGAGGAGGGGAGGAGGAGGGACGGTGGCGGCGCTAGGTTTCTACCCCCGTGTCGCCAAAGCGAGGCGACGCGGGGATCGAGCTTCTGTTTGCTCTTGGGAAGTGTTCTTCGTTTTTATAAGATATTTTGGACAGCTAACTTTGAATTGTTTTGGGCAGTGTCTGAACTTTTTAAAATATTTTATAAAAATGAACAGATGAAGTACACGGCAGCAGCTGCACTTCTCTGACCACAACTTGCCATTAAGAAAATTCAACGACAGTATCTGGGTTAGCTCGCTGCAACAATTTGTCTGTTGACTGTCGATCGCTGTGTGTTGTCTGTTTTCCTTGTACGTACGTGCTTGTTGTTTCTGAGGAGAATTATTTTATTTTAACACATAGGATATCTATAGGCAATTATACGTTTTTCATGGAAGAGAGAACTTACTCCTCGGAGCACCTAATGATTACTGCTAAAGCTAAAAAATGAGCAGACGACAGCCCCAGTAAATAAATAATTTTGTTACACGTTTTCGTATTAAACCAGGATATGATTTTTTTTTTTCTTCGAAAACAACTTTCAATCTAGTCATCTTCAATCATGGCAGTACGACGAACACCAGAAATAATAAAAATTACATCCAGATTCGTAGACCACCTAGCGACAACTACAAGCACTGAAGCGAGCCGAAGGCGCGCCGCCATCATCGCCCCTCCCTTGCCGGACTCGGGCACAACTTGTTGTAGTAGGCAGTCGGGAAGTCGTCGTGCTAAGGCCCCATAGGACCAGCGCATCAGAACAGCAACCGCCGTCGATGAAGAATAACGTAGATCGAAAGAATACAACGCGAAAACACACGAACATAGGCGAACAACGACCAGATCCGAGCAAATCCACCGAGGATAGATCCGCCGGAGACACACCTCCACACGCCTATCAACGATGCTAGACGCACCACCGGAATGAGGGCTAGGCGGGGAGACATTTATTCCATCTTTAGGAAGCCGCCGCCGTCTCGTCTTCCTGAGTAGGACACAAACACTAACAAAACTTGAAGGAATGACTAACAACGAAGCCCTCCCGTCGGTCCTTGCCAAGATCCACCGCGCCCCCATGGCCCTAGGGCCACCGGAGACGAGATGGACCTATGGCGGCGTCGACAAGAGGCAGAAACCCTAGATTTGTTTTGGAGGAGGAGGAGGCGGCGGCTGGGTGCGTGGCCAGGATATGATATGTAACTTAGAAAGATTTGTCAGAGAAAGACTTTTGTTGTATCCTGGGTCGAAGATTCGGCAAAAAAATGCTATATACAAGTAATATACACGCAATATTATCGCCATAAACTTATCTTTTTTGCCCTGAAATCAAAATAATCATTTCTTGTCCAAACTTTTTAGACGAGCACAATACCTAATCATGTTTGATTCCAAAAAAGATTTATAACTTTTCAAACTTTTTTGAATTACTATTTTTTTGGCGCATACAGGGTGCGCCAGAACCAAAGAGCGCCAAGTTCCGTCCATGTAACTTATGCATCTAGTGTCCGTTTTGGTCACATAGCAAGGGGGTGGTAGGTCGGGGTGCGCATCCAGTGATCTACTTTTTTCAATGGATGGCGAGACAAACAAATTCCTTGTCTGATTGAGTGGGATGAGCGCAGAGTTTCTACTGGATTTTTGTTGGAGGGATAAGAAACACATTGGGTTGTGATGACTTGGAGTGATCGACTCATAATGAAGTATTAAAGGGATAAATATACAATTAGTACAAATTCAGCCTCTTCATTACTAGGCGCGCACACACACAAAAGTCACGCCGGCAAAGAGCGAAGTCATTCAAGATCAAAGTCATGCCTTGAAGGATGAAAAGGAAAAAGAAAACACCCAAGCGATAAAAATTAATGATCGTCAAACTAGTGCAATGACCATCTACATCATCTATCATCTCTTAACATTACAAGGACAACGAGAAATGTTCTTTGGCAGCGGCGCCTCCTAGAAGGGGAGGCTGCTCAAGAGCTGCCGTCGCGGGGTCCAACCATCGAAGGCTAGATTGTGGGTTCTCACCTTGAAGATCAAGTCTGAGCAAACTCCAAGCCATGCCCGCAAGAAGCTAACGATGTCAAAATGCCGCCATTGTCAGGTATGACCAACTAGGGTTGGACCTAGGGTTTTCACTTGGAGCTGGAGACCGAGTACTCAAAAAGCACCACCAAACCAAAGTCATCTTGTGCCGTTGACTCCACTTTCCACAATCTTAGCAGTAACATGCACGAACGGTCCTCATGTGAGATGCGAAGAAATCATTCGTGAGAGGTGAAGGTCATCGGCATAGCCAAAATCCCAATTTAGGATGATCTTACAGCGTTGTATCGACGTCACTAGTAAAAGACGATGGTACATCTATAGGAGACAACACCACCACACATTGCCACCCTTTCCAGCAGCCCAAGACCCCACGACACATAAATAACCGAGCGGAAGACCGCCTCATTGGGGACGTAGATGGTAGTCATCTGGACCTGCCGCTCTATCTTGTCGCTGGATATTGTCCTACCACCAAGATCCATCGTCAAGCAGCTTGGAGTCGCCAGCCAACTGGGTGGAGGAGGGCAACGACTACTATCTGGAGGCCACATCAGCAACTCACCACGGCTACGCACGCTGTCTGCGAGACTAAACCGCACCACCATGAAAGCACACTATAGGAGCAACTCACATGCTAGATATGGGGACCGTCCACCGTCGGTTGCGTGAGCACTACCTTTCGAACTGCCGTGCCACCCGCAATCGGTGACCGTCGACAACCCATGATTTCGTAGTGCCTCTAGGGCACACTTAGCCGCAACTACGCCATGATCACACAACCACAAGTTCCTTGATGTTGTTGTCGCATGATTGGTACAATTGTAGGTGAGTGTGACACGCCGCTACCAGTGATCCCCAATCGCCGCCATGCTACTACGCTTCTTCCAGTTGTTGCACGATTCGTATGATCGATGTTGAACGCAATGATGTCGTTGCCCCCGGATCGTCTCCATGCCGTTGATATTCTAGCTACTAGTACTATTATCTTCAAAGAGCCGGGGAGGATGACCGCCATTAAACCACGCAGGGGCCCGCCGGCGCCATGGGTTGCTCAGTCTTTCCTCGGCGGCAACATATGATAGCAACGAGGAGAGGAAGATCATAAGAGGAGGACGGGAAAATTTGGACCGTGATTGTCTCCATCGTTTACCGTCCGTGCAGCACAAGGGCGGTTTTCACCCAAACCAAAATTGTATCTTCTTCCTTAGAACTATGGGCGATAGGGAGCAGTCAACATCTTCAGTTATTGTAGGTGGATGTTGGTGACCACATGGGCAGCAAACCTCTGTTGTATTGTAATCAGTTTCTCTTTCTATCTTAATGAAGCAATGCACGTTTCGAAAAAGAGAGAGTGTATCTCTTTTCCCTTTTTGAATAAAATTGTTGAGTCTATCCGTGAAAAGTGTTCACCAAACAACCCGATGAGTAGAAAAAATAGGGATAACCCCAAATCATATCGGGTATTCCACCAACCGAACGCACCCTAAACATAAAAACCACCTTGGACATCCATAATGATAGAATCTGTTGTGGATAATTCGTCACTATCATCTTGAGTCCAACGAACAAATTAACTCATGGAGTATGTTGGATCTGGGATGTCTCGGCTCTTTAGATCATATTATTCATAGCCCTCAACTCTCATTAGCTCTCTCACTCTCTCAAGTCTCCACGTCAGCAATTATCTTACTAGCAAGACTCGGCAATTGAGGGCACAGTTTCGGTGGTCTCCTGTACTCCACCTAGCCATTTCTTTGTTGCTCTACCTCTGTATGTCCACATACTATTTGTGCTTGAAAATAATCATGTCCACTTACACTATGTATAATAGAGGATACGAAGCGCGTTGCTGCGAGAATTTGTTGATGAAAATTTGGGTTAATAACACGAGAATCAAAATTAGAAATACACATGACTTAGTATATTTGATTATATATAGTTGTGACATTATTTATTGAATTTAAATAGAACAATTGAATGGAAAAGATTCTCCAATACATGGTTGAATGTTGTGGTGGGTCTTTTCCCACGCATGATTGCATGTTGAGGTGGGTTTTATCCCATTCATATTTGTATGGTGAGTGACATGCTTGTATGTTGAGATAAATAAGTTAGTGATGATGACTCTCTTGCGTATATATATGATACCAAACGCGTGTGTGGAGAATCTGTGACCTAGCATTTGTGACAATGCATAAATCTGTTTTATTTACTTGATTGTGCATCTAGCTTGCTAGCAACATGTGGGGCTTGGGTGTGTCAAAGGAGACAATTAATAAGACAAATGGGCAGTTAGTTGGGAGAAATAAACTTTGACTTCAACTCTAGAGTTTAGAGCTCTAGAATATGTAGAAGGGCTGATGACTGATGTTATCTACATGAGAGATAAATATACTCTCAGTGTTTCTATTCAACTTACATATTAGCTTTGTCTCAATTCAAATTTCGAAACCTTTGACCAAGATTATAGAAAACTAAAAAATAAGTAACATCAATACGATTAGACTCATCACTGGATATATTTTTACATCATATACATTTATTATTGTGAAAGTTTATGTTGTTTTGTATAAAATTAGGCAAACTTTATAAAGTTTGAGTTAGGTCAAAGCTAATTAATATGCAGAGTAAGTAGAAACGGAGGGAGTATTATATTAGAGAGTATAGCTAGCTAAACGATTTTGACACCATGTTTAAAGTTGAGAGAGTTTACTGGATGCACATCATGATAGTTTTTTGTGATCAACATGTGAGAGTATTCCTCTGTTGATCTAAAAGGAAGAAAACAGAGCATGAACATAATTAGTTTGACTAGAACTGATTCATACACAAATCATGATGATTACTTAGCTAGTAGAAAATAAACTAATCTAGAATGATTAGTTAACAATTGGATAAATTACATATATATTAACCAAACCAATCTATTGCTTTCCCTCCCATGGCAGTGGCTAAGGCGAATCTTCGCTTCCTCAGGGCTTTGTTGGCAAGCCTGTGGACTCCTCTCCCCTCTGTTTGCTGCTCCGGTTCCTGATAGCGGGGAGGGAAGTCCATGTGCCTCGGTCCGACTAGTAGTTTATGTTAGCCTTATTTGGGTTCCTCGCAGGATGACCTTGTGGCGTATGGTGACATTTCATCTTCTAGTTGGTCATCCATGCTCTATCGAGTTCGTCCGGACGGATGGGGTCGATAGAGCTCTAGCGAAGAACCCTATCATTTCCTTTGGGTGGTAAGATTAGGGTTTCTCATCATGTGTGCAAGAGTTGAGATTTGGTGACTGGCTCTTCAAATCAACTCAAGGGTTCATTGGCAATGATTGGAGCTTTTGAGCGTTCTTCCATAGGGGCACGGGCACATAGACTTCTCGTCTCTTATCGAAACTCTCATGCCTACAACGACCCTTCGACGACTAGTTCCTGCGGTGGTAGTGGTTATATAGTGGTGCATGGGCCTCGATATAATTCTTAGAATTTTAGGGGTGCTTTGTACTCCTATTGGACATTTATAATAAATCCAAGTCCTTAAAAGAGAGAAACTAGAGTAGTCTTATCTGGTGCTAATTTTGTAAAGTAAGTCTTCTATAGATTTGGGGATCTGCATTGAAAAACAAGTATGCGGGTACAAAGTATCAGACTGATCATAACCCTAGTTCTGGTTTGGTTGATGCGTAACTTTCTCAACAGATTGGGAATGATAATTGAATACCTTTAAATTTTGTAAAACTAGATGATACCTCGCACGTTGTTGTGGGAATATTTCGCAATACAATTCAATGATATTTGATAAAAATGAATCATAAATATTTTCAGTAATAATATGAGATTTAAAACTAAAAATACACATATTTTGTTGTGTTTGATTAATGTATAGTTGTAACCTATTTAAAAAATTACAAATAACATAATAAAATGGAAATTATCATGTTGCATGTTGAGGTGGGCCTTCTCCTATGCATGCAGTGATAATGTGAGAACTAAAATGCATATATTTCTTGCTTTTAATTATTGCGTAGTTTTAAATATTTATTAAATATGAATAACATAATAAAATGTTTTTACTGCATGTTTGCATGTTGAGATAGGCTTTCTCCCATGCATGATTCATGTTGTCGTGGACATTCTCTCATGCATGTTGCTCTCTGACATGGCATGCTTGCATGTTAAAAGAAATAAGTTAATGAAAGCTATCTATTTTAATATAGAAGATAAATGGACATGCATGGCTACCCATATGTTGCAGCTCATAAGATGAAGAGAGTTCTCCTCATTTTGCCAATGTATAGTTTACTGGACTAGATGGTTTCTTTTTCTCACATTTTTGGTGTCTTTTTTTGCGGGGGTAAAAGGGATTTGTATTACTCAAGAGCCAAGAAGGTCCTCCCTACACAAGCTACGAATATTGTTCGGGCCGAAACAGAGCCAGACCACAGTACGGTCTTCCGTCCTTCCCAAAGTTCGCCAACATATGGCTTACATTATTCTGCTCTCGAGAAATATGAACAACACGACACTCCATTTCACTCATAAGATGCTTCACTTCCGAGACCACCATGACGTACTGCGAATGGTCTTGTCCTGAGGCATTGAGCAGTTGCACTCCCTGTAGACTATCGCACTCAACGATAAACGACAGCTCTGTCCATTGGAGGGCCAAAGCTATGCCCTCCATGCACCCAGCCAGCTCGGCATGTACTGGGTCCGGGCAAGACCATAGTGAGGGACACACGGAGAAGATGATGGCCCCTTCCTATTCACGAAGCACCATTCCCGTCCCGGCCCTCCCGTCATCATGGGAAAAGGAGCCGTCGACATTCAGCTTCTTCCAGTTGGCCGACGGGGGACTCCATTTGTGGGCTGTTCGTGGCACACCTCTCACATGCGATATAGGATGTTCTGCACCTTCTTATTGGATGGTCATCTTCCCTTTGTCCCAATCTCCCTGCGGATACTACTGGATCCCGAGCAGCGAGGTCACGTAGCTCTGCAAAAAGCGATGAGATACCTCCACGGGCTGTGCTGGTTTGTCATGAGTGACCTCGTTGCGCACATGCCAACATCTCCACAGCAGCATAATCAGGCGTAGCTGGTCCCCTTCATTGCATTCTGCAATAAGGTTCAGTAGCCACTCCGGGCCGGTGTTACAGCCAGACTGACTCGATGTTCGGTATGCTCCACACCTCCGCCATAGTCTGCCACAAATGCACAGCCCTACGGCACTTGCAAAACACATGAAGAGTGTCCTCGCGCTCGAGACCACATAATGGGAATATATTAGTAATCCATGTGTCGACTGAATTATTAGACCATGTGGCAAGGGAATCAATAGCCAAATACCATGCAAACACACGCACCTTAGGAGGAGCAGGGCACCTCCATAATAATGCACAGACGGAACGTCGCCCATCCGGTGCCCTGCTCGTTGCGACTGAAGAGGGACGAAGCTTGTCCTCAAGCGCTAGCCAGTACGCGTTATGTACAGTGAAGATACGAGTACGTTCTGCACCCCATGCAAGAAAATTTGCCCCCAACCGAGGGGACGCTTTAATCTTTAGTATCTCCTGAACATCAACGAGCATAAAATACTGTTGAAGTAGGGTTCCGCGCCATGCACCATGCTCATCTAGGAGCTCTGAGACTCGTCGGAGGCGGCACCTTCCCTATTGGGTGATTGGTGGCCGGCCAACAGGGTGTGGTATCCAGGAGTCCCACCAAATTCGGACCGACTGCCCGCTACCAATGCGCCAGACTAAGCCTTTGTTCAGCAATTCCAACCCATGCACAATGGACTGCCAAGTTTGCGACGCGTTGCTAGTGAACACAGTATCTTCTAATCGTCCATTAGGGAAGTACCTTGCCTTCAAGACGTGTGCACAAAGACATACCGGGTTGACCAAAATACACCATGCTTGCCGAGGTTGAATAGTCTGAAGTCCTTGAATCCCATACCCCCAGCCGATTTGGGCCTCAGCAACGAGTCCCAAGATTTCCAGTGCGTTTTCATTTTCCTCTTGCCTCTGTATGCGCCCCACCATTAGCTACGAATCACCGTCCCCAAATCATCACAGGTGCTTCTAGGGAATTTAAACAAGCTCATTAGGAGGGTGGGTAGGGCCCGCGCTACTGTCTTGATAAGAACCTCACGTCCTGCTTGGGACATCAATTACCCCCACTGTATAATTCTCTTTGTCAGTTGCTGCTGAAGATTGTGTAGTTTCCCTTTGGAAAAGCGGCCACTTGGAATTGGAAAGCCAATATATTTTTCCTCAAAGTTCATATTCACCAAGTCCAAGTTGTGCATGACCTCCGGTTTGTTAGTTTGTGAGCATTTGGGGCTGAACATTTGTGACGCCCAGATACTTACGCTACAGTAATGCTCTGATAATGATGCCACATCACCATGATTACTGTCGCTAATCCCATGTTGGTTCAGAACCGGTTGAAATTCAAATTTGAAATAAAGTTAAACGATAAAAGTTTTCAAACTTTAAAACTAAAATGTTCTAAATGTGTCAAATAAAACATAAGCAATTATGGTGGAGGATCCACATCTTTATATAGTAATTAAAGACTCTAAAATAATTAAAACAGTTGTTAAAACAATTAATTAAATGCCTTTTGAATTTTATAAAATATTAAGCTATTTTATTTCGGGTTAAGGATTAATGTGGCAGTGGTGGTTTCAATAAAGCTAATTTAGGTATTCGTAATATAATTCACAGAACTAGAATAAAATGAAGAATAAAATAAAACAGAAAAGAAAATAAGAAAAGGTAAAAGAAAACAAAACAAAAGGAACGAAAGACCAGCTTCCCCCCAGCTGGGCCTCGGCCCAACCGCGCCTCTGCTTAACCACCCCCACCCCGTAGCCTAACCCTAACACCCGAACCCACGATCCCCACTCCTCCCCCTCGCGCCCAAATCCCCGATCTGGATCGGGGCATAGCGCCCCGACCCCGTCGTCGATCACGGCCGCCCGGATCCCGCCGCCGGACCTCCTCCTCTCCGTCGTCAACCTCGTCCCCGTCTACCTCCCCGAGCCCAGCTGCCCCGTCCCTACAGCCCCAGTGAGGCCTCGGCCTCCTCTCCTCCTCTCCTCGCTACCGCGGTCACCGCGCCAACGCGCTCGCCCGCGC
>LR738712.1:150803364-150825188 GCA_902687465.1 Secale cereale | reverse complement strand
GGCACCGGACTGCAGCGCCCGCGGCCGCGCAACCCGCACCCCACCTCGCCTTCACCGCGGCCGCCCGTCGCTGGCCCTGCAGCCGTAACGGCCGCCGCGCGACACCCCGCCAGACCCGCAGCGGCGACCGCGCGTCTCGCCGCGCCCCGCCATTCCACCACGCCTGGCCGCTGCTGTTCGGCCCCTTCTGCCGCTGCCGCCGGCCCCTCTCGCTCGCGGCGCATCCCCATGGCGCTCCCGCGCGTGCAGCTCTCTGCCAGCGCCGCCAGCTGCTACCTCCGGCCACCTCTCCCGCCCCGCTCTCCCTTGCCGAGGTCCGCCGCTCGCCACCCCCGCATCGCCCCGATTGCGCCCTGCCGCTCGGGCCCCGTCTTCGACCGCGCTGCCACCGGCGTCCCTCCTTCGACTGGTTGTGCCCGCCACCAGCGCCTCTGCGCGCGCGTGCAGCCGCGGCTGGCCAGGGCCAGCGCCCAGTTGGACCGGCGCGCTGCTCCTGCCTTTGCCTCGCCCCGCCGCGGTGGCCACACCCCGTCGCGCCCCGGCGGCCATTGCTGGCGTGCCCGGGTCTGCCCCGTTGGGCGCCTGGCCTCACCCGCCCCGTAATCATGACTTCGCCCGTGCCCGATAAGGCCTCTGTGCCACTGAACGTCGGGGCCCAGCCCCTGGTACTTTTTTCTAAAAAAAAAGAAGTTAAAAAAATAATATATATAATAAAAATAATTAAAAATATTAATAAATAATAAGAGGTTTAATTAATTAATTAATCAATTACTTAATTAATTCTGTTTGGACTAACCTAAACACTAATTAACTTAATTAACTGTTAATTATCTAAACAGTCAATGACAGGTGGGACCCACTGGTCAGGTTGACCAGTCAACCATGCTGACGTCAGCATGATGTCATGTTGATGTCATAAATCCTTTTTTGAATTAATTTAATTAGTATTAAATTCCAGAAATTAATAAAAACTTTAGAAAATCATATCTTTTTAACCGTAACTCGGATGAAAATACTTTGTACATGAAAGTTGCTCAGAACAACGAGACGAATCCAGGTACACGGTCCGTTCGTCCGCCACACATCTCTATCATACCGAACGAGCAACATTCCCCTCCGTTTCATCTGACCGAAAATGCCTAACACCGGGAATACTTTCCCGGATGTTATTCCTCTTCGCCTGTATCACCGAGCACCGCGTTAGGTCACACGTAGCACCGCCTTTTGCCATGTTATGCTTTGTGATGCTATTGTTTGCTCTGTTATTTATTTGTTTCCCCTTCGTTGCTTATTTTCGGTAGACTCCGATACTGTGATAGACCCCGAGACCATTGATGCTTCAGTGTTCGACTACGGCTACGCTTCCGAAGATTCCTTTCGTCTGCAGGGCTTTCAGGCAAGCCCCCCCCTTGATCACCAGATATCGCCCATTATCCTCTCTCTTATTCTTGCATTAGATTTGCTACTGTTGATGTTTCGATAGCTCCTATTCTATTGCATAGCCTGTCATTGTTGCTACAACTGTTGATACCTTACCTGCTATCCTAATGCTTAGTATAGGATGCTAGTATTCCATCAGTGGCCCCACATCCTTGTCCGTCTGCTATGCTATACTACCGGGCCGTGATCACCTCGGGTGGTGATCACGGGTATATGCTATATACATACTTTACATGATACATGATGTGACTAAAGTCGGGTCGGCTCATTGAGTACCCGCAAGTGATTCCGATGTGGGGGCTGAAAGGACAGGTGGCTCCATCCAGGCAGTGGTGGGCCTGAGTTCCCGAGGGCCCCCGAGTGGATCTTTGTGGCGGAGCGACAGGGGCAGGTTGAGACACCCAGTCGAGAGGTGGTCTGGCCCTGGTCATTATCCGCGGTGATTTTCATAATAACACGCTTAACGAGTTTGGATATTTGATCCGAGTCTGGCCATTGGCCTATACGCACTAACCAGCTGCGTGGGAATAGTTATGGGCTCTCGACGTCGTGGTATCAGCCGAAGCCTTCTTGACGTCAGCGACTGAGCGGCGCGCGCCGGGTTGGACCGCGTAACGTAACTTCCTTACTATGGAGGTTGCTAGGTCTGCTCACCGGCCGCCCTCGCAACGTGCAGGTGTGCATTGGGAGATGGGCCCAGACCCCTGTGTGCTTAGGACTTAGACCGACGTGCTGACCTCTCTATTGTGCTTAAGTAGGGCTGCGACGTGTTGATCTTCCGAGGCCGGGCATGACCCAGGAAAGTGTGTCCGGCCAAATGGGATCGAGCATGCTGGGTTATGTGGTGCACCCCTGCAGGGAAGTTAATCTATTCGAATAGCCGTGTCCCTCGGTAAAAGGACGACTCGGAGTTGTACTCCGACCTCATGACAACTAGAACCGGATACTTAATAAAACACACCCTTACCAATGCCGGATACAACTCGTTGGTGGCTCTCTCACAGGGTGATGTGCGGGAGGATCGCCGAGTAGGATTATGCTATACGTTGTTACTTGGTGAACTTACCATCTATTCTATTCTACTGCTATAAGACGGAGGCTGCCAGAAGCGAGGATACTTGTTACTTCCAGCTACTCTCTTCTTCTGCTGCAAGATGGAGGTGGCCAGAAGCGTAGTCTTCACTTGGATTAGTTATCCCCCTCTTATTCTGCTTTCTGCAGTTCAGTCCACATATATTACCCCTTTACATTGATACCATTGCATATGTAGTGTAGATCCTTGCTTGCGAGTACTTTGGATGAGTACTCACGGTTGCTTTGCTCCCCCTTTTCCCCCTTCTTTCTTCTTTCTGGTTGATGCAACCAGATCGGTGGAGTCCAGGAGCCAGAGGATCTCGATGATGTTTCTACATGGAGTTCGGCTTCGAGGAGTAGTTAGGAGGTCCCAGGCAGGAGGCCTTGTCTTTTCGATCGTTGTTACTTTTGTGCTAGCCTTCTTAAGGCAACTTGTTTAACTTATGTATGTACTCAGATATTATTGCTTCCGCTGACTCTTGTGTTTTCAAGCTTATGTATTCGAGCCCTCGAGGCCCCTGGCTTGTAATATAAAGCTTGTATTATTTTAATTTGTGTCTAGAGTTGTGTTGTGATATCTTCCAGTGAGTCCCTGATCTTGGTCGTACACATTTGCGTGCATGATTAGTGTACGGTCAAATCGGGGGCGTCACAAGTTGGTATCAGAGCCGACTGCCTGTAGGAATCCCCCTTTCCAACTCCTTGGTCGAAGTTGAATCTAGTCTTTGAAAAACAAATTTACTAACTTGTTGTGTGGCTTACGGGCCCACATCACCATTGGGTGGTATTAGGATCTTTTACTCCTCGTCTATACTTTGGGACTCTTATCTCTCTTTTATTCGGGATAAATTAATTTTGCTAAATCTAACATTAGGATCTCGTTATCACTTTCACCCGGAGAGCACCTTATGATCGATGATCGTCTGCTGCACCAGAAGACCCTGAAGATACTCTCCGCTGTTAACCCGAGAACTTGTGTTCATCGCCTTTGCAAATCACTATCACCGATATATCCTTATGGATATCTGCATGCACTTGTCATTCTCATGATCATTCCTTGTCGCTCTTGTTGATACAAGATGCCCCGAAATTTTCTCCGTTGTCCGAGAATCCTTTGAGTTTACTATCTTTGCAGTTTTATTTCGCATGAAAACCCTTACGGTTATTTCCTCACATTTATGGTGGATCCGTTCTTTTCAATTGTTCATGTGTCTCACAAAATTCTTCGGAATACTTTTCAATTTTTCGAAAATCCTATGCACCCTGTTACTCTTGAAATTCTTACCTGCTTGCATTATGGTTAATTCCATATGACTAGTAGTCTTCGTTAACATCCCTTGCCTTATCCATTTTGAGCCTATTGATTCAATGTGTGTGTATGCACACATTCATCCGGTTATCCTTTCTAAAAATTATCTTTCCAGCTCAGATGTCATTCCGGACATGAGTTGGTTCTCGGCAATTCAAACCTTTATTGATTGTCCAACTAAGTGTTTTCAACTTATCCATCCTTGATCAGAGCGTCTGCTTTTGATCCTTCCTTTTGGAAACCATAATTTGTTTCTATTTCAAGCATCAGACTAATAAGGTGATTCTTGAATCTGATGCCTCTGCATTCTTTCTTCCTCTGACTGAGTATCGATACTCACATCAGCTCCGTTGTGGATTGCCCGATCCATTGTTGGATTGTTATCCGACAGTATCCTTCATATTCAATCACCTTGTGAGTTCTTCCCCTGATACATAATGCCTTTGGTAAATTATATCCTCTACTTGACCAACCATGCTCTGCCTTCGAGCTTGTGTTTTGACTTTTGAAACTTGTGGTATATGTTACTAAGATGCCCGATGGGTTGAAACTATGCCTTCCCCTAATTCGTGAGAATCCGAAAGTTTTCACAAGTCATACTCTTCCGGTGTCCCACCAAATGAAATTCCAACACTACAGTTTTATCAAAGCGAGAGGTGAATGAAATAATATGCATTAAAGAAGTGGGAGTCGACCTTGAACTTGTGTTCATGCCCATGAAAATAATGTAGACCGTCTCGGAAGCTTCTTGCAAAATGATTATCCAGCTGTATAATTTCCTCGGTATTCTTGAATTGATTCCTTACAGTTATGGTTCCGACCATGCTGTCCTGATCTAATATATCTGATGGGAATTCATTCCCGTGCCTCATTTATTTTGGCAAGGTTGAAGTATCTACTGTCATAGGTCAATGACTTGGTTCTACCTCTATCATGTTCTACCTTCGAGTATTACCCCCTGGTATCTCGAAGATGTCTTGCCACTGCACCACATCTTACTAACGTTGTCGAAGTAATGTCTTTCCTTGTCATAATCACTCTACAGGTTTTGGGTTGTTGTCAAACGAGGACGCCGACTAGTGAAATTGTTCCGCACTACAAATCAAATACCCCTCGTATTTTTACCGGGAAATTATGAACTCAGTCTAGTCATTCCTAGACTATCGGCTGCATCCTGGTCTTACTATCTTTGACTGTGCTACCTCGTCCTTCTCTGGTGCACGAATTCTTTAGTGTGTGAGCACGACTTACGTTGAGCTTTCAACATCATGTTGCTTGTCTTGAACGGCAACTTTGGTTCCGAGCTTGCATCTTACATATTGATCCTATAACTTGCCACTTCACCATTCCCTTGCTTGTTGCCATTGTTGTTTGATTGCATCCTCTTGAAACCTCCCGACAAAGGTGTTGGATCACCTTCAACACTTTGACTTCTTCCGAGATGTCAACCGTGTTCATGATGAGAAATACCCTCCTTGCCCTCGACGATTTTCATTATCATCGGCAACACCCTTGACTCCCTTTCATCGCGAACTTGTCCACATTATGAATACAACTTGCTCTCCAACTAGTGTTGTGTTCTGCATTGAAGTATTACTGTCTTTTATGTCAAGAATGTTGTGGGGATAGCTCCACCTCTTAGAAAATTCTCGATATGATGATACTTCTCACCATCACCATTCTTCCTTGGTCCCCGTGTTATTTTTAACCGGGATACCAATATGCTAACGATGCGGCTTGAGTTATGTACTTCTAGCAACCCTATTGCTTTGAAGTTAATATTCGACAGTTTGTTCTTAGACTATTGGTTATTGAATTGTCACTCTAACATTGATCTTGCCGCCTAAGGTCATATTTCTGGCACACCTTTCGACTAATGATTAATGTTGTATGTTTTCCTCGAGCATACAACATTATATCATTTGAATTGACAAGTGTCATCTTCTTATTCACATTATTGTGGAAATCCATCCGTTTGGATTTCTCAATGAATTGTCGCTGAGCCCATCAGCCTCCTCATCCTATCTTTGGTTTAAGGATGAACTTTTGTTTCGGGAACCCGCTCCCATAGTTCATTCCCGAGAATCTTGCAATGTCATTTCGTCGATTGGTGTTGCACCTTTTCTTCTCAAACATCTCGAGTCTGAGGTATCATGACACCAATCGGATCTGAATCTCGGTCAGATATGATGGTTGGGACAACTTTCCAGTAGTTATAATGTTGGTCCCTTGCTGACCCGGTAATATGATGTCATGCCTAGCACCCCTGGCTGGAGGACCCATCATTATAATTTCTTATGCAAGGATAGCCATCCTTCCAGGAGGAAATGGTAAGACTTTTTCTATAAGTTGTTCCTGGTGAATCCTTTGTGTATCCAAGTCCGACCTTTGCTTCAAGACCATGCCAATGCTATCTCGAAGCATGTCTGTGGTGCTCCGATTTTCAACAAGAGCATTTGAAGCCCAATGCTAAATGTTTATTGGTCAGTTATCCAAACACCGTTGTATGGGTAACATCTTGATTAATCCTTGCCTCTTTATCTGAATGGTTGGGTACTTGCTCTCCAACCCTGGATGCCATGTTCCGCTTGACCATGGGAATGATATACTCCTATTAATTGTGTGTAATCACAATTTTCCTTTCCATTTGTTTGTTTAACCTTTCTTTGATCTACATATAATCTAAGCAGTAATAATTCTCTGCTTATGTAAACACCTCGTTGTACAACTCTATCAGTAAGACCTCGTTACTATTGTTGTAACATTCCATTAACTGCCGGTGAATGAGAACCATGCTTATTGGTCCGCCTCGTTACAATGGGCAAGAAAATGGTTCTCTTCGTTCCCCGTCCTTGGTACCGACATTGTTGCCAACTTACCTGACAGACTATCCTCTGACATGCCTTGCTTTCTGTGCAAGATGTCACCCCCTTCCTACTTTCAATCCACATGGTGGGCCCATAACCCACAGGTCCACTGGATCGAAACCTGACTCTTCTTTACAACCCGGATTCTAATGTGTCCTTTGCACCTGGCTTCGTATGTGATTCACGAGCTAAATTTGATACCATTATTCATCCTGGAATTGAACACCATGTTATTCTCGTTGTTCAAGCACCCATTCCATCTTCTGTCTAGGCATCGAATGATTGTCTACCCACTAGAAACTTTGGTACCATCGTATATTGCACTCAACGAATTCACTGTAATACAACTCATGGGGTACCTCGTGTATTTCCCATTGAGTTCACCGTTAGATGCCCAACTTTGTGGACATGCGTTCCTCCGGAGTTTTTTCCCCTGGTCGCGTTCGTAGGACGATAGAGATCCCGAAGAAAGGATGACGACTTGATCACGATGACATTAAGCAGAGAAATGAAGACACCAACGAAAGCGATCAACCTCTTCATAAGGGCAGCCAAGAACGAGAAGACTCGTTAGGTTTTCGCTACCAGCACCCCCCGTACTCCACCGCTTAAATCTCGGGACGAGATTTCTTGTAGTGGAGGAGAATTGTGATGCCCGGATACTTACGCTACAGTAATGCTCTGATAATGATGCCACGTTACCACGATTACTGTCGCTAATCCCGTGTTGGTTCAGAACTGATTGAAATTCAAATTTGAAATAAAGTTAAACGATAAAAGTTTTCAAACTTTAAAACTAAAATGTTCTAAATGTGTCAAATAAAACATAAGCAATTATGGTGGAGGATCCACATCTTTATATAGTAATTAAAGGCTCTAAAATAATTAAACCAGTTGTTAAAACAATTAATTAAATGCCTTTTGAATTTTATAAAATATTAAGCTATTTTATTTTGGGTTAAGGATTAATGTGGCAGTGGTGGTTTCAATAAAGCTAATTTAGGTATTCGTAATATAATTCACAGAACTAGAATAAAATGAAGAATAAAATAAAACAAAAAAGAAAAGAAAACAAAAGGAACGAAAGACCAGCTTCCCCCCAGCTGGGCCTCGGCCCAGAAGGCTACCGAGCCGCCAGGCCGGCCCAGCCGCGCCTCTGCTTAACCACCCCCACCCCGTAGCCTAACCCTAACACCCGAACCCACGATTGTCGGTGTACTAAAGTAGGGGTACCTTAGTATCCCGACTTGTGCACGGGCAGTAGCAGCGTCCCGTGGCAGGGCTCGCCACGTGCTCGCCAAGGCCCACTCTAGTTCCTTTGGAGCCATTCAAGAACAAAGTATTCAAGACAAAGAAACAGGGCCCCGGCAAGAGGAGCTTGCCGGGAAGGCCGCTCCAGGCTCAAGACCATCCCTTTAGCACAAGACCCTGGCAAGAGGAGCTTGCCAGGAAGGCCAAAGCATGGCGTTTCAGAAGACTTGCCGCGGCGCATCGCGCGCCCCGGCAAGGCCCGGAGAGCGACAAGCTTCCGGGCGCGGCAAGGTAGCGACCGCGGCAAGGTGCTTGCCGCGGCAAGCTTTCACTGTGTACCTGCGCTCCAGCTCATCCGGCCACGCGTCGCCCTGGGGCCCTTCCAGGGGCATGTGGCAGAAGGCTGTGCAGCCTGAGGGACACGGTGGCGAGCCACGATGACGAGGCTACCGTCGTGGCGAACGGAGACGCCCGGACGGACGCTTTTTTGCACTGTTTGGGGCGACGGCGACGGGCATTCAATGCCCTTGTCCCCCACCGTCAGGGTTAGGTACAAAGCACTGTACAAACACTGTTACAACTACCACCGTTTTTACGTTTTTACCCTCACCTATGTTGCCACCTGTCGGTGACCCCTTTGAACTATAAAAGGAGGCCCATGCACAACGTAGGGGGGGTTCCGAACTCTCGATCACTCCCACGCTCGGTGTAGCTAGCCTCAAGCACTGTAGATCTTCTTGCTCCCGAGCCAAGAACTCAATAACAAACCAAGGCAGGAGTAGGGTTTTACGCATCCGTGCGGCCCGAACCTGGGTAAACTGCTCGCGTGCGCACCTCTTTCTGCTCTTTGTGCTCCCTCCGCTCCCTTGCCGTACCGAAAAGGGGCTCCGGTCCCATAGGTGTTCGTGGGTGACCAGTTTCCCCGACATCTTTGGCGCGCCAGGTAGGGGGCGTTGAGGTTGTGCGAACCTGATCCGGCGTTCACGCGGGCGCAATCTTCAGCAACTTCACCAACTTCGATAACTTCATCGACATGCCGCCAAAGAAGAAAGCTTCGGAGGTGGGAGGCCCGTCCGCGTCGATCCCACCGCCACCAGAACCAACGGTGGGTGGGGTAGACGCTGGTGGAAGGACGGACGCCGGCGAGGAAACTCACGGCACCGCCAAATCCAAGGACAAGACGGACGACCGAGCGCACTCCAAGACCTCGGTGTCCGTGCACGCACCGCGCCCCTCTCAGGAGGTGCCGGAACGGCAGCGGGGTGGTACGCAGGGTACCATCCGCTTGCTGGGACAAGGCCAAGCTGGCGGGTCGCGGGACGCTCAAGGCCAACGCGCCGGCACGAGCAAGGCACGGTTGCCGGGGCGAGAACCTGCTCCTTCTAACGCTGTTAGAAGTCCGAGCATGTCTCGCTCCTCGCACCGCTCGCCACCGCTCCCCTCCACTCCAGCAGAAGCTCTAGCTAGAGCTCAGCTACTCCTCGACTTCCCTCCAGCGGCGGACAAGGCCGAAGACTGGAGGGCCACCATCCAAAGCCTCATCGGCTTCGCCAACAACGACATGCCGCAGCAGCCGGCGACATCACGGCCACGGCAAGTCAGCCAGGCGCGGGCTGATGGGGACAAGACCGCCGGTGGTGCAACTATCGTGCACTCCCCGCCGCGGAAGCAGAAATCGCCGAGTCGCCGAATCAACGTCGACGACGACTCCACGGCGTCGTCGGATCTGCGAGCTCGCCGCGATCAACGCCAAGTCATCGACGACAGGCGACAAGAAGACGCTCGGACTCGCATCGAGCGTCGAAGAGAAACGCGACGACAGTCCGACCAGCGCGCTGGGACCGCTGTCGACATGCACGCACCCGGTGTACCAGGCGACTTGCCGTACGCGGCAGGCTGCCCTGCGTTCACCCATGAGCTGCGGCAAGTCCAGTGGCCCAGCATGAAAAACTTCAAGCCCGACGTACCCGAGAAGTACGACGGCAAGACCCATCCCTCAGAGTTCCTCAGCATCTACACCATTGCGGTGCAGGCTGCCGGGGGACGGGATGAGAAGATTCTGGCAAACTACTTCCCGCTCGTGCTTAAGCCAAACGTCAGATCTTGGCTTATGCACTTGCCGGAAAACTCCATCTCTTCTTGGGCCGACCTGTGCCACCAGTTTGTCGGCGCCTTCACAGGCGGCCACAAGCCCCATGGCCAGGAAAGTGATCTCCACATACTTGCCCAGAAGGAGGGAGAGTCCCTGCGAAAATACATCCAGAGATTCAGCCGCGTCCAGCACAACATCCCGGACGTCCACCCTGCCGCGGTTATCAGCGTCTTCCACCAGAACGTGCGTAACCGCAGGATGAGGGAGGAGATGGCGATGTGCAAGATACGAGACATCAGCGAGCTTTATGACCTGGCTGACAAGTGCGCGCGCGCTGAAGAGGGGAGGAGACTCCCCGGAGAGGATGTTGGAGCAGGAGGAACGGACAGTGAGGATGCCGCCCCGGCAAGGAAAAACCGGCGGCGGAACAATAAGAAGAAGAAGAACAAGGAAGTACTGGCTGTCGAGCAGTCCGGCAAGGAGGCGGGCGCCCAGAAAGCTCAGGCTGGTAGCTCCGGCAAGGGAGCTGCCCCTGTAGCCGCCGCCGACAAGCAGGACGGCTCCGACAAGCAGTACTGCAAGATCCACCGCACCAAGGGCCACGATCTCCAGAACTGCAAGAGGGTCGAGTACCTCGTCGAGCAGCAGAAGGCTGAGTACGAGCGACGCGACAAAGAGAAGGCCCAGGGTGGCGGAGGAGAGTCCGGCAAGAAGCGGCCATTCAATGGCCGGGGAGGACGCCGCGGCAAGGCCAAGAAGCGGCAAAGAGATAGACCTCCCCGCGGCCGCGACAAGGACGAAGACGAAGACGACGACGAGGACGTGGACGACGGAGACAACAGCGAGCAAGAGTTCCAGAAGGCCACGGAAGTTCTGTGCGTCGATGGAGGTGCCTCTCTGCATACTTCCCACCGACAACTCAAACAATGGGTGCGGGAAGTAAATGCAGCGGAGCCACCCGTCGAGTCACGCAAACTTCTGAAGTGGTCCAGCATGCCCATCATCTTCGACATTGAGGACCACCCTGACCGCACAACTGCGGTCGGGTGCTTGCCGATGTTGGTTTCACCAACCATCCGCAACCTCAAGGTCACCAAGATGCTGGTTGACGGCGGGGCCGGCCTAAACTTGATCTCCTCCGCTGTGATCCGGAAGCTGCAGATCCCCGACAGCGAGCTCGAGGAGACCGGCACGTTCCAAGGGATCAACCCGGGAAGGAGCAAGCCGAAGGGGAAGATTATGTTGCCAGTAACCTTTGGCGGAGAGCTAAACTTCAGGACTGAGAGGGTCACATTCGACGTTGCCGATATCCCATTGCCATACAATGTGTCCGGCGCTTGCCAAGTTCATGGCAGCCTCTCACTACGCCTACAACATGCTCAAGATGCCCGGCCCGATAAGCATCATCTCTGTCCCCGGCGACAAGAAGGACGCGCTTATCTGCGCCGACAAGATCTACCGGGACGCAGCAGCCGCAGCAGATAGCAAAACACTTGCCGTTGAAGCTCCCGGGGGGAAGAACGAGACTAAGTCCGGCAAGAGCTCTGGGGCCCACTCCGGCAAACGCACCTCTTCGGAGTGCTGTGCTGCCGTCGAGGACGCACCATCGAGCTCCACCGGCAAGTGCAAGAAGGGAATGGCAGCTCCACCTGCAACCAAGAAGGTGTCCGCCAAGGAGGACGGCACTGGTGGTACTTTCACCATCAGTGCTACGCTCGATCCTAAATAGGAAAGCGCGCTCATTGCTTTCCTGCGGGAGAATGTCGACGTGTTTGCATGGCAACCGTCTGACATCCCCGGCGTTCCCAGGAAAGTAATTGAGCACAAGCTTGCCATTTGTCCTCACGCGCGGCCCGTCAAGCAGAAGGTCAGGAAGCAAGCGGTGGAGCGCCAAGAGTTTATTGCCGAAGAAATCAAGAAGTTGGAAGCAGCATGCCTTGTTAGAGGTGTACTTCTTCCCACGTGGTTGGCCAACCCTGTTGTCGTACGTAAAGCAAACGGGAAGTGGAGGCTTTGTATAGACTTCAGGGATGTGAATAAAGCTTGTCCCAAGGATCCATTTCCCTTGCCGCGTATTGACCAGATCGTTGACTCCACGGCTGGATGTGAGTTGCTTTCATTCCTTGATGCATACTCCGGATACCACCAGATATTCATGGCTGAAGAGGATGAAGAGAAGACCGCATGCATTACTCCATGTGGCACCTATTGCTTCATACGCATGCCCTTTGGATTGAAGAATGCGGGTTCAACATTTGCAAGGGTAGTCCACACTGCTTTTGAGCCACAGATACACAGGAATGTAGAAGCTTACATGGATGATATAGTGGTCAAGAGCAAGGACAAAGATACCCTAATTCAAGACCTGGATGAAACTTTTGCAAATCTGCGCAAGATACAACTCAAGCTTAACCCCGAGAAGTGTGTGTTCGGAGTCCCCTCCGGCAAGCTTCTCGGGTTCTTTGTGTCCCAAAGGGGGATTGAAGCCAATCCCGACAAGATCAAAGCCATTGAGCAGATCGAAGCCCCGAAGCGCGTCAAGGATGTACGGAGGCTTGCTGGTTGTGTGGCTGCCCTCAGCAGGTTCATTTCTAAGTCTGCAGAACGCGCCCTGCCGTTTTTCAAAATCTTGAAAAAGGTAGGTCCAATGAAGTGGACTCTGGAAGCGGAGGCAGCGCTGCAAGACTTGAAAGGGTACCTATCCTCCACTCCAATACTTGTCACACCTAGGCCGCAAGAGAAGTTGTTGCTATACTTAGCAGGGACCAATCAAGTGGTTAGTGCTGCGTTGGTAGCGGAAAGGGAGGCAGATGAGGAGCCCACAGCCCCGGCAAGCACGTCCAGCGACAAGCAGGGGGCTTCCCCGACAAGCCCTGGCCCCGACAAGGGAGAGTCTGCGCCGATGCAAGGAGAAGTGCGAAAGAAGATGGTGCAGCACCCGATTTATTTTGTCAGCTCCCTCTTGCAGGGGGCTAGGTCAAGATACTCTGGGGTGCAGAAGCTGCTTTTTGGCCTCCTCATGGCCTCGAGAAAGCTGCGCCATTACTTCCAAGCACATGAGATAACAGTGGTCACTCGCTTTCCGCTGAAGAGGATATTGCAAAATCCAGAAGCAACAGGCAGGATTGTCGAGTGGGCACTGGAGCTGTCAAGCTTTGGTCTTAAGTTTGAAAGTACTTCAACTATCCAGAGCAGAGCCTTGGCAGAGTTCATAGCAGAATGGACACCAACACCAGACGAAGAGATCCCAGAGACAAACGTCCCCGTCCAAGAAGCGAGCAAAGAATGGATAATGTACTTCGATGGAGCCTTCTCGCTGCAAGGCGCCGGCGCTGGTGTACTGCTTGTCGCACCCACCGGAGAGTACCTCAAGTACGTTGTCCAAATGCACTTTTCCAAGGAGCAAGCGACAAACAATACTGCAGAATATGAAGGTTTGCTTGCCGGCCTCAGAATTGCAGCAGAACTTGGGATCAAGAAGCTGATTGTGTGGGGAGATTCGCAGTTGGTTGTCTAACAAGTGAACAAGAGCTACCAGAGCCCATTGATGGAAGCTTACGTCGACGAAGTGAGAAAGCTTGAAGAACACTTTGAAGGCATACAAATGGAGCACGTTCCAAGAGCTCAAAATGACGTCGCAGACGGCCTGTCAAAGTGTGCTGCACTGAAGCTACCTGTGGAACCAGGGATCTTCGTGCTCAAGCTAACTCAACCATCCGTTACACCATCAATTGGGCAAAGCAAGAAGAGAAAGTTGGTCTCCGGCGACTACTTCCCGGCGGATCTTCCTGAAGCCGCCGCCAAGATCCCCAAGATCAACGACCAAGTTGCTGAGGAACAGTCTACTCCTGCGGACCCTAGGGTTCATACAGTTGAAGCAGGCATTCCCGACAAGTCTTGCCCCGGCAGGCTTGCCGGGGAGCGTCCAGCTCCGGCAGAGCCGCAAGTCCTTGCCGTAGAAGCTGACGTTCCCGCAGCAGCACTGATGCCTTTAGTCCTTGTTGTTGAGCCTCAAGCTCCAACCTGGGCACAGCAAATTGTCCGTTTTCTTCAAACCGGAGAACTTCCCGAAGAGCCAGAAGATATAGAAAGAATAACCAGGCAGTCAAGTATGTACCAGTTCGTCGGCAATGAACTGTACAGAAGAAGACTCAATGGTGTCAGATTGAAGTGTGTTTCCCGGGAAGATGGACAGAAGTTGTTGGCAGAGATACATGGAGGCATATGTGGCCACCACATTGGCGCAAGAGCACTTGTCGGGAAGGCGTTCCGGCAAGGTTTCTTTTGGCCAAAAGCCCTCCAAGATGCAACTGCACAAGTAACCAAGTGTGAAGCGTGCCAGTTCCATGCCAAGCAAATACATCAGCCAGCTCAAGCTCTCCAAACGATCCCTTTGTCCTGGCCCTTTTCGGCCTGGGGGCTCGACATCCTCGGCCCCTTTCCCCGCGCAGTCGGGGGCTTTGAGTACTTGTACGTCGCCATCGACAAGTTCACAAAGTGGCCAGAGGTGGAACCAGTGAGAAAGGTGACCGCACAATCAGCAGTCAAGTTCTTCAGGTCAATTGTTTGCCATTTCGGAATCCCTAACAGGATCATCACCGACAACGGCACACAGTTCACAAGTCGCACCTTCATGCAATACGTCCAAGACCTTGGCGCCAAGGTCTGTTTCGCTTATGTTGCTCACCCGAGGAGCAATGGTCAAGCGGAGAGGGCAAATGCTGAGGTGCTGCGCTTACTCAAGACAAGACCTTTCGACAGGCTGCACAAGTGCGGAAGAAACTGGATTGAGGAGTTGCCGGCGGCTCTTTGGTCAATCAGGACGACACCAAATCGAGCCACCGGACAGACACCATTTGCTCTTGTCTATGGAGCAGAGGCAGTTCTCCCCACGGAACTCGTATACGGGTCTCCTCGAGTGCTCGCTTACGATGAGCTCGAGCAAGAGCAGCTGCGGAAAGATGATGCACTGCTCCTCGAGGAGAACCGTCTTCAGGCTGTTGTACGAGCTGCTCGATACCAGCAAGCTTTGCGCCGCTACCATAGCCGCAAAGTTAAGGCCAGAAGTCTCGAGGAAGGCGACCTTGTTCTTCAGCGCGTTCAGTCCGCCAAGAATTCCAACAAGTTGACGCCGAAGTGGGAAGGCCCTTATCGGGTGAGGCAAGTCACAAGGCCCGGTGCTGTCCGCCTTGAGACCGAAGAGGGCTTACCGGTGAGCAACTCCTGGAACATTGAGCACCTTCGCAAGTTTCACCCATAAGGCGCGGTTGCCGTGATCCGCTCCGGCAACCACCTTTTGTACAAGTTGTTGGAAATATGCCCTAGAGGCAATAATAAATTGGTTATTATTATATTTCCTTGTTCATGATAATTGTTTATTATCCATGCTAGAATTGTATTGATAGGAAACTCAGATACATGTGTGGATACATAGACAAACACCATGTCCCTAGTAAGCCTCTAGATGACTAGCTCGTTGATCAATAGATGGTTACGGTTTCCTGACCATGGACATTTGATGTCGTTGATAACGGGATCACATCATTAGGAGAATGATGTGATGGACAAGACCCAATCCTAAGCCTAGCACAGATCGTGTAGTTCGTATGCTAAAGCTTTTCTATATGTCAAGTATATTTTCCTTAGACCATGAGATTGTGCAACTCCCGGATACCGTAGGAATGCTTTGGGTGTACCAAACGTCACAACGTAACTGGGTGGCTATAAAGGTGCACTACAGGTATCTCCGAAAGTGTCTGTTGGGTTGGCACGAATCGAGACTGGGATTTGTCACTCCGTATGACGGAGAGGTATCTCTGGGCCCACTCGGTAGGACATCATCATAATGTGCACAATATGTGATCAAGGAGTTGATCACGGGATGATGTGTTACGGAACGAGTAAAGAGACTTGCCGGTAACGAGATTGAGCAAGGTATCGGTATATCGACGATCGAATCTCGGGCAAGTGCTATACCGATAGACAAAGGGAATCGTATATGGGATTGATTGAATCCTTGACATCGTGGTTCATCCGATGAGATCATCGTGGAACATGTGGGAGCCAACATGGGTATCCAGATCCCGCTGTTGGTTATTGGCCGGAGAGTTGTCTCGGTCATGACTACATGGTTCCCGAGCCCGTAGGGTCTACACACTTAAGGTTCGATGACGCTAGGGTTATAGGGAAAGTATGTACGCGGTTACCGAATGTTGTTCGGAGTCCCGGATGAGATCCCCGACGTCACGAGGAGTTCCGGAATGGTTTGGAGGTAAAGATTCATATATGGGAAGTCCTGTTTTGGTCACCGGAAAAGTTTCGGGCGATATCGGTAACGTACCGGGACCACCGGGAGGGTCCCGGGGGTCCACCAGGTGGGGCCACCAGCCCCTGAAGGCTGCGTGGACCAAGTGTGGGAGGGGACCAGCCCCAGGTGGGCTGGTGCGCCCCCCCCACCAAGGTCCAAGGCGCATGGAGAGTGGGAGGGGGGCAAACCCTAGGTCCAGATGGGCCTTAAGGCCCACCCTAGGGCGCCCCATCTCTCTCCCCCCCTTGGCCGCACCCTAGATGGGTCTGGGGGCTGCCGCCACCCCTAGGGAGGAAACCCTAGATGGGGGCGCAGCCCCTCCCCTTCCCCTATATATAGTGGGGGTTTTGGGGCTGCTAGATACACGAGAACGTCTCCCTCTTGGCGCAGCCCTACCCCTCTCCCTCCTCGTCTCTTGCAGCGCTTGGCGAAGCCCTGCTGGAGTTCCGCGCTCCTCCACCACCACCACGCCGTCGTGCTGCTGTTGGATGGAGTCTTCCCCAACCTCTCCCTCTTTCCTTGCTGGATCAAGGCGTGGGAGACGTCATCGGGCTGCACGTGTGTTGAACGCGGAGGCGCCGTTTTTCGGCGCTTAGATCGGAATCAACCGCGATCTGAATCGCAGCGAGTACGACTCCTTCATCCGCGTTCTTGCAACGCTTCCGCATCGCGATCTACAAGGGTATGTAGATCCACTCTCCTTTATGCTCGTTTCTAGATTACTCCATAGATAGATCTTGGTGACGCGTAGGAAAAATTTTGATTTTCTGCTACGATCCCCAACAGTGGTATCAGAGCTAGGTCTATGCGTAGTATCTTGCACGAGTAGAACACAAAGTAGTTGTGGGCGTAGATCATGTCAATTCTCTTGCCGTTACTAGTCTTATCTTGATTCAGCGGCATCGTGGGATGAAGCGGCCCGGACCGACCTTACACGTACTCTTACGTGAGACAGGTTCCACCGACTGACATGCACTAGTTGCATAAGGTGGCTAGCGGGTGTCTGTCTCTCCCACTTTAGTCGGATCGGATTCGATGAAAAGGGTCCTTATGAAGGGTAAATAGAAATTGGCATATCACGTTGTGGTTTTGGCGTAGGTAAGAAACGTTCTTGCTAGAAACCTATAGCAGCCACGTAAAAACTTGCAACAACAATTAGAGGACGTCTAACTTGTTCTTGCAGCATGTGCCGTGTGATGTGATATGGCCAAAAGGATGTGATGAATGATATATATGTGATGTATGAGATTGATCATGTTCTTGTAATAGGAATCACGACTTGCATGTCGATGAGAATGACAACCGGCAGGAGCCATAGGAGTTGTCTTATTTATTGTATGACCTGCGTGTCACTGAATAACGCCATGTAATTACTTTACTTTATTGCTAAACGTTAGCCATAGTAGTAGAAGTAATGTTTGGCGAGACGACTTCATGAAGACACGATGATGGAGATCATGATGATGGAGATCATGGTGTCATGCCGGTGACGATGATGATCATGGAGCCCCGAAGATGAAGATCAAAAGGAGCAAAATGATATTGGCCATATCATGTCACTATTTGATTGCATGTGATGTTTATCATGTTTTACATCTTATTTGCTTAGAACGACGGTAGTGAATAAGATGATCTCTCACTAAACTTTCAAGAATTGTGTTTCCCCTAACTGTGCACCGTTGCTAAGGTTCGTTGTTCCGAAGCACCACGTGATGATCGGGTGTGATAGGTTCTAACGTTCGCATACAACGGGTGTAAGCCAGATTTACACACGCGATACACTTAGGGTTGACTTGACGAGCCTAGCATGTACAGACATGGCCTCGGAACACGGAAGACCGAAAGGTCGAACATGAGTCGTATAGAAGATACGATCAACATGAAGATGTTCACCGTTGATGACTAGTCCGTCTCACGTGATGATCGGACACGGCCTAGTCGATTCGGATCATGTATCACTTAGATGACTAGAGAGATGTCTATCTGAGTGGGAGTTCATTAGATGAACTTCATTGTCATGAACAATAGTCTAAGTTGTCTTCGCAAATAATGTTGTAGACCAATAACTGCGTTGTAGCTCCCTGTTTAATACGATCCTAGAGAAAGACTAAGTTGAAAGATATTGTAAGCAATGATGCGGACTGGGTCCGTAGTCCTAGGAGTGTCCTCACTGCTGCACAGAAAGCTTACGTCTTTGATGCACCACTCGATGTGCAAACCCCTACAACGTTGTCTGTGGATGTTGTGAACACCTGACAAACACGTCCTGATAACTACTTGATAGTTTAGTGCACCATACTTTACGGCTTAGAATCGGGATTCCAATGACGTTTTGAACGCCATAGAACATATGAGATGTTCTAAGAGCTGAAATTGGGATTTCAGGCTCATGCCCGTGTTGAGAGGTATGAGACCTCTGACAAGTTCTTTTGCCAAAAAGATGGAGGAGAATGGCTCAACTAGTGAGCATGTGCTCAGAATGTCTGGGTGCTAAAATCACTTGAACCAAGTGGGAGTTAATCTTCCAGGTGAGATAGTGGTTGACATAATTCTCTAGACACTATCACCAAGCTACTAGAACTTCGTGATGAACTATGACATGCAAAGGATGGAGATGATCCCGGAGCTATTAGCGGTTCTTAAGACCGCGAAAGTAGAAATCAAGAAGGAGCATCAAGTGTTGATGGTTTAACAAGACCACTGGTTTCAGAAGGGTAAGGGCTAGAAGGGAAACTTCACGAATGGCAAACCAGTTGTCGCTCTAATGAAGGAACCCAAGGTTGAACCCAAACCTCGAGACTAAGGGCCTGTTCTGATCTTCTCCCACTCCATACTTCTAAAAAATTCTGTACGAAGCCAGCCCGAACGAATTAGCTTCAGGAAGCTGAAATTCACGAAGCCACGATGGGCTGCAGTTCATTTTTTCGAAGCGACGGATTCCCAGCTTCCCGTTTTCGTGAATCTGAAGCTGCTCGTTATTTACGGCCGAATTGCCACCGCCAAGAAAAACGCTTCGCTCAACTCCCCCTCGCTCGATCCCGTAGCCCAACCTGCTCGCACACAACTCCCTCCCCATCGTTTCTCCCCTGTAGCCCTACCGCCGCCGTTGCCGCCGCCACGCCCGGCAGCCCCCGTCGCCAGCCAAATCGTTGACTCGGACTACAGATCCGGCCGCCCCAATCTATTTCCCGCCGGATCCCATCGTCTTCGCCGTCCGTCGCGCCTGGTGCAAGGAGCTGCGACCCCATGGCTCGGAGGAGCTGGCCCCAACGCCATTGACGCCCAAGCGAAGCTCCCAAGCCAGGAGTGGAACCAGAACGACCGCGCCTTGAAGCATAAACTGCAAGGTGAGCTCGTCCCCTTCTCTTCTTCCCTATGGATTGGTGTGCTCGCTCATGTCCTCTGTACTGTACATCTCTGCAGTTTATTTTCAGAGTTCTATTTATTGTGTGCAAATTCTTACACTGGAACCTATAGTTTGTTGTATGGGTACTGTACATCTCTGCAGTTTATTTTCAGAATTCTAGAATATATGTGTGCAATTCTGGAATCATAGGCTTTAATGCATATTGCTATATGGGTACTGCCATGAGTGCTAATCTGTTACATCATTCAGAAAAGTGAAATACACTTTTGTGTATGCAGAAAATGTACTGCTACTCTGGAGTATATGTGGGTACTGCCATGAGTGGTAATGTGCTACAATTTTCAGAAAAGTGAAATACAATTTTGTCTATGCAGAAAATGTACCGCTATATGTTCGCAATTTATTATCATAGGTCTAGTGGTGTATGTGTGCAAATGTACTGCTAGTTCAGATATTACATACCCTTGGCTGTGCAGAAAAGTATATTTTTTGTATTTATCAAAGTGACATGCATTTTTTAGAGAAGTTTCAAGTATGTCTGGGGCTGCTGAATGGAGCGCTGAAAACACTCAGATTATCTGCGAGTTGTTTGCTGAGCAAGTGAACGCCGGAAATAGGCCAGGCAATTACTTGACACCAAATGCATTCGATGATGTTGGAAGGCAATTTAAGATGAGAACTGGGCTAGACTACACATATACACAACTGAAAAACAAATGGGACAAGCTTAAAGGTGATTTCAGTTTGTTCAAGAAACTCAAGTTCCGGGAGACCGGAGCCGGATGGGACTATGTGAACAACACCGTGTCACAAGATGATGAGTGGTGGAAAAAGGCCAAAATTGTGAGTTCTTTCGCTAATGTATTGCATATCTTAATTCATCCATATCACTTTGATTACCAATAATGTGTTTCCTTTGTTGTATTACAGGACATTAAAGGTTGTGGCAAGTTCAAGAAGAAAGGTCTTGCTAATGAGCAAAACTTGAGGATTCTATTTGGAGATATCACAACTGATGGTACTGACCATTGGAATCCCTCTTCTGGCATACCTCCCCCCTCTAGTGCGGCGGTGAAAGCCGCCATCAATGTTGATGAGATTGAAGATCTTGATTTGGATGATACCGAAGAACAAGCATCTCAGGCAACACCTACTTCATCTAAAGTGAGGCTTGGGATCGTCATTCCGGAGAAGAACAAGAAACCAAAGACCGCACAAGTGATGTGTGAGCAAGTTACAAGAATTGGTGACATTGCTGAGGCTTCTCACTCATCATTTCAGTCTTTCATGAAGCAAGATGAGGCAAACTGTGTCACCTCGGTCATGGATGAAGTCATTGCTTGTGGTGCAACAGTTGGTACCGATGAGTTCTTCATGGCTAGCGAGTTGTTTGTGAAGAGGGCGCAAAGGGAGATGTTTCTTTACATTCCTCTCGAGTCCCGAAAGAGTTGGTTGCGTAGGAAGTATGACTTGAAGTATGGGAACTAGTTTACATGCCTACCATCTATGTGTGATGGCCATCTTTTATGTTGAACCTAGTGCTTGATACCATTTCATCTTTTATGTTGTTGAAACATCTTTTATGTTGTTGAACCTATTGTTTGCTATTTATGAATGCATTGTGAACCATCTTTATGTTCATGTTGTTGGACCTAGTGTTTGCTATTTATGTATGTATTATGTATATGTTCTTGATCCCATTGGTTCTAACTTGTGTTTCATATGTTGACGGTTGTTTATTTGCAGATGTCATCGGATAGTGAAAGTGACGATGACACATATTATGAAAGAAAGAAAGTTATGGTTCTCCAATATCAACATGATATGGCCATGCTTTATTCGGGCGTGTCATCCATAGTTGGGAAGTATTGCAAAAGTTGGGTCATGAAGGCTGACCCTAGGACATCTAGGTTGAGTGGTTTTGAATGGTTGCGAGAGACTATTGGCACACCCGGAGAGACGTACACAATGTTGAGAATGAATGCAAATGTGTTCTTTGATCTTCATGACAAGTTGGTGGCGGAGTATGGCCTCAAAGAAACATGTTTTGTTACCACTTATGAGTCTCTTGCTATGTTCTTGTGGACCTTGGGCGGGTGTGAATCAAACAGGAGAAC